>OY829509.1:6707913-7248107 GCA_963691665.1 Clepsis dumicolana | reverse complement strand
CCCCGCCGCCGCACGGGCCGCGCTGGCCGCCCGCCGCGCGCGCTGGTGCCGCCCCTGGCCGCGGCCGCAGGAGCCGCGCCCGCCCCGCCGGCGCACAAGCGCCGCCCGCCCGCGCGCCTGCCGCGCCCGCGCTCCAGCGAGAGCCTGCCGCTGGCGCGCAGCCCGCGCGTGCACTCGTCCGCCGACGAGCTCAGCTCGCTCACGCGCTCGCCCAGCCTCAGCTCCTCCGACGAGAGCTACTCGCGCACCACCGACGCCTCGCCCTCGCCGCCGCGCGCCGCGCCCGGCCCCGCCGCCGCCGCGCCTCCCGCGCGCAGCGCCCAGCCCCCGCCTACGACTACCCCGCACACGCGCGCCGCCAAGCCGTTCCGCCGCCAGCGTCGCCGACCTCTACAAGAAGCACAAGATGAACAAGAAGCCGTCGCTCGACGACAAGTTTATCGACGGCAGTATTGACTTTCAGAAAGAAGAGGAGAAGCTCCAACGGAGTATTATTAACATGCTAGCGTCGGCCAAGCGGGACGGCTGCAGTCAGACAGACAAGAAGGACGTGGGGCGCGGCGCCGCGCGCACCGGCTCGTTCTCCAGCTCGAGCTCGCGGCCCGCCGCGCAGCACCCCGCGCACGAGCGCCCCGCCCACGCCAAGCGCGACCCCACTGACGTCGCCTGCGTGCCGCCCTTCGAGAGAGAGATACAGAGGCTGCTCGACGATAAGAATCTCATCAAGCCTAATGCGCCCAAAGCGGAGCGGAAGGAATTGAAATTAGAATTAAGGTAAGCCTCGTTGCATTACAAAATGAAAATAAAGTTTGTCAGTATTGTCAAAATGATTGACTGTAGCGTTTACGTCAGGGCCCAGAACCCGGGCTTGGCGGAGCCGGCGCGCGGCTGCAACAACAACAGCAGTCCGCTGCGCTGCGTGGGGCTGGCGGCCATCGCACAGCTGGCGCGCCAGGAGCCCAGCCCGGCGCGCGCCGAGCGCCAGCACTTCCCCGGCGTGCTGCCCACCGACGTCGTCGTGCAGCTGCCCGACCCCAAGCACTACAGGTTACCGAATACGTCAAAGCGCGAAGCGCCTCAGATTCTTGTAATAGGAGCTCCGCAAAATGAAATGAAATGAAAATGAAATATTTTTATTCCGGAAATGGCTTCCATAGTTAATTAATTACACTCAGTCGACCTTGTCTCGTAGATTAAAAAAGCTTTTGTTTACAGTCCTCCATGTGATAGAAAAATGCCGTTGGACACTGGAGCTTTGAAAGAAAAAGAGATTCAAGAGCGATTGCACAATCGGGTAAGTTCCCTTCTGTGCAGCTACCCAGAAATTTCCATTAGATCATGCAAGACGCCGGGTCAAAATGATAAACGGTAGTTCACCTACTGAAACTGTCGCAAAGCGGTGCACGATGGTTGTGTCGTCTCGACACTGGTTGGGCGTTGTCTATTGTTTTCCTTATAGTTTTACGTAGTTTTACGGTGAAATACTCTTCGACTTAATCTTTTGTTTAAGCGACTATTCCGAAGCTCAACAATGAATTGTCACATGAATTGGAAGTTCATTTAAACTGGTAAAATATTGTTTAATGGTGTTCAAATAGGTTTTCTGTTAAAAAAAAAAACATATTTAATACATGCTTCAGAAAGAAGAAACAAGAACATCAGGAAGTGGGTCAAATTTAACTTGCAAGATTCCACCCGAACAAACATACATTGCAAGTTAAATAAAAGCTTGTAATAATAACCAACTTAGAAAAGTTGAAAACCCCCGACATTGTCATTTCAAAGTTCGGTATTTCAAATTTAAATTAAATTTATTTGTTTGTAAAACTTAGGTACAGTGTTAGAAATTTTACGTGGATCGCTATGTTTTGTTTTGTAGATTTCGCAGACCAATATAAGTCTACCCCACGTAGACTTATATTGGTCTGCGAAATCTACAGACAGACAAAGATTTAAGATTTTAAGAATTTTCTTAGTGGTTGTGCTATAAGAGCTACCTTTATACCAAATTTCAAGTTTCTAGGACAACCGGAAGTACCCTTTACATTTCGGATTTCGGCAATTTGTATGGAAATAGCCTTTTTAATGACAGTATCTTTTGATTGTGTTGCCTTAGAAGGTTGATTTTTTCACAGCTTCAAGGGACCGCAGGCTTGAGTATTTCATATTAATTTCAGCATTCTACCTCCACGCGTTTCAGAGAAAAAGGGTCTTGACAGACAGACAGACAGATGGACAACAAAGTGATCCTATAAGGGTTCCTTTTTTTCCTTTTGAGGTACGGAACCCTAAAAACCGCATCGAAATCGGTAAATCCGTTTGGGGGCTATGATGCCACAGACAGATACACAGGTCAAACTTATAACACATCTCTTCTTCGTCGGGAGTTAAAGTAGGTACGTATGTATATCTCTTTGTTGAACATAAAACATAAAATAACGTCGCAGATAACAGAACAAAAAGTTAAAAAGGTGTGCGTTGTCCAGTGCGCGGCGGCGGCGGCGGCGGGGCTGTACGGCGAGAGCCAGTCGGAGTGGAGCTCGTCGTGCTCGGAGGGCGAGGCGGAGGGCGGCGCGCGGCCCGGCTCCGCCGGCTACACCACCGACGACCCCGCGCTCGAGAACGTCTCCATGCTCAACGAGGTCCATATCTGTTACAAGCTTTCGCGATATCCACCCGTAACATGAGCACTGTTGGCTTGGTGATGACTACATAGACCCTGCTATTTGGATGAGTGTAGCTGTACTTGTTATTGCTTGGCTGCGAGAGGAGTCATCCTAATAATAATTAACACTTCTTGGATTAACTTTGGTTTATTTCAAGGATCAAGCGAATACACGACTTTCTATAAAAACGTATGTCAGTGAATCGCACTTGTTTGTTTTCTTGCGAGACACCTTGTGCTCTTTTAAATTCAAATATCGAATTATCTGTTCCCCTAGTTGGCACCATAAACAAACAGGGACTTTTGACCTTTCTATAAATTGTACGAGCGAAGCTAAATTCTCAGTATTCTGTGTGGCAAGTAAGTATAAGTTATCGAAAAACATTTATGATTATCTGAATGTAGTATCGTATCATAACCATTACTTCCTGGATTTAAAAATTCTCAGTATTCTGTGTGGCAAGTAAGTATAAGTTATCGAAAAACATTTATGATTATCTGAATGTAGTATCGTATCATAACCATTACTTCCTGGATTTAAACATAGGTAGGTGAACGGAGCGAATTCTTCGCTGATGAAGTTGCAGCCAAAACTAGAATAGTGGTTTCCTTCAGGCGGGGCTGACGGACGCAGAGGCGGCGCTCAGCGACGTCAACTCGTGCTACTTCGACCGCGACGACGACGTGTCGTCGCGCGCCTCCTCGCGCCTGCTCGACTCGGAGGCGCTCGTGTCGCTCGAGTCCCTCAGCGCGATATACGACTCGGACGAGCCGGCGCATAGGTCAGTACTAAGACTACCAAATAACATTAGGATAGAATGTTCATTTTGCTGCCAACTCCGCTCAATACCGACACGGCAGGATTTTTTAATTGTGTACATTTTCTTATTATGACTCTTTGTCGTTCCGCGGATAAAATGTACGTAAATATTTACTCTTTAATTTCACGGAAATAGTTTTTTAATATTTGATGAAAATGTAATAACATTTTTTTGGCGGTAAGTCATACAGTGATACTACGGTTTTCAAATATTGTAAAAGGACTCTTTATAAGTCACCGTTTAACCCCCTTTCTGCTTCATGGGTATTTTTGTAACACCCTGTATAGGAAGCTTTTGGATATCATAAAAAGAGAGAAATTTTTAGCTTCAACATATTTTCTGGTCACAGGTACCTCGCTAACATCCGTACTGTCAGCGAGTGTATCACGAGGAACTTCGGGCAGCCGACGCACGTCACCGACGGCGAGAGCGACGTGTGAGCGGCGCGGTTGCCCCGAGGCTCGGCATTACCCAACCCCCGCCCGCCCCGCTCGCACCGGATGCGACGCGCGGGCGAAGAATTACACTATTCTGCTCTCTAACGAAAAGTACTAATTACTTGAATACTCAATTACGTGAAATAATATATGACTATAGTCTTTAGATAAACGCCGACTTTGGATGTCATCTTCTAAGTATATTGCTGACGTGCCTGTTTTAAAATATGTATTTGATATGTATCGTCAATGGCCTGTTTTCATCTATGGAAGATGGAGCAGCGTCCATAATAGTGCGGCACTTACACACGTGGCTTGATGTGTATACATACAATTTTAGTAATACTTGAACTCAGTGTATAATATTGTATCGAGTAAACTGGCGGGTGCCATGAGATGGCTTCGTACAGAGAATGCGATGATCTCTACAATTATAAGGTGCTCTGACTTAGAATAATATACCTTACTATGATCTGTCTTGTGATACGTGGTTTAGGAATTTGACTCGGATCGACCAATTTCTGTTAACGTCAGTGTTTTAGACTGCGGGCTGGCCCCCTTTGTAAGTGTAAGTCTCTCTATCGGTCGCTGTTGGAGGCTAGGTTGACCTGTAAATGTGCTTAATGTAAGGTAGTTATATTTTTTGCATTTCAATTTTTAATTTTATTACGTGTAGATAATGTTATTGTTACCATAGGCTGGAGAACTTATTTTTTCTACTACGTTGACTTGGAATATCGATGTAGACATTGTAGATAGTGCCATTTACCCATCACAATTAACCTGACCTCGCGTTCATTGGATTCAGGGTGGAATCTTTTACCGCCGTCTAAATCTTACAAGCTGTTTGGCAAGTATTTGAAATAATGTATTGTACATTTTCGGTGGCAGAATTGGCAATTGGCTGTAATTGTTTGATTGTTTCGACCTTGGGTGGTTGAGGTCGGAGGAACGATCTGCGACGCGTGGACGAGAGAGGGATCCTAAGTAGAGGTAGCTTTAAGTGAAAGAACCGTGTGACTTGAAAGTACAACCTATACATAACACCGCTAGTGAATATTTGTTGTAGAATATTCTCAAGAGGAATCAATTACCTATTATTTATCTTAAGATTTCTGTGTCAATTCTTGTAACGATCGTTAATGACTACTTAGTGTAACGCTGTAACCGATTGCAATATAAAATTATAATGTATATGTTGAGCTAAGTCTATAAACATTTATTTTAATTGCTTTCTTGGCTAAGAGTGTACTTAATAATAACGGGCAAGTAACTGCAATATAAATGGTATATTCCGATTGAGGTACTTCAGTCGTAGCGTTATTATTTCGGTGACTGGTTCTGTTCTCTACTCTTGCTTGTATCAAGCACCAGCCCCGCGCTGGATTCGACCTGCGTGTATTCCTTCTGAGGGAAGGCGAGTTAAAAAATGCAATGAGTAGCCATCGCAGCGGTTGCGGGCGGCAGCCGCGAGGCGGACCAGTGGGTCGATCGTGTATATAAGGGAGCACTGCTAGCTCCGGAGTCTCGTGAGTTGTTATATTTTGTAAATATTGTTAATCGTCTATGAAGTGCTATTCCACTTTAAAATAATGTAAGTGATCATATTTTTTGCTATTTATAACCTCAGTATTTTGTACCTAATTAGTATTTTTTCTTTGTTGTATACATAGTGCCAAATTTTTTTTTGTAGTTGCTTATTACTATTATCTATTTTATTTATTAACTCATTGCTTGACTGTTTCACTGATTTTTCAATCGATGATATAAATATCTATAAGAATAAATCCAATTTTGTCTATGTAATTCAAGATCCATGAATAAATCTGATGTTTAGCCCATGTCTTTTAGAAGTAGCGGAGTCAACGTTAACTTTTCTGCATGCTGGTTATATAAAAAAATTTGGGCACCTTTGCAGGTACTTAATTCAATGTAAAACGAATCAATCTGTAAAACTGGCTATATTTCCGGTACTTGTTCATCATAGTATTCAGATTAAAGCTATTTTCTAATCAGTAATGGATAATTCGTATTTTAAATCATTAAAGACCTAAATTCATATACATACTGAAACATACTTTCGTGCACAATTCCTATAAATCCTCGACATCTACGTATTTAGCTTTAATGTGAATAATAAATACAACAAAAAGGTTTTAAATGGTTAACTCATAGCAAAGTAATCGGTAACTTATGTGATTAATTTGTCATTCGATTTTGCCTTAAGTAGAAAAAGTATTGTGTATTTGTTTCACTTCAATTAAGCAATATTAATTACTGGAATTAAAGTGGTTTACATGACAGGTACTTCGTTTTATTTTTTAATCAGTAGGTATTGTACCGTCTCATAACCCTGTACTTCTGATTATCATGAAAACTGTTATTTAGTCAATGATTTATGAACGAATGATAAGATAATTGATAGTTTAAAAAAAGGAAAATAATTCAGACTGCATTTTGTCTATGCAGATGCTTTTACAATAAATTGTAAAAATAGGGTGGGCGATTAACTGTGCCGGTGATAATTTAATTATTAAGTTTTTTAAATACTTATACTTCTTAGCAGTACGGTTGGACAAAAAGTATTTAAACATTTTTTTTGCTAACAATTAGGATAAAGAATTTTAGTTAAAACGACTTTATTGAGATGATGACTATGATTCGGATATCAGCAATATCAAGCTTAAACTGGTTGATGAAACGTATCCCTGTGTACAGCTTGGTGTAACTAAGTAATCAGATTGGTACCCTTTACTTTTACAGCAATAAACGTAGTAATGGCACATTGCGACAAGGTTCTATAAAATCTCACTCTTCAATTTGAACAACTACAATTCATGGGACAGACAGCAATCATAAACCCCGAAGTCGCGACCGGATCGCATCGTGTTTGCATGAAAAGCCAATAAAGATCGGCCGTAGATATCATGAAGCTTTGAATATCGTTACGCTGTGATATAACATAGGTTTGCGGGTCAGGTACGGACGGTTGCCGCGACGTTTTCCGCATACTGATGGGCCTTACCTTGAACCATGGCACGCCATAGGAGTGAGAACATCACGGATGTCATAAACATTGGTGTTTAACGTCTTATTTAACACGTGGAGCTAGAGCCGAGGTACAGACAGTGTGAAACGGTTTTACTATAAATGATTCCATTTATTGCGAAAGGGTTCCACAATGTCTTTGATGCCAATGATGCATCAGTACAATTAATAAAAGTGTGTTGTGTACCTACTTACTTACAAACTTCGTACAAAATTGGTGTATAAACAGATTTGTTTGTTTACATTTACATTACTAAATTAGATTAAATTGACATCACAGCTTTGAACCACCCTGGTTGTATTTTTTACCGTTATGCTTAAACACCTAAATAAACTGGCAGCATCTCAATATAAGTAAGGTGTGGTGTGATAACACAGAGCAAGTGGGTAATATTTTGTAGCCTCTTAATTAGAACGTTGCTTACCTATTAGTACCCATGTACCTAGATAATACAGTTTTGATAACGTACTTACTAAGTATTGAATACTGTTGGGCGTATCTGCAACATTGGTTGGCATGGTGATATTGATTAACATTTTGGACATCTTCAAGGACTAAGCAGATTTAAACCTCCAGATAGCATTGAAATATTGAGCTTCAGAGGTAGGTTGATATAAGTGCACGTCTTGTAGCACTCACAAAATTTTTGTTGAATACCTGTAGCTGTGTGGGTGTTGTAGTGATAGGAAATTCCAATGCACACTGTACAAAGCGGTTGAACGTGTGTACGTAGGATCAAGTTGAGTGGTACCGGTTGGTATGACTACTGGTACGGGACCTGACATGATTTCCTGCGAGTTTGAGTCAGTACTGCCGTAATCAGGTGCAGTTTCATTGAAAATAATGTAAAATAATCGGTATGTGAGTAAAATAATACGTGTGGATGACGCGGCACGCGGCGGTCACCACCACAGGCGCACAGCTGCTTGTCTGACGCCGCCGCCCATTGGCTGACGGAACCGGTCGCGCCCTCCCCGCCGCCGAGCACCCCTCCCGCGCCCGCCACAACTTACAAACGAATTCTTATTCATATCCCTTGCTACAACCGTTGCTGCCGTTGACAGAGCACCGTACGCCCGTATATCGCGTAATCTTATCGAAATGTGCCCAGTTTTGAATGTGATTCGTGTACTCTATAAGTGAATTCTAAATTACCACACAATCTGAGCAATCCGAATGCACCGCCCCGAGGTTTTTCTAGCTCTGCGCTATGAAAACGCACGGATTGGCCAGTGTTTTTGTACTTTTTGTGTCGTCGGTGGTCGATGAGCGGCTTCGGTGCAGGGTTACACCTTTACCATGTGCGTCAGGTAGTGTTTTGCTCGTATTAGTTTGTCGACAAACTAATAATGTTGGCGCGTAGATACAGTGAGCAGTGAGTGGAGAGCGAGGCGTGGTGTTGTGGTGATTCATTGTGTTGTGGTGTGTTGTGGAGATGAAGGTGACTGTGTGCTTCGGGAGCGTGCGGGTGCTGGTCCCGTGCGGCGCCGGCGACCTGCTGGTCAGGGACCTCGTACGGGAAGCCACGCTCCGCTACAAGAAAGCGACGGGACAGGTCAGTACAGCAGCGCTCTTTGTGACTTCTAGAACTCGTTTACTTTTTATCATGCGACATGTTTTCGCGCGTTTTCCCTGCTTTTGTATTGGCCCGCGTTAGATCGCGGGCAATCCGATTAATGCGTGACTTAAAAAACCTCACGGTAAACAATGCGGGTAGACTAAAAGTCTCGACGTCATTTTTAACAACTAATGATAAGGATGACTGAAATTTGAAATTACACAGCCTGACTGAACAAATTTTAGGCACTATTCTGAAATTCAATTAAGATTAAACCTCACTTGTGATGTTATACAATCGTGAATGCTCGTAATCATAATATGCCTTTATAATAACGTTTATATAGGTACCTACCTTGTATTTCCGAACAGGATTTCTAGCTTAGCTAAAGGTTAGGTTTTGCTATCATCTGGACCACTGTTTTTGCTTTGCGTAATGATCGTTTGGCTATGGAATGCTGGTCGAGTCGACAAGAACCACTTTCGCGACAATGTTCTATCTGTCTACTTATTCTAAATAAAATGACTGACTACAAAACGACATAACTATGGCGATGTGGTCAAACTAGATGGCTGACTTTGTGTGTGCATTTGTATGACATTCACGAGAAGGTAGGCGGTTTTATATTTCGTAATACCTAACACTGCATGATGACCTGAGATGACACACTTTTGGACTAGTTGTTATTCCATTCTTAATATGGATACCTAAGCTATTCATTTTGTAAACATCTAAATTTGGTATAGCAACCTTATATATGTGGTGTGGTGATATGATAATAATCCGGCTTACCAGAAAAATATTTTTGGTCCTTGCAACCGGATTTGAATTTTAGAAATTAAAATTAGTCGAGTTTAAACACTTCCAGGAATTGCCATATCGAATTAGGAACGTCCTGTTGGTATTACCTACTAAAAGATAATTAAGGTCTTTCCTCTTCCGATAAGTTTCCAGGCGCAAGGAAAACCGCCCTCGCAGAAACATCGCGTTGAGTAACGCGTTCCACGACCGGTCATGCGTGATGCGTGTAGCCTAGTATTGTAAGTTAAATGAAGTGGTTAAGCGGCTATAGTAACTTAACGTGAAATAAGGAAAGAAATACCTACCGAAACATACGAGTACATACATATATGCTAAGAATAATAACTAAAGAACCCTCAATTTATTTGTTTTCTAAAAGCGCGCTAAAAAGTGAATAACTCTTCGTCCGAATGTGTAACTATTACGTATAGTTGTGAGACCTTTATTTATCTTCATTAGCAATAGACATTCACTTGCAGCGCACCTGCGCCAGCGCAGCCATCGCAGTATGCGAGTCGTAGGAAGCGACCGGCCTTGCGATACCTTCACATGTACCATTACCATATACCTAATTAAGCTTATTTTATTTATGTAGTAATTCTGTACGTACCTACCTATTTTTCAATTTTTATACGATTATTTGTAATAAAAACAGCAAATACCTAAGTTATTTTATGTACCTACTTGACGAGTTTTTACTGGTCGCGTACCTACTTAGCCCTTGCTTGAATGCAGTAGAAACGCTGGTTTTGGTACACATTTATTAAGGATCCTTAATTCTACAGGCAGGCAGGTAATTAGGTTGTTGCTAAACAAGTAAAAACGAACTCTGTAAAAAATGCATAACAACCGAACGTTGCGGCGTAAAAATTTCCATAATTACCATCGTGTATTCGTATCGTACCTGTGAATTGTGCGTCGTTGCGCAAGTGTGTAGAATACTTAGTTTAGTTTTGGCAAACGTAGCACTTGCGGTTCTGCATGATTGGCGGAGAGTTGCACAAGTGGGGTCGCGGCCCGACGACCTAACAACCGGCAAAACTGTTGCTCGCCTACCCATAGGCGGAACAATGTGATCAAATCGACATGCTTAACGTACCTACCTCAAGAATGCTGAAGTTAAGGTAGGTACAAGATGCAGTGTAGCAGACGGCTATGAGAAGATCAGCAAAAGTCTGTACTTACAGTTTGCGAAACAGTCAGAGAATAGGTATGTTCTCAAATGCCTGCAATATTTTTCAGCGTTTACTTTAAGCTCACGTAAGGTTTAGATCGAAGGGTTTACCAGACCATTCGGTGCAGCCCAAAAACCAAAATATTAAGGTAGACAAAACAATGGTGAGCCGTGCCGGTAAACCCTGTGGCAGGTATGCGCGGGCGCCGCGGGTATTGTACGAGCACGGCTCGCGACCGGTTCTCGGAAATATGACAGCCGTCAGAGCGCCTAGTGTAATCGCCGACCAGGCCAAGAAATACGTCTCGATCGCGTTCGCGTTTAACAATTCTCATACTATTTGACACTTTAACGCAAACGCGCTCGAGACGTATTTTGTGCTTTTTGATTACACTACGGGCACAGAACTCGAACGCGTTTCAGTTTGGATAATCCATCACATGATGACGAACATCCCATCCCGTAGCATCGAACTCTACTAACGCGCCGTCAGAATTCTAAGAAAGCTCTGACAAGAGTCTATTGTTACTGTTTCTTAAAACGGTTGTAAAATTCGATAGGGTCATAATGTTTTTTATTAATTCGTAAAGTTATACGTCTTGAATCTCTCGGGGTGGTCTAGTAATCATTTTACACTAACTCTAATTCACATTCACTGCCTTCCAGAAATATACACAATCTAATATGAAAAAAATCTTTATCTACACACATATCATAAGTCCTCTATAATGCGTTCAGAAACCGTAGAAAATGACCAGCATTGCAGTACATCGTCGCCTCCCCCGCCAACCACCTCCACCAGCAGGTCCTGCAGTAAAGTAATAGTCATTACGACATTGAATTCGATGTCGTAATGACTTTTCGATATCGAATTCAATTTTTCGAATTTGACGACCAACGTAATTTACAATCATAGTGAAATAAAACGGATCACTCACGTATATAAGTAGAGTTCAGTCCGACATGTGTAATTAATAATGTGATATTGTTTTTTTTTTTTACAAAAAAAACTGTTTACTAATCGTCGGCTCGGTATGTTTGTCTATGATTGAAAAAAAAAAACAGTCAAATTCGTGACAGGTATGGGTATGATATATGCCTTCGGCTTCTGAACCCATCTTAGAGTACTTATAATATGTGTGTAGATAAAGTAATGTATGCAACTCCACATAATTAGGCCTTAAAACACTCATTATGTAGCAGTTGCATAAACTACTATTACAGACTCAAAATTGTACCTACTGAAGCAGATATCAAGCTATAATAAATCTCGACAAGTGCTGAGAAAAAAAGCTTCTGCCTTCCCTAGCACCATATGTCTGGCTTCCTGTCAGGTCATCAAGTGGATAGATGGCAGGTCTTTGGCCGACAAACTCACGATTTTTTTAACGTAAGGCCTGGGCTGCAACCATTATCCGTGTAACATTATAACTAACGGCATGCGGTAAAATAGCCCCTACAGCTATCGTAATAAAATATAATTTGATGGTAATTATTTATCCCGCTTCGACCGGTGTACGTTGATAATGGCTGCCACATGTTGCCGTTGTCGGTGTATTTTTATTTAAGTGATTTTAAATAACCAGGAGGCGAGACTTAAGCGATTCCAGATTTGTGTATTAAAGGAAAAGACGATTAAGACTTAGCCAAGATGTCTTTATCTATTATGGAAGTAAAGAGAGCTAATTTTAACCAAGCCGCTAACGTGAACGCGATAAGGTCACTGCACGATAATTAAAGAGGTGGAGGCCATTGATTAATACTTCACTTAACTTATCAAATCCACCTAAGTTACCACTACTAAGTTAATTGGGTTAGCTTGCTGTCTATCTGTCATACCCACATTTTTAACTATATCGCTCGGTATTGGTAATGACCAATAAACATGACGTATTAGGTTCCCTCAATTTTGATGACAGTCACCATTATTTTATTTGTAGCTTTTAATACGAATAAATGAAATGAAGGCTCATTTACTCGTATTACAAGCTACTAGTTATTACCAGGCGGTAATACCCACTCTGCCCGGTTCCAATTCCAAAGGACAACGGGGTCTGAGCCGTATACGTCTTGTCCGATCGCTTGACCCACAGGACGTGACGACCGCAACCGATACACCATCGCAGATGCGGATCCCATTAGAGCGGTTATAAAATGCCAGGCCTTGTTTAGATGTCACTCTTCAGTGTTCGCAGTCATTAAAGGCTGGTTAAAACAGTGCGTGCCAACGTAGGTATAATTTGATTGAAAACTCCTTAAGTATATTATTTATTTATTTTATTAACATAGGTACAATAACATAATACAAGCTAATTAAGTTACAAATAGCCACTCATTCTAAGTCGCGCATACATCACGATTATAATTGTACACAGCATTTAACACAACCCTAAGAAAAACAAATAAAAAAGTGCCAATTCGTTACAATAAGCACAAAACTATAATTATAAGTACTTAACTGATAATGAAGACAAACAAAAACAAAACAAGATCCCGATTTTCAATTTTTAAGCAAAGTGTTCATTTAAGACTGACTTGAATTTTGTTAGTGTCATGTTGAAAATGTCTAACTCAACATCAATGTTATTAAAAAGTCTACACATTCTTACAATTGGAGCGTTATTGGAGACGTTATTATTACACACTACTGGCAGGGAAAACAAATTACGATTTCTAGTCGCTTTATTAGTGGCTCTAAAATAAATATGATCAACAAGGCCCCCATCGAGATCGCCATGCAATATCTTATAAAGGGTCACAAGGTCAGCAATCTGTCGCCTATCGGACAATGACTTGAGGCCAAGAGCAAGGAGCCTGTCGCGGTACTCCGGTAAGGCACGGCGTGTCCCATTCCTAAAGCAGAGATGTCTCAAGAACTTTTTCTGGATTGATTTCATCCTGTCCGCGTGTGTCCTGTAGATGGGGGAGCATACCGAGGAACAGTACTCGAGGTTCGTTCGCACCAACGAGGTATACAGGATGATTAAGGTATTAATGTTTCTAAAAGGCTTCGCTGAACGGATTACAAATCCCAGCATACGATTCGCCTTGGACACTATGTTATCATAATGACTGCGGAACGACAGGTCACAATCAAAAATCACTCCGAGATCCCGCACGCATTATTTGCTCTAAGTATCTTGTTGCAAGCACGAAATCATTTTTAAGTAGAATTGGTAAGTACTTAAAGCATGTTTTTGTTTTGTAGGAACTTCGGAAGGGAACCCTATTTCACCAATGTCACAAATGTCAGATCACGATGACAGTTCGTTGCACCTAAATTGCTGACTTGACGAGATTTTGTTAATATTGGCAATGAGATGTTACAAGGAAGAGGAGTTAGGTTAGTTCCTAGTTTTCCGTCAAAGTAATGCTCAAGATAAGATGCCACGCCTAATTATAAGATATATAGTGTAAACGGAGGGTAAGTATAGTCTATAATAAATAATCTATAATGAAGATGGATGCCTCTTTAGTTTAAAATCTAGAGCATTTTTTCATCTCAACTAGGTGTTTGTCCTGACATTGAATAAATCTAACAAGCAATTGAGCCATCTCTCTCTGATGCTTGCTAGAGACAGCGACTTGATTAAGCAACTTCAGTATGTAGTCCTCGTTCGTACATATTGTTCCTCATCGTCATTTCTACCCTGGCCTTACATACGACAGTTGCAATACACTACACTCGTGTGATAGCTATGCCAAGTGGGCGTGATACATTAAGTAGTGTAGGAGTGTGGTCTCCGGAACCACTGAGTCATGCGCACGTGCACTGCCACCGAGCAGTGACAAAGACTCCGTCGCCTGCGCATTCTTATCAGTGCAATGCGATCCATCTAACTTCTTAAGGATGAGTGAGTTACCTTTTCTTACCTACTAGGGAATTCATGAGTGAACATGTAGGTACATAGATGATTTGCTAGGCAGTGCAAAAGTTTGTGCCGTTGTAAAGGGAGCAATATTAAGTACATCCATTAACAAACTATTAACATGGTAGGAGGTAAAATTTAGCGTTATATGTACTTACCTATTATCAGACAACTAGAAGTACCTACCTATAACGTTCTTCATTTTATTGGGTACGATTGGGTTATTAACCAACTGTGGAAAATAGGCTCGGATTTGTCATTCAAACTGCTTATTAACTAGCTGAGTAAAACTGTGATTATAGTGATTCATTGTGACGAATTCGCGGCGCTGAGGAAAAACTGTTATTATTCCAACATTACTAATATTTATTATTTACTGCGCACTGGCTACAGACACACAATTCATGTCTATATTGTGTTGGTACTTACTACTATCACGCAATTGTTTTAATATTCATAAATCTATTGCCATCCTGTTTTTTGGTTCACACTGGGCATGCACCATTAACTAACTCATATATCGGTAGGTACCTTTGAACCTAAAGCGTTTATCTGTTTTATCAGGCTTATAAGCACATAAATTCCGAGTTACGCTTTGCCATAAATTTTTGTTTAATCTTTATTTAATCTTTATCTATTCGTACCTATCTGTTGTTGACTTATTGCGCCACGAATGCTAACGAGCGGCGAGTAAGTCATATTTATTTTATTTATCTACGTTTAGTACTTAGGTGTAGGTACCTAGAGTTTATAATATGCCGATGATTACCTACTTCACTACTACTTACTGATAGTAACTACTACTTGATAATATTCAGCACATCTAAAAGTCATTACAAAATTAAACCCCAGTTCACATTACTTGCGATGCGAGCACGACTTAAGTAAAGTACTTACCTATTTAATCAAATGGTTGTTAGGTTCCGCGTTTAATCTTGCAGATGACCAAACAAAAATAGATATGTATCTCAAAATTCTTAGACACCTAAAAAAAGCAGAAACAATAGCAATGAAATGAACAAATATCAACAAGGGGCCACCATTGTTCGTTGAGTGGTTTCCTAAATTTAACATAGAAACACTGTTTTGTCTGAAATCGCGTTTAAGTTCCCAAGGCCACTTTGTCACTTTTGTTTGTCCGTAGTACTCGTCTTGTATGCTTAATTAAGGAACCTACAGTTGGCCGAATTTGAGTGCGACATACATACATTTTACCTTTTATAATTGAGTTTGCGTGTATTTTTTAACATCCAAGATTAGTTCAGGTAGATAGTAAAGTAATACAATGGACATTTGTAGTAAACTAATAGTTGTTTCTTGCTTTGTATTCGTACGTACCTGTTTCTCAGGTAGGTAGAGAAATTAAGGTTTTGAAATGACGCCCCTTCGTTAACGGCCCTTTCACGAGGAACCTTCTCTGGGATCTTGATTTTTTGGGCTTCGAAGCTTCATTGCTACAAAAAAGATACTTTTGTCTAGTGCTTCCCGAATTCGTTTACGTTTTCGTGATTTAGTTCAATTTGAAAAGTTTGATGGTACTTATGAAAATTAAGAATCCCGGGCTGCTTCAGTATTGTAGTATTGTAAATAAGATTTTTTCCAAGAATTAATTTCTAGCATGCTGGACATCATTTTTATATCTTTATTTGGTCCTAACTGCGTGTAATCTGAGTTTACCCACTCCGAGAAGGTGTGCATACTGCATAACTTTTGAGAGCTAAATTATAATAAGGAACCGCTAAAGGTCGTAGCAGGCTAAGTGAACATGAGAGCCCCAAGAGGTCAAATGGTCAAGTGGGTATAATACTGGTATAAATACTACTATGGTATTATATGGAACAGTTCATCATGTCAGTGGTAAGAATTACACTTATGCATATTCCGACAAAGGCTCATATGTACAATATGTGCCGCCGAGTTCGCGGCTCATTTTTTTTCAGGAGAGAGATCTAATAATAAATAACAATTTCACGAAGTTTCATGCTGCGGAAACGAATAGTTACCAAGAAAAAAATAATGAAGTTTACTTAAAAAAAAAATTCAATTACGCAGTCAACAGCCCCCATACTACGAAATTCGAAAATCGAAGTTCGTATCGTATCGTCCCGCTCACTCTCGTGTTAAATAATAATATCTTGAGAGGGACGGCACGATACGAAGTTCGTTTGCACTTCGTAGTCGGGGGGCAGAGTCAACGTGGCATTTTGTCGGCAAAGAAACGGTGTGTTCCGTTTTTCGCTGTGATTGTAACAAGAGTGTTTTCAAATTTTCAAAAAGACATTTAGATTCGACTGTTCTATACATACTAATAAAATCAAACTTATTGCTTTTGAATCTGCAAACGTCAATAAATATTTATAAAATGTATTTTTGGTAAGGAAGTAATTATGCAAGAATGCAATAATAATCTTTAAAATACGTGAAACGAATCGCGACAGACGCCGTTTTGTTTTTTTTTGTCATGTTTCTTTCATTGTCAGTCAGTGTCTGTACCCGCAGTTTAGATCGTTTTTTTTCGCACTCCTGTTGGTACTCAGTGACTACATGGTGTTCCCGAAGCTCAAGGCCTTGTCTTCCACCGCCCCGCCGTCTAAAGAGTCGAGTGTAGTGCAAATGTTGGATTCTAGTGAACCGCTTGGATTAGGGTATAGCAAAAGGGGTCCCGACACTTAGGAAAAAATTGACAAAATGATTTATTATGGTCTCTATTTTAAATAATTGCATCGTAAAAATAAAATAACAATTACAAATAAGTCTGTTCGGTTCGGTTAGGTTAGGTTAGTATTTCGTCAAGGCGCGAAGCGCCTCAATAAGGCTGAATAGGAGCTCCGTCGACCTCGCCTCATAATATACTGAACGCAGTAAGAAAGCGCAGTGAGCAAGCAACCCACCCTCTCTTCAAAACAAACATTTGTCGCGGAGAAGACATCTGCCACGGAGCCCGATTGCGGAGCTCGAAATTTTTCCAGCAGATTAGGTTATGTAGTTGACATTGACCACCTCTTTTTTTAACTTGAAACCCCTTTCTACATAAATTTTTCCCCACCCTAATACTCCCACATCCCTTCGGGTCTCGAATGTTTGTTATGGCGTAGCTTTTTTTCTATGGTTTTCCGCAATTTGTCGTTTTCAAAAATGCATTATAGGCACTATTCTACATCCAAAAAAAATAGTAGGTATTTTTATTCAATGTCAGATATTGTACATTCCTTCCCTCCTACTAAGCTAAGAGTGAAAAGTCGCAAGTCAGGTACGAGTACCGACCTACCTGCAAGTAGATTTAATCATACGTCATTAACAATTATTAAAACCAACTTACTGAATAGGTATTACAACAAGTTTCGTGCATGAAATACCTACTTAGCATCATTATTTCGGTCGTAGGGTCGTTTCGCCGGTTAGCGACCAGTTAGCTGAGTTGCCCACTTCAGATGAGTAAAAGAAAATGTTATCTACAAGCAACATAGTATGTGTTTGTTTAAATTGATCCCAAGTATAGTCTAGTTTGGTTATAAAACATAAAATAGAATAGTTTCATCCATAAATTATTATAAAATGCTGAAAAAGTGAAAATATAGCCAAAACGCCGGTTTGCGACCACTTTTATCAGTTTACGACCACCATTGAGCTGGTTTGCGACCACTATTTTAATATTTAAAATATGCCCATAAAACAATTAAAATTGATTTAAAAAATGTTTTTAATCTTGTCTTTTAATAAAGCATAATTATAGAAGTAATAATTGTTAACAAAAATATGATGCTAAGTAATAATTTGGTGGTGTGTGTCAGTACACTTTGTTTCTTCTCAGTAATCGGATTTATTTCTTAATGAAATAAAAACTGATCACTCACGCATATAAGTAGAGTTTAGCCTGGCACGTTTGGAACTAATTCGTAGTCCTTCCTCTGGTAGCGGCTGTGTGGTATATAGGTTATAAAAACTAATTAACTCCAGTAATTTCTAAGCATCCGGTGTACCTTGTTCCATGTAGGTAGATCGGAGTTGGGTGACTGGTGATCTGTGAAGATTTTTTTTCCTCCAAGATCATTGGTTACCTGCAGGGGTTTTGTTTTCGTTGTTGTAACTTAATATTTTCGATGGTTCTGTAAAAAAAATCAGTTCCTCCTGGATCGCTGGTTGCCTGCAGGGATTCCATTTTCCTTATAGTCATCATCATCATCATCATGCCAGCCGAAAGACGTCCACTGCTGGACATAGGCCTTCCCCAAGGCTCTCCACTCAGACCGGTCTTGTGCTTTCCGCATCCACCGCGGTCCCGCAATCTTTACGAGGTCGTCGCTCCATCTTGTTGGAGTCCTACCGACAGCTCGTCTCTTGGTCCGTGGACGCCATTCGAAAATCTTCTGACCCCATCGGCCATCAGTTCTGAGAGCAATGTGCCCCGCCCACTGCCACTTAAGTTTTGCAATTTATCGGGCTATGTCGGTAACTTTAGTTCTACTGCGGATATCATCATTTCTGATTCTGTCCCGCAGAGAAACCCCGAGCATAGCCCTCTCCATCGCCCTCTGAGTGACTTTGAGCTTCCTTATGAGGCCCATCCTTATAGTAAACTGATGTTTTCGATGGTTGTTTGTGGATAAAAACAGTTCCTCTTAAATCACTGGTTGCCTGCAGGGAATCCGTTTTCCGTGTTTTAAACTGATGTTTTCGATGGTTGTCTGTGGGGAAAAACAGTTCCTTCTAGATAACTGGTTGTGGTTATAACCTAAAATCTTCCGAATAAACCAAAGTTGCACGTTAGTGAAAACGCATCTTACTCAGTCCAGTAGTTTTTAGTTTATACCAGACAGAACAGACAAACGAAGAGACGCGGACGGCGACTTTGTTGTTTTACTAGCCGAAGACAATGAAATTCTTGCGAGTAGCCAGTGGTCTGGGAGGAGCTGGTTTTCTTTACAGGCGGCCTTCGGAAGTATCACTTTACTACAGGACAGTGGGATTCTTGCAGAGAACCAACTTAGTTATCTTGGAGGAGGATATCTTCACGGATCGCCGGTGACCGGATCCCGGTTGCGTACACGGAACAAGGGAGAGCTTTTTTCAGAGCTTCTTCGGTGTACTGGACAGTCTTTTCTTTTATTTTAAGTAGTATCCGATTCTTTTTGGGGCTCTTTCTAAAAAAAAACCCACTAACAGGATAGGGTTCCTAAGCCATTACGAAAAAATCCTGGCATAGATACCTAACTTTAAAAGTATTTTCGTCATACCTATTCGAAATCAGTGTTAGCTGAGCCCTACTCCTAAGCAAACTGTACGCAACGTGGGGTAATTTTAAATCGGTTACTGACATACGCAAACATAATAAGTTGGTCAACTGTCACTCGCAAACCTGTAAAGCTTACGTATTCCTTTTAAATTCACTATATGCACTACTGCTAAGATTTTTTTCACATTTCCAAACAACAGTTACTCTGGTAGAAGGGGGGGGGGGGGGACACGTGACTCCAACAAAAATGAACACTTCAAAGTAAAATATTTTGCAAACGAACAACTTACGAAAAATGATCTTCAAGCACCCCCATTATTTTTAAAAGACCTATCCAACGATATCCCACACTATGGGGTAGTCGAGAAATCAAAAAACATCCCCGCTTTACGTGTAGGGGAGGCACCCGAAAAAAAAACAAGATTTTATCACAGCACTTTCTCGGCCTAATTAACATGTATATCTATGCATAATTACAGCTTTCTAGTACCAATATTGTCTGAGCTAAGCCGCGGACAGACCGACAGACAGACGGACATGACGAAATTTTAAGAATACCGTTTTTGCCATTTTAGCTACGGAACCCAAAAAACGTAGTAATATTTATTTCCTTTTTATGATTAATTCTAATGGCGTAAACGGAAAAACAGTCACTTTCAATATTTGTCAAATTATGCCCACATGGTTGCTTACTAAAATGATTATTAAATGGACATTTCAGTAACCTACCAAATTCAAAAAGTTACATGTGGTCGCATACTCAATAAACTTACATACTTATTTCGGTTTGCGGCCGTTGTTTCTCTCATACTAAATTATGGTGGCCGGAAACTAACGTCTTTGTTTCAATTATGTGGGTGTACGACCACCTACTTATGACCCAATGATTGTAGGTAAATTAAAGAAAGTTCCTTCAAAGAAACTGGTGGTCGCTTACTAAAGAATTGCATCTTTACACTTTTACAACGTTACACCCCAAATTGTAACAGTACTGTATGAACCATTAGGATTATACTAAGCAAAACAAAATCATGCTGTATTCGCCAGTTTGCGACCATGTGGTCGCAATCCAACGTTTTTCGTAAATGTGCAATTCGGTTACCGACCACTGGATTTTATATTAATATCAAGTATAAAAATAGGAAAATACAACTAAATCATTACGAAAACTTAACCATTGCACTAATTAAAATTCTAACTTGTGTGTACAACATGAAATAAGTAATAAAATTTGCTTTCGAACGCCGCGCGCCGCGCTATTTTTTTGTTTAAATCCCCACACAAAAACACACTACTAAGTATCACGCGAATTGAGCAATTTTTCTTCGATACTGAGTTAAACCATTTGTTTTAAACTGTGTAAAATCTTATTTAATAATCATTTAAAAATCGTGTAAGTTTTTTTTTGTATACGAGTATATGTTGCGTCTAGAAATGCTATTATCTTGATTTAAAGAAACTGAATCGGCCAAATGGTCGCCTACTGAAGGTGGTCGCGAAACCGGCGAAACGACCCTACCTAAGTACGTTTGGATTACGATTTTGATTTTATCTTTCGGTCATGCTAAAAGAGGACGGCTTCAACAAAATGCCGACTTTTTGAATATTTGGCAAATTGAAACCGAATTCAAATAAATCCAGTGCCCTTAGTGTAATCGCCGACCAGGCCAAGAAATACGTCTCGATCGAGTTCGCGTTTAACAATTCTCATACTATTTGACACTTCAACGCAAACGCGATCGAGACGTATTTTGTGCTTTTTGATTAGGCACACTAGGGGCACAGACACGACATGACACGTAGGTACCTTATTTACCTGATAATGAGTCTTTGGACTTGCCGGTCAGATAAAAGCTGCCGTCGAAACCGCTTAGACACACTTGACTTTCACGAGTAACTCATTATCATAATTAAAATGCGCAAGAGTGTCATTACAGTCGTCTTGATAAACCCGAGAGCTCTATCAAGCGGTGTGGGAGTGGTTCAAGATTCAAGGCCGCGATATGCGCGTGGGCACATCCTCGGGACCAATTACGAATTAGAACTGACGCTAATCCTTTGCTGGTCTGTTGTATGGAATACCACAATTGTTTTGGCACTGAGTCATACTCGTCATGATACGGATATGCATCGAAAAAGTTACGGATTAGGCTCTAACTTAGAGTTAACCTAAAGTGGTTTATGTAGGTAGGTAAGTATATGCTTTGAATCGTTTGCCGTAATGCGTCACACCATTTAAATATTTAGTCATAGCGAGTACATTTTCTTAGTGAAATTTAATGAAAGAAGCGACTCGCTTCATGCGATCATAAACCTGAAGAATTTGCATATCTAAAGAAACGATAACAGTAGGGCAGGCATTAAGATTATCTACTCAGCGTTAAATTTACAAACTACCTACCTGCGTTACGCCTTAATTCCTAAATTCTTGGATATCTGTTTCTGATTTCTTAATCTTAATCCTCGTCAACAGTTTTAAGTAGGTACTTACCATACCTATATGTTTAATACTATTAATATTTTTCTAATTATCTATACTTACTGATAAAAAGTATAGTTACGTACTTACTGATAAATTGGCCTATTCTGTTTACTGTTTACCTGAATATAATATTTAAACGTAACACCGTAACATCGCTACCAAAATGTAACATTTGCGATTAGGAAATACCTAATGCTACAATTGATAAAGTTTGTCAAAAGTTTTCTTATAGGCAAAGTACCTAAAGCAAGGCTCCCCACTCAAACTATTGAACAATGACCAACCACGAGTAAATATATACTTCGTGTACTTAGTGTAAATAGTTAATCTACAGTTTCGTTTATGATTCAGGAACAAAGCGCAGTTTCAAAACAATGTGGAACAGTAAGTTAGCGCTCGCTGCGCACACGTACGCGTCCTATTGTTCGGGGTCCTGCGCCGCGGCGGCAGGCAGGGCCCACACCAACTGCATAACCTTGCAGAACACCAAACATACTTTAAAATCCAAGGTGAACATAATTTAACCAACTGAGTTGTGCAGTGCGGTTGGTGTGGGCCCACCTACGGTGCCCTAACTCGGTTCCGTGAGCCTGCGTGACCTCTTATCGCCATCTTAACAACGTGCTAGAAGCTAAAGGGTTGCTAGGAACACTTTTATCTTATCGTATCATTGTTTAGAAGTTCACACCGGATAACAGTTTGTAGGACCTATTTTGGAGTTACAGAGTTAATTAGAAAACGGGGAATGCGCTGTTTTCTGATGAAAAGTAGCGTTCCGCTAGTTTACCCCGCGACTTTTCTAAACTGGGACAACCACATGCACCACCTTATCCCGTGCTGCTTATTGATTTTTCGTAGTTATCATTATCTGTGAATACTGGAATGCCCTACTTTTTGCTTTGCCCGATAAGAAAAAAAAAACATTGATAATTACTATTAATAATATTTAACGTCAACTCTTCTTATGCGTAGGATGGCCGATGGTTGATAATAAGTACTTAATATATTACGCACAACATGCTTACCTAAGTAATCAATTTGTAAATACTGCAAACTAAGGAGGCACAGGAATCTAGAAACTTCGGCATTTGACAATATACCTAGAACATGTTAAAATTTTGTTCTTTCCATTTTGTTTAAATAGAAACAATCAGAGGCAAAACATCTTCATTGCTGTTGTGTGTCGCTTTGCAAACGTTACCGTAATAACTAGAGATAATTGCAACAATTAGTGTTGCTAGGAGAGCAATGAAAGAAATAAGCGTTCTTTATCGTGGACCGTCTAGTTCTCACTCTCGTTTTCTCCCACGGGCGTCACCCTCGGCTGCCCACCCCGCTAAATAATTCACGTGAAATAAAATACCGACGGAGTTGAACGCAACAATTACCCACTTTCCGGTGCGGCAACGAAAGTCGTCGCGAACATGTGCTTCATTTACATCAGCAAGATGCGTGGATAATTTGCTTGTATATTATACTCGGCTTCATCGGTCAACAGCTCGTAAAAGTCTACTGGTCTAGTCTTCGTAAAAAATACAAAGAGTCACTCTTTGACCCATTTTAAAAACCCGTTAAATACATATGTATGTATTTGGTAGGTATTTAATTTTTAAGTTAGTTTTAGTTTTAATATTTTAATTTACTTTGTAGGTAGTGTTAATTTCATAAATAATCTTATGTATAATTAAATAAATAACTATATGTATGTATTAAAATATGACTAAGTAGTCTTTTGGCTTAAGGTTTTCTGAAGACAATGCGCAACCAGGATTTAGTAAGTATGTATTAAGATTTCAAATGCTTGCAAATTTTTCTAAGCGCTCATAAAGTCTTTTTTGCCCGAAAATGCTCGGTGAGAGCTATAAGCAATCTAAACCAGCATATCTATGTATATCTACCTATCTCCCCACGTAGAGTGCTTGTTACTACCAATAGACATTTCTGCCGGACATCGGCAAGAAAGCAGAGTGATTTGTTACCGTTGTGTTGCGGAATCACAACAAGTTTTCATGTCAACCATGTTTTTTGTCCATTTCATAATAATTTAGGTACGTTAACAACATCCGCAGACTGGACTACACATAGTCATACCTTTCCGTTTCCTAGTAGTATATCTGATTTCCGACTGCTTTCCAATCTGAGCATATTTGTCTTTACAAAATACACGAAATCTGAGGTAATGTTTCGATATAGGCTTATTTTAAGCAATTTAATCATGATTTACAATGCAATAAGAACATTTGCAGGCAGGTATATATTCAATACACCGTCTGGGGTCGACCATTCATGTCCCACGCAATAGGTTTATCTCTGATTTTTATCATTATTCCAAATATGACAGTTTCTTTGGTAGGGTGGGGATACTGGACTCCAACAAAAATGAGCACTTCAAATCTAAATATTTCGCAAACGAATAACTCTACCGAATAATCATCTATGAGCACCCCCAATATTTTTGAAAGACCTATCCAACGATACCCCACACTATGGGGCGGGCGAGAAATTAAAAAAATCATCCCCACTAAGCGTAGGGGAGGTACCCCAAAAAAATGTTTTTTCAAGATTTTATCCCCGCACTTTTTCGGCCTAATTAACATGTATATCTATGCAAAATTACAGCTTTCCAGTACCAATAGTCTCTGAGCTATGCCGCGGACAGACAGACAGACGGACGGACATGACGAAACTATAAGGGTTCCTTTTTGCCATTTTGGCTTCGGAACCCTAAAAACTAACCAAGGCAAGCAGCGCGTGGATAGTCAAGCTCAAGGTGCTGGCCGAAATAGTCTAGAACTAGACATTATTATTTTAATATACAGTACTAATCTATAGGCAGATTTTAAAGTAGACAGAAATTTAAAACTAAAAACACTTCAATGATACTTTTTGTTTCGATAGTTTCGATGGTGACGATGAACTAGTAACCTTGGCGAGAGGTATTGTGTTGTGCCGGAGTTTAATAGCCCAGCACTTCCTGACGATTGCGATGGTAAAACGTAACAGAACGACGTGACATGAATATGCGGGGACTCAGGGTCACGGAGTATGGATGTGACAATTGTTCTATGAAGGTGAAGGGCTGCCAGTATGGTTCCCTTTGCCCAGGTATAGGTTCGACATTGAAATTATTACGGTAGATTTATTGCTCTTATTTAGGAAACTACATCAGCAAATCTGCACCGAAATCCTTAAAAATTGGCACAGCGGAAGTTAGAAATATGATGATTGTTTACAAATTTATCTACATATCATAGATTTTATCCATACAAGTAACAGTAATTTAAAAGTTGCGTACTGTATATGTAGAAGAAAAACTTGTGCTATTTTCCGTGAATAGCAAGTCATCGTGAACGCTTTTCTCATTCTTATAATCTGCGTTTTTGCAATGTGAAAGTTCAATAGGAACGGTGTAAACTATGACTTACGAACATTATGGTAATATTTCATGGAACTATCTCCATCTCCCATTGTTCCGGAGCGGAATTGATGAGAAAATAGTTTCTAATTGCTCTTGTAAATTGTGGAAAACATGAACAATATCCACATAAAAATAACAAATTGATCGAAGATAACCTACACGTATGTCTGGACTGGAATTTCGATTCCAGCTTGACCTGCTCCTTAGCGATTTTACCATACTATTTTTATAGTAGGTCGACGACCTTAAAGCCGTATGTAGATCGCGATTTGGGCTGCTGTGCGTATTAGATATTTATGCTAATGATGTAGTCAGCGTAAAATACGGAATCGATAACTTTACATGCCGTAAGGCGAGACACACACGTGTGTTGTGCGGTAAGGCAGCGAGCGTGAGGACTAATCCCGTAAAAGGATTCCCCAATAAGACCAAGCACTTACATGGCTTCTAGAGAGAGATTGACTTTTTAACTGAATTAGTCTTCTACTTGATTAAAAATAGGAACTAAGATGCACACACTCGCTATAAACAGCTAAGCAATCAACGATGAATAATCCTTCTTACAGTTTTAACATGAAGCTACCGTAAGACTCAATCTTAGTGAAATAAACGAATCACCACCGACATCATCATCATCAGCCTATTTACGTCCCACTGCTGGGAACAGGCCTCCTCTCGGAATGAGAGGGGCTTGGGCTATAGCTCCCACGCGGGCCCAGTGCGGATTGGGAACTTCACACACACCATTGAATTGCTTCGCAGGAGTGTGCAGGTTTCCTCACGATGTTTTCCTTCACCGAATAGCTCATGATAAATTACAAATGTACCGACACCACCGACATGTTTCGGTCTAACTCGCAGTCCTTCCTTACGTAAAATAAACTAAACTCGAGCGATATACCTAGGTACGCGAGTATTGCGTTTATTTCACTCTAATTATAGAAGAAGGGGCAAAACAGTGTACCATACTGTATTTAACAGCTACATTAGTCGCGGCACTTAATAGAAACCTTGTAGACCTTGAAAACTGCAATGACAAAGACATTGCGAGTTCACCGAGGCGGTTGCGGCTCAGTTAGCATGTGGTGCAGGTGCTGAGGTCTGGTAAGCCTTTGTTTGCCTTTTGCCTAACGCACCCCTATCTGTACACCCCCCCCCCCCCCCCCCCAATATGGCTATGGGAATATGACTAAGTGTAACGGTGACGAATAAGTCTAATATTTGACATTGCGTGATATCTATTGGCAACTTGGGACTGTTTTTAATATTTGCGGTAAACTAATAAAGAAATACTACTCCCGCTAATATTATTTTTACTTACTTATCATTATCGAGAATACTTCAAAAGCTTTGTACCTACTACATATTACATAGTCATAGTTACGTAGAACGTAGAACATAGACCACTATAGACATCCATTGCACAACGTCCGTACTCGCGAGCGGCTAAGCTAAGTCACTGAGCTTCTAATGCATGCCATTTCAGATAGATGGCGTTAAGATGCACATATGACTTTAAGCATAAATAAGTACCATGACCTGCACCAATTCAACCAACCTAACTTTCCATGCAATATTTTATTTTTCATTATCTATACCAATATACCTACTCAAGCTTGAATTACTGCGTAGATAAAAAAAAAAAGAAATTGCGGCTACTTTTACTAGGGCAAATAAACTCTCTTGGTCTCCTACTCTTAGAGTATTTGAATCTATGATTGTTCGGTGAACCTTTGATGGCTTCTGAAAAACTATAAATAAGTGAACCCTTCTTTGAATATATATCATCCTATCCTGCTCTACAATAGGGAGGTATTCTTGTGCATGTTAGATTTCACAGATTCACAGGATTTGGCTCAAAGCCATTGGCAAGAACTTTAGAGAACTTTTAACATGAAACTACCATGAGATTCAATCATAGGGAAATAAATGGATCACTCACATATGTCAGTCGAGTATTAGCGTAAACGCTGCCAAGCGTGTGTTCCCAGAGGAAGGACTACGGATTAGTCCGAAACGTGTCTTGCTATATACTCGACTGACATATGTGAGTGATCCGTTTATTTCAATATGATTTTAGAGAAAATGAGTTTTTCATCTGGACGGACTCGAAACTCATTTCCTCCAAAATGCTTGTCTGGGGGACCAGTTGGGATTCTAATAAAAGTTGCAGTATCCTATTGTGCTCTCTAAACTTTTTCATTTTGTCTTTAACTCGCCAGGCCGGGGTAAATTTGGCCAGTGTCTACGGCACCCCGCCTGCGTTCCGGTGGCTACGCCCGCGCCGTCACGCGCTACGGCCATGGGACCCCTGTCTCGGTCTTCCGTTCACCATTTTATTCAAAATTTTTATGGAATGTAATTACTGACCATGACAGTTTAAATAGTTTCCGTACGGAACTTCCTTTTCGATTTTAATTTTTCTGACCAGGACTTAATTTTGATTTGATTGGTCTGGAACCATCAGGTTATAGGATGTTACGCCTATTAGGTATCTACTTGTGGTAGTGCAGCCACGAGTGCGTAATTTCGGATGCATTTTTTATCAGTTAAGCCTACCATTAATAGAAAAGTTTGGCTTATGAATTAGTTATTCGCTTTAAATCAATCAAAAGCAATTTGCACGCTACCCAGCAACTGGGCGCAATCGTTACGTTACGTGGAGGCAGTAAGGTGACACAGGTGTAATGATTGTTTACATGGCGTTCGAGCATTCTGAATGGTTCGGTTGGCTACCTTCGAGGCCTGAAGAGGGGGGTTGCTACCTGTTGCCCCCCCCCCCCCTCCACCCTCCCCACCACGCCGGCGCACGCGCAACACTCCAAACCAGCCAGTTGCTTGCCGCGCAGCCTCCAGTTTGTTTACATCGATTACAAATTCGTGTCGTTTCATCATTGTGCAAATTGTAATTAACATATTGAGTGTCCGTATTGAGTGGAAAAGTGGGATCGTACCTAACTGGTTTGGTTCAGATTAAAGCTTTGTGTTAAACGCCGATAATAGAGCCGATAAAATGACCCCACTTAGTTAAGGCATTGTCGCGAGTCTGCTTTTGTTGGAATATATTTGCATAAAGTTTGCACTGAGCGGGCGCGAGCATGCCTTTGATGGTGGACTGAGTCGGAATTTGTGCATTCGTTGGGGACCTATTCAGCCTCGAAAAACATCGGGAAATGCTTCAAATTGATACCTATCCAAATTACGTATTAGAAGAGTCTGGTATACAGAATCGTCAAGAATCGTCGTTGCTATTTAACAACTGCTGCTTATTTATTTTTAGTAGGATTAAAATAAATATTTTTACAGCTTCCGCGTTGGATTGTTTGCGGTGCGACCCGACTTTTGTAGTCTTAAACCTTTAGTTTTAAATCTTATAACTCGGCTCGCGGCTGCCGTGCTCGGTGTTGCATGACTGCACGCAAGTCCAATGATCCTTCGTCTGACCCTAATGAATATTGCAATATTCTAACTATAACCTCGCCTTTACTTCGATCTTCTTTGTTCAGGTCCTCTACAAACCTCTACAATACCACCTTCATGATGTTCGAAATCGCCAGGATTCCAACAAATAGACAAGCTTACTCTACCTATTTGGGCAAGTAGTCGGGTACATCCCCTTGAAGTCTCTGCTGTTTCTTCAATGATCTTTCAGATTGAAAGCCTACATATCTACCTATAAGCATTATTGAAATAACCTATAGTGGCTCTTATGATACAGAACGATGAATGCGTTTTTCTGACTAAGTAATATAATTGAGCGACACAGTTTGGGGACAAGAGCAGAAATTAAAATATCGGTGTTATTTGACAAAATGTAGCCGATACGGTGTTTCCAGGTTTCGCTGTCATTATTACCTTTCTCACTGCTAATAAGTATCATGGCCGCGGTTGGGTCTGCCGTGACATTGTTTTACTAGAGTAAGTAAGATAATAGCAGTAGTGGCACCGATCTAGATACCCATATCTCTTGGTAGAAAGCAGCTTCGTGGGACCCTCGTTTACATTGGCCTTTTGTGAGAAATATCGTTCAACCGAATGTGAAACGTAGCTTTTCTCTAACTGTCCACAGAAGCAACGTTAAAGAGATAGGTACTCTTTAACGTTGCTTCTGTGGACAGTGCGGCTTCCTCGGCAACAGATCAAATTGATTACTTACCTACCTTGCGTTGAATAGAGCCAGTTATGTAACGCGGAGTGTTAATTGTCAATTGTTTCGTTTGTTACATTGAATTTTGTCCCATCCAGTTGGAGGTAAAACCTGTGAGTTTAAATATTGCCCCATTGTCATTGCAGCTTAACGACGACGAGCTCGTATGTTAATGTTTCATTACACCTTTAGAATCTCATTAATTATTAACGGCGCGAGAGTTGCAATTAAGTATGCGCACTTATTTCCATATAAAATATTTCTGTGGCGCTCTTGATCGGCAGTGTATTATTATGGGACATGTAATCATGAGACAATGCCATGTGCCAGGCTGCCAGGCCCATGATTATCATAGCTGGATTTCGAAACGGCACCGCTGCTCCTCCATTAGGCGAGCCGACGTTTCGCGAATCCGCGAGCTATTCAACGCGTGCCCTGCGCACTAATATGCACAAACGGCAATTACAGCTCTGAATCAAGTCTTCTACACCTACCAGTCAGGTTTTTGTGACCATTTTCATTCGGTTAATGGCACTGCTTCCAATTGATTTTAGCATAACTAATTTTCACCAAAATATTTATACGGTGTCACTGCCCACATTTAAAGAATTAAACAGTGATTTCACTTTCTGTATTCGATTTCTACTGTTTTTAACAACCTTATTTGTTATCTAATGAATTGCGTTTAAAAAAAATTAAGGTCAGTAGATTTTACGCTGCGATAAGTGACCAGCCGTCATCGTCAGTCAGTAGGAACGGGACAAACATCCACATAATCAAATATGACGAAAGATTGACAGGAAGCATGCATCCAGGCTTTCTTTGTGCCACATGTTCACTGACCATGTGACATGTCCACTCTAATTGGTCGCTTTTGTTTTAACTGGAAGTGAAAATGACATGTTGTGGGATAGTTAGTTACTGCTCCTATCTCGAAGCGTACGAAAAGAGCAATACTTTCTACCTTCCATAATTTACTAGCCAGACTGGTGGGTGGCCTTTGGCCGCGGTGGCTTTTTGACACCAATAACACGTCTAATGAATCGGCCTTACAACACAAGGCGTTGTCTTTCACTTGCTATTGAATTATAAAGAATTCTAGCTACAGAACCATAGTAAAGAAACCGTGTCGAACTAATCAATTTAAAATGCGCACGGCTTTCGCTGCCGCCGTTCTCTCCCTCGATAGCCATCCAAGTTTTAAGCACTTAAGCAAAATAAAATGTACTTAGCCCTAATGAAGTAAGAATAAGAGCCAGCATGCCTGCTAAGCATCAGCGTAAAAATCATTACATCACTCGAGTGCAAGCGTGCTTGTAGCGATATTTAAACGCGATAAGGCTGCCGCTGAGAATTCCGCGCACGTTGCAATTTGATCGAAGAAAGATAAAGCATGCAGGCATTCAGGTAGTACCCGTAGGTACCTACTGTCTAGTCAGTGAGGGAGTGAGGGGGGCTTAGATAACGATGTTGCCGATAACGCCGGGCGGAGGCCGCGGAGAGCGCGCCGGGCTCTCGATCGCGGCAGACACGGATTTTTTTACCACTTTTTGCGCGTTTAACTGCAAGTGCTAGCGGTATTGCGGTGCGCCGTGTCATAGTATAGGAGTGTACCGGTGCCGCTATCAAAATTGAGCCAGTTCCGTACACAGCGTTGTCCACTGCGGATATGCGGACACTTTTGTGTTAATCAGTCTAAATTCAAAATTGACTTGATTGTCATCTGTGTAAATCGTCTTGAAGTGAATAACGTGTCTATTTTAGTGTAACCTTCCCACTTTTCACTCGCTATCAGAAAGTAAACAACACGAAGCGTAATCATAACACAGTGGCATAAGTTGTGGTGATGCGTCAGTGACTGGTATGATGAAGGACTCGCCGCGGTGCGAGGATGTGGCAGACAAGTTGGTGCGGCTGTTCGGGTGGCGGCAGACCTATCCCGTGCAGAAGCTGCAGAGGAATATCCTACCGAAAGCTAATGAAAAGGTAAGGGTAAAATTAAAGGATTAAGTTTTTGTACTACTTATTGAGCTGAACTATTTTTACGGCTCCCTTAATTTTAAGAGTTGATTCTTGTACTTAATTAAAAACGTTGCATAACCTACGAATTAATGTATTTACTGGAATAATCGAATAATACGAACGACAAAAGTCTAAGTCACTTGACAATCCAAAACCATAGATATATCACAGCGTTGCCCCCAACTGGTATGGCGGTGACATTTCGTGAACTAACTATCCCGTTGTTCTAAAGGAACGTTTCGAACTCTGCCGATACTAGCTGTCTTTCGCTATATGAGACAATTATTGCGAGGTACCTTACCCTATCCAAAGGTTACAAATGTCTCTTTCAATTTCGCCGTCTTAGTGGGAATGACGTCCTACCCTCGTCTCTACTTCCTTCTGTACCTAACTGTTCATAATAAAATATTAATGTTAATACGTACCGAAAAGGTTGTTGACATATCAATCGTCTAAAAAAAGTTTGTTAGTACTGACAATTGCTTAGAGATTTTACCGATGTATAATTATAAGGTTTTGAAACCTGCAAATGCAATGTACAAAACAGGTAGGTACAGAGAATTCTTGCAAACAGGTAGGCCGAGCACGACTTTTCGAACCCTGCGTAACGTTACGTTATCGTATAGAAATCGAGAAACCTGATACTAAATATTAGTTCCAAATACGATCACGGGCGGGCGTTGTTCCAAAAGTCATACAAATTTCTCGATAACGGTACTACTCGATTACGTCACGCAGGATCCGAAAACTCGTGCTCGACCCTCAGATAACGTTAGTAATAAATAAATAAAAGGCACTGAAAAAGTTATGCAAGTTACAAGTAAGTATATTTTAATCATTTATGTAAAATAAAAAGAAACGTAAAGGCTGTGTAGTTTTTAAAAGGAGAGGGGATAATCGCATTAGAATAAGTAGAACTGCCGTTGTCACAATTAAGAAGTAGTAGAAGAGTACTTAATCGTTATTGTTAGGTTAGTATATTATTGTAACTTATTGTTACAAGTTAGTAAAGGATTGGATACGGGTTAACAAACATCTCTTGATGGAAATTCTTACAGGTTGCTACCAAAATTTAATTATTTTATAATCTACACTCTACAAGATCCTTTAAGAGTTCATACGACACTCTACATTATAGAGGCAGAGGGTCATAGCGAGCGAAAGAAATATTTACCTTCCACACGCGTAAGATTTATCGACAATATTTTGTTGCCTTTTAAACAAAACAAACAACATTGAATACAATCAAGGAAGATACTTGTTAAGTATGTAGGGTTGACAACTTTTTCCTTACCAAATGTACAGTCCGTGTCTAAAAATATTTACTTTCGCATAAAAACGCTGGCATAAAAAACTGTAGGTACTGAGTTTTTTCTCATTTTTGCTTCTTTTTGATGAAGAGCCTAAACCCGAAAAGCCTTGAAAATTATATTGATACAATTTTATGAATATCGGTTCACGATTCTAAACTGGTAAACACTGAGTGTCCAGGGGGCCAGTAAAATAAAACTTAATTAAAATAGTTATGCACTGCCTTGCTTTGCTTTTAATTCATAACATTTGTAAAGACAGCTCGTCTTTATGGAAAACCATAACTACTCGTAGGCAGGGGGATGACAGCCCTGTCCTACGTGACGTCGGGGCACATAAGTTCCCAACTTCCCATTGTTGTTCACTTTCTCGTTTGATCTGAAAGTGTTGGAAAGGCCGCATTAATTCACTGCGGGCGCAATTATGTTGTCGATGCCATATACACGCGAGCCGGTCATTGAACTCACATTACGCATTATTCTGACTGAGCTCTTTTTATTACTTAAAGTCTTTAGCCGCGTCTCGATCGGTTTTCCTTAAGTAGTTGGATGATTTATTTATTACAAGCATCTATGGGTCAATTATGCATGCATTAAGTTCTCATACTAATAATCTACCACAATACAAAAATTCGGCTACTTATAATTAAGTGCCACCTTCATAGGGTAATCTTTGACATTCCAAAGCGATATTCTGCCCTACCTGCTACTAACTACTAAGTACTAAGCTATGAAAGTAACTTTCTGATAATACATATTCCAAACAAAAAGTTACGCACAACAACAAGCAAACAAAAAGTTTCTTGTGTTTTTAGTAGAATATTTCCTAAGATATTATAAATCGTAGGAATAGAATGATAGTTTATTAGTAAAGTATACGCCTAGAGATATGTCTAACTCGTAAAATATCTTCTTATTTATATGCTGGAAAACTCACTAAGCGAGGAAGAATTATTTTAAGCGGGCATTACGTGAACTTTAATGTGCGAAACCGAAACATGTAAATGTGCTCATAAAACTTGGTTTGTGTTGCAATTGAGGGACGAGCATCTTATCTTATGAATTCAGTCAATCTTTTACTTCATCAATTTGCATTGGGAGAATCTTTTTGTATTTTTTTTTCAATGTTTTTGCAGGATACGTTCCGAACCTTTTTGGTTTAGAGATGCTCACATACATAGGTGGTGCTTTGCATTCCTTAGTTGATAAGAGATGGCTAATGCAAAAGCGAAGCAAGGCGAGTTAGACAGTCTAACTTAGACAATAAGGCCTCTGGTAACGAAAATAAGTAATCTGTCACTGCGACGAGCCTTGTCAATATTTTTTTTTCTGTTAAAGGTTTTCTATCTAGCGTACACTAATTAAATAAAGAGAAGAAAAATCCAGTTACTCCACGGTTTCAAGTACTTACTACACCTAAGGTATGCAATGCGCAGGCGCTGCGCTGGCGCTGTCCGCTGATCAGTTCATTGTTGCGCGTAACCTTCGGTGTTCGATGCTCGCCGGCTCCATCCGATCCCCGATTGTTCGACCCACAAAACGCTTCCGCTGTATTTATCATAGTTGCTGCTACGCTACAGGTTGCTCATTAAATCTATCGAGAAACCAAACGCAAAATAGTACAACACAATACAAATATTTTTTATTGAAAACCACAAAACAGTACAAGGAGATTACAGAAAAACAGGTATGTTAGACAATAGGCGATCTTATCGTTTAAAAGCGATCTCTTACAGACAACTAAAATACAGAAACCAAGATGAAGAGGCTAATTTACCTAGTTAAAACAAGCTGTTGCCCGCGTCTTCGTCGGCGTAGATTTCCGTTATCGCTATCCCGCGGGAACTATACGATTTTACCGAATAAAAAGGAGCATATGTTATTCCTCAATATTTAAACTATCTTCTTACCAAATTTCATCTAGATTAGTGCAGCGGTTTTTCCGTGAAGAGGTATCAAACCAGACGGAGTTACTGTCGCATTTAAAATAAGTATTAGTTAGGATAAACTTGCACACAGCAGGGATGTGGGCCTAGTTAGTGGCCGTAGGAACTTCTAGTTGCGGTGGGCTCATGTATTTTTAGAGGAGTGTGAAACTACATTAAGCAAGCAAAAAAAGTTGTGCGTAGTACCTACGTGAAAAACTGCATAATTTTCGGATCCTTATCAGTTTTTGCTTTGCAGTTCAATTAAAAAACTACGGGCTCTGTATGTCTAATGTATAATATAATATATATGTGTATATATATATATAGTATAATGTACGTATGTAATGGATGCTGGGAAGCGTACTGGAATAGAATAGACAACTTAAATTTACTAAGCCAAAGCAAAGCTGAAGAAATGGGTATCCAATAGACTAACTCGTTCCGAAGAACCGATCTAGTGCGGCAGGCAATTTGAATTTCTAATCATTATTTCAATCGATTAAGACTGCTATGACACCGAAAAAACAGCATTTAGATATTTGACTCTACGCTGCTATGTTGACATCATACTAGTACTCTAACAATCACAAAATTTTGTTGAAATCTTTCTCACGGTGGTTGAGTTATCGTATTGAAGGAACAATAATCACTCAAGCCTTTGTTTAACAGCTCTACGTAGCTCTACGTCGTACATAAAAGGTTCGCTTGCTTTTAATCATCGCGTTTAATGGTTGGATTTATCTATTTTTATCTCGTTGATAAGTTAATCTAAAGAATTCATATTTTTCGACCTTTCGTTATGAAATTATTAGTGCTGGCGACTCAAGATTAAGTCTAGTTCAGTTTCAGTCTTGTTAAGCTATGCCAACAGCGTACATATTTGGTAATCAGCGCCATATTTGTTTTACACACTTGTGCCACTTAAAGTTTCGTTCATCCATTTGAATGTGAGCACTGGCCATTAAATGAATATCAGCAGCCGTCCGTAGGTAGCCATTTCCATGTTTTAACGGTTTCGCTCGCCTTGTGGCTTCTCCGTATTGTCTGTTCTCATTTATCTAAGTCTTAGCTTGTGATTGTGATTTGTCCTTATCAGTCATTGCCATCTTTCAACAATATATTCACTGATTTTGTTTTGATAGTTGTGTCGTGTTGCACTGCTTTAGTCACATTTATTTGATCTTATCTATTTGTAAACAATATCTGGTTAGTAGTTATACAGAGGAAGCCCTACACTCGCTGGTTTCTCCAGAAACTAAGGTCACATGTGAAGTAAACATGATTGTTAAAACTACACTTTTCCATTTAGATACAGTTAAAATTAACGCGTTAATAATTATTGTCAAATTAACTACGATTAACTCAGCACTTTGCGTTTTGACTAATGTGGATCGTCATGTTCAATTAAATAAATAGCTAGACGTAAATATGACTCTTTATTTTTCAGTTTCCTAGTGAATCACTACAATAAAATTAGGTACTCGTTATTTGTCACATGGATTTATTTTTCCTTGTTCTACTCTACACAATTACTTTAGTTATGAAACGACATTGATACCAGCTCAGTTTCTTTTGACGTTTCGCATGGTTCATAAGCCTTGAATTGGAGAAAAAAAGAACCTCAGCAGTGATCATTTATTTGCATTGTGCGATCTTTCTAATGCCGGCTTAGCTTCAGTTTTGCTCGAACCGCGCGCGGAGCCGGCTGACTTACGACGAAGTGCCAAGGCTTAATAAGTAGCCGATTTTTCTCGTCAACAAGATAATGAAGTGCGTTCGGATTAAGTGACTTTAATTATTTATTGAGGTGATTGCCATCAAAGTTGGATTTGCAGTGAATTTAAACTTATTATTTTTCTAAAGTGATCGATTAAATTATTTCTATTTATTTATTCGTTTTAACATGGCCAGAAAAAAATCCGTTAACATACGCTTCATCTCGCGGTATCTTTCGGCAGTGATTTGAAGATTTACTTAATTACTACCATTAAATCTAAAAACAGCGCAAATCATTACCTTGACAGTTATTATCACACGAATGCTGGTGCTCTAATGATTTTCAAAACTGTTTTGCAACCCGAGGAGCGCACGCGCTGCATTAGCTATAGAACAGATATTTGCATAACAATTTCGCAGCAACGGCCTCAGGCGCGGCCGCTCGACCACCACAACATTCGGAAAATAGCTAACGTGTGGCAGAGATTGATTGCTGTTAGGTACACCGTATAAATTGTCAAACAGTCCTATTGCCAAAGTAGCTGAAAGGCGTACCGTTATTTAATGATACAATTACGACGCTGTCCTACATTATGATAAAAAACTACAGCCATCTGTTGTGAACGTGTAATTTATCATATTACAGGCGACAGATCTCATGTAGGTACCTACCCAGATTATACCTATTTTTTAATCATGACGTAGAATTTCGTTGATCGGAGTTTGCTTACCCGTAAACATAAACGTTACTGTTATGACATTGCTTTCCAAGTTCGACACAATGCATAATAGATTCCTTATTTAAACTAGATCATTATGGAAGCCAGCACTGACGCATGGCCGGTCGCTTGGCATTCAAGTCATACGCAGACCATAATAGTTGCATTTCCGTTGCTCTGCCCGGCTTTAGGAGACGGACAAATTGCAGCACTTGAATAAACATGAAGTTAAGACTTCTAGATCTTTTTGAAGGTACATACATATGTATACTTAATGTATTTATAAAGATTGAATGTAAGTTTGCTGGAAGTAATAGTACATTGTGCATGAAGGGTGGTAAGAAGGGTATTACTAACGAAAGTCTATTAGAAGGCCGACGCCGAAGGCGGAGGGCTTTTAATGACTTGAGTTTGTAATACCCTTACTGCCCGTGATACACACAATGTTTTTCATCACATTTGCGAGGAAATAAATACATACAACAAAAGGCAAAAAATCTATTTATTAAAAGTTTGGCCTTCACATACAGAAGACATATTTTACTAAGTACAGGCAGTACCTCCGTAAATATTAGATTAAGTATATACGATTATAAATATAAACTCAGCAGTCGGCAACAAATAATAGTTTTGAGATTGTCAACTTTTTTCAATGGAGACTTCAGACTTCCAGTACTTCCACAGATAATGATAAAAAACGCGTTTAGAAACTGGAAAGACGAAAGTCCATCCATACAGCCAGTTTTTATCGTTTTCAAAATAAAATTCACTGAAATAATTGCAAAGTAAACTCAAATAGTTTTAAAACACAATAATAACGTTTAAATTAAGTAATACTTATTTGTAGAAAACGTAAAAAACCATGTTTGATTTAAAACCTTAGTGTGGAATGACATATTATACCTACTTACCTACGAGTGAACGCCATATTTTTTTAAAGTAAACTCATTACTCCCTTGGGAAAATTACAAATTACCTATTACTCCCGTAGGAATATTTTAGGCCGTTGTCCTTCAGTATACCTGCGTACAATACGACGCTTTACGAGCAAGTGTGATGAAAAGTATAGTTAGCGTTGCAGAGCCTTCCGAGAAAGCAAGCGGATCGCGTGCGTATGCGCAGCTGGCTGCTGCAGCGGAATGGCCACGTTTAGTGGAATGGAATCTTGCGTTGCATGAACGCTGCTAGCGTGTCGAAAACAGTTTATTTAATTTTATAGCCTGTAGACTAGATAAATTATACAACTTGTTTTCTGTAAACTGGAACGTTTAAATCACTGTTACCCTTTATACTTACTTTATAATTTTAACTAAATAATAATGGTCTAGAGGTAGGTCAGGTGATTGCATATGACAAAAAATTGTTAGTCAAACTCAAAGAAGCCTCTCATTATCACAACGGGTAAAGTCACTTGCACACTATGTGCAATGGAACAGATCCTCTTGAAAGAAGCGAACCATTTGTGCGAAGTGATTGACATGGTGCAGTGAAGCGCGAAGGCCAAGGCCTCATCCGCACCAGTAACCCACACCGGTTGCGAATTATACGAGGTTGACGTTATCATCATTCTTAAGGTTAGGTTAGGAATAAATACACGGGAAATTAGCAATTAATGATTTATTTTGAAATTCTGACTTAACACTGATTCTAAGCAGTTTCGATCATGTTTTACGATCGTTTCACAACTTTGTCAAAAGTGGGTGAAAACGATACTTGCGAAAATTGTGCAACTTCACGCGATAGTCGGCGAGTGCCAACGATGTGAGAGCAATGCAGGAACTCCCGGTGCCGGTGCCTCCGCCGAGGTTCAAGAAGATCGCCCGGCTGGCCGCCTCGCAGGAGCGGGACAAACGGAGAACTGTCACCTGGGTACTTCAACTTGCTACGCTGTCTTTCTTAACTAGAATGGAGCTTTTTAATGCATGCTTAATTTTAATGTTTGAACTTTTTTCTGAAATGAAAAGATTCGAAAATTAGGCAAGCATAAGTTCCCCCCTAGATAAAGATAGGTTTAAAAAATATATATTCAAACAGTATTTTTCCCTTCATAATACGTTCGGTATAACCTAAATCTCTTCGTATTATGAATAAAATGATTACGATTCGAAAGATGATTACTCAAACCAACTCGTGATATCGCGGAACTATTTATGTATAAAGCATCTTCGACGGCGCGCGGCAGTTCTTTTCAATTTTATTCATATATTCGCGAAGATGAATATTTTTTTTGAAATCCGCCTTTAGAGATCATTCGACTGACAACCGGACAAAGACTGACGAGTCTAGACAAAACGGTTGGCACAATGAGCCCGTATAATTCGTTGAACAGAAGTTGCTGAGTGCGTTGGAACATTTTCACGTTCCTGTTATTACCTGAATAAGAAATACAGAAATTCGCTAATCCGACTGACAATGCGCATGTTTTCGCACATTGTTAACCGTTGCCGTGATTCGTGTACTTATGCCGCCCACCGTTATATCTGGTGATTGCACACGGAGCATGCGATGTGACACCAAGTGAGTGTACCTACTTAATAATAAAAGTACCTAACTAAGTATGTCACCCTCTGAGTTAAAGTAGTTGTATATGTTATGGACCTAGATAAGAGAAAATTAAAGAGAGGTTACGTAAGAGAAACGCCCCAATAATCGACACATTATTTTCAACAATTGACACCCTGTTTGTCACTTTTATTGCTACGTATGTATAAAGATTGAAGGTGCCAGTTACCTAGTGCCAGACAGTTACCTTAATTATATCCTAAAATTATTTAGAACGGTGGAAATAAATTAACAGTTGACCATTCGGCTATTACCCAGGTTTATTTCATATTTTCTAGAAATCCAAAAAAGCTAGGTACAGCGCACATTTATCACGCGGTGCATGAAAGAAATTTTATAACTGCGCCAATTAGGTACCTACGATGTCACATTGATGTCACATCACAAATCATTATTGTCACCATCCTCCTAAGTTGACTTCATCTGAATTTCTTCTCTCCTTCTTTCCAGGGCCCCGAGACATGGGTGGGAGTGCGAGCGTTACGGGCCAGTTCCGGTGGCATCCTGGACCCGGACGACCGGGTCCGCGACGTGGCGGACGACCGCGAGACGTTGACGGCGGAGTGCTCGGCGCAGGCGCAGCCGCGCGCGGCGCAAGCTGACGGCGCCAGCGGCTCCAGCGCCGGCACTGCCTCCCCGGACATGTTTCGAGTGAGTTTCTATTAATCCTCCTACTTTTAACATGAAACTGTAATCCCCCTAGGTACCTATATACCTAGCCGATTACGCTTACGGTGGTTGCTTCGTCTTCGTTGTTAAGGCACTGGCCTTTGCCAGTGGAAATTGCGTTTCGATCCTACGATACACCGCCAGACAAAAAGACAGACATCAAGCTCATAATATTTACCCCTTTTTTGGTCCGGGGTTTGAAAGCACCAAAGGTTATACATTGATACATTACACACATATACGCGTCCTCTTCACTAGTTAGCTTAATAATAGTACTAAATTGAACTAAGTATAGGTAATCTATTCAAGTTTTACACCTATACAGAGCAGAGACCACGGACTTCCACTTGCTACGATCCTGACATACAACCTTTGCTTCCCTTAATTTCATAACATTCTACGTCTATAAGTATTCTGGCAAACAAAATAATTATATTCTATTCTATTCTTGTATTAAAAACTTACAGAAAACTTGCCGACTTAAGTTAAACTACTAATGAGAGGATGTTTGATGCTATTGCTAAAATTGCCCGAATTCTTGTTGTAGTTTTTTTTTTCGTTATTTTAAGAGTTATAATTCTGTGTTAAATCGACGTGGGCAATGTTAGACAAAACCCCTGGTAACTTGGCCCACCTCTAAAATCGGCCGAAATCTTGATTAAAAATGTATTCAAAAATTATTTTTCGCAATGAGTACACGCCTGTGATCATACTTATTACGATGGACTAAAAAAACACTAGCATCACCATAGAAAAAAATTGAAAAATTCATCGTTTTCCAAAAAAGCGGGCAATGTTGTACCATTTGACGGTATGTAAAACACACCGCAATACATGAGGTAAATCAGCAAACAATAAGACATTCCCTGGAGCCTGCGCAGTTGCTCTTGGTTGCTGTTGCTGCAAATCGTTGCATAAAACTATGCAAGTCTAAGGATAAAAATAGAAAGTCAGAAGATAGAGTCCTATATAATCTTTAATATTTTAGCAATTTCGTTTAAACTTTTAATTTATTCATTGATCGTTAATGTTTAAGTACTATCAACATAGAAATATATAATACCTATGTAATACATACATAGCTAAATATATAACGATACACCGCAATACCGCAACCTAAGACCATTAAAATACTGTATTTAAAAACATGAAAGTAAAATAGTACATTATTGCTGAGGCCCGGAAAGTAGGCAATTCCGGTTTCCGTCGAGGAATGTATAGTCCTTTTCTTAAATAATGTGAGGAAATTAAAAAACCTTATTAGCAAAAAAAAGTAATTTAATAGATAAATCACGAAATACGTTAACAAAAACCAAAGTGTTCAATTACTTAATGTTAAATGTGATTAAAAATTTGTTCAAATTCGAGCTTACCGCTGCAAAATTACACGAAATCAACACGTTAACAAAAACCAAAGTGTTCAATTACTTAATGTTAAATGTGATTAAAAATTTGTTCAAATTCGAGCTTACCGCTGCAAAATTACACGAAATCAACACCCATGACTGTTTTTGTGACAAAAATGTCAAACTGTCATCCGCCATCTTGGGTTCAACAAATATGTCGAATTCGAGCTCACTGCACCAAAATTACATGAAATTGACACCCATGACCATTTTTAGTAAAAAAATGGCAAACTGTCGTCCGCCATCTTGAATTCAAAAAAATAATGTCAAATTCGAGCTCACCGCAGATGAATTATTCGAAATCGATACCCATGACCACTTTTAGTGAAAAAATGTCAAACTGTCATCTGCCATCTTAGATTAAAAAAAATATATAAAATTTGAGCTCACCGCAACCAAATTACACGAAATCGATACCCATGATCGTTTTCATTAAAAAAAATGTCAAACTGTCATTCGCCATCTTGGATCCAAAAAATAATGTCAAATTGGAGCTCATCGTAGCAAAATTACACGAAATCGACACCCCTGTGATCATTTTATTTACAAAAAATACAAACTGTCATTTGCAATTTATGATTGAAAAAAAATTTACACACGCACTGCGGTAAATCGGGCTGGCTTGGCTGCATGCAATTATTCTTTGGTCCTTTAATTTTACACGTTACAACTTTTAAAAAGTTAATAAAGCGGGAAAAAATTGAATCCATTTCCATTCACCTTCTTCGACGGCTTCTTCGTTAAAAATTTTGAATGAAAAAATTAGGTGCTTCCCGGGTTCTATTTTCAAATGGAAAGCGAGAATTTCCGAGCATGTTTGAGAAAAGGTAATTTATCTAAATTTGAATAAAATTGTACTTAGTATGTGCATTTATTTTTCTTTGTTATTCAATGTGCACTTCAGAATAAAATAATAAAAAATAAAAGAAACTTAAATTAAGTATAATAAAAACGGGTGTTTATTAACACATTGCGCATACCACGCCTGGCTGTATGAAGTAAACCTTTGCTCCTCTGAAAAAGAAAAACTAATTTGGCGGGAACTGGAATGAATACGCGGGCAGGCGGGCGGGCATATGAAAATATTCCTGTATTTCCTGTTGAGACTTGTCAGTGTTAAGTTTTCTTCCGAAGTCAAAGCTCGTTCTGTGTGATGTCTGGAGGACAAAAATGTTTGAAGTTGTCGTTTTGTTGTAAAGTCGATATGGGTTTGTGTTATTCCAGTTGCGCGGGCGGCCGTAAACCTAAAAAGGTGAGTTTTATTGAAATTTCGATAAAACAGTGTTATAACTTAAAAAAATTGTGCATGTCTGGTGATTCAGATTGTGTAGATTTTTCAGGAACGTGTAAAATCTCGAAGTCGGTTGTCATTCCGTTTTCGTAGAATATAGGTATAGGTATTTCTTTTACGCTTTGATAAAATTATCAACATTAGCTTTTACGGCTAGGCAAATAGTCAGCATATTTGCTAGTCGCTCTGAATCACACACTGGGAAAAATACACGGCTTTCGAACACGGCTACGTTTTGTGTAGCCGTGTAAACGGTTCTGCTAGCCGGGTTTGGCAGCCGTGTGAAGAACCGTGTACACGGCTAGAGATTTTTGTACCGTGTAAACGGTTAACAGAGCCGGTTTAGACGGCTTCGTGTACCGTGTTCATAAATTTTCCAGCCGTGTTGAAACCGTAGCCGTGCAAAATTACACGGCTACCATTTGACTCGGTTGTCGGAACCATGTGCACACAACAAACACGGCATCGGTAACGTTGTTGACACGGTACAGCGCACCGCGTGCTTATGACACTAGGCTACGTTAGCGGTGTCATAAATTAACCTCGCAAACATGGCTGTTGGAACCGTTTAAACACGGTACAGCGAACGGTGTGCTTATGAAAACTTGGCTACGTTAGCCGTGTTATATATTAAACTCTCAAACATGGCTGTTTGAGCCGTTCTATAAACGGTACAGCGGACCGTGTGCAACACAACACTTGTTTACGTTAGCCGTGTCATCAATTAAGCTCGCAAACATTGTTGTCGGAGCCGTTAAGACACGGTACCGCGGGTCGTGCGCTTATCAAAACTTGGTTACGTCAGCCGTGTCATAAATTAAACCTGCAAACATGGCTGTCGGAGCCGTTAAGACACGGTACCGCGAGTTGCGCGCTTATCAAAACTTGGCTACGTTAGCCGTGTCATAAATTAAACCCGCAAACACGGCTGTCGGAGCCGTTAAGACACGGTACCTCGGGTCGTGCACTTATCAAAACTTGGCTACGTTAGCCGTGTCATAAATTCAACCTGCAAACATGGCTGTCGGAGCCGTTAAGACACGGTACCGCGGATCGTGCGTTTATCAAATCTTGGCTACGTTAGCCGTGTCACAAACTAATCTCGCAAACATGGCTGTCAGAGCCGTTTAGACGCAGTACCGCGGGTCGTGCGCTTATCAAAATTTGGCTACGTTAGCCGTGTCATAAATTAATCTCGCAAACGTGGTTGTCGGAGCCGTTCTATAAACGGTACAGCGGACCGTGTGTATAACAAAGCTTGGCTACGTTAGCCGTGTCATAAATGAATCTCGCAAACATGGCTGTCGGAGCCGTTTTAACGATACAGCGAACCGTGTGTAAAACAAAACTTGTTTACGTTAGCCGTGTCATAAATGAAACTCGCAAACTTGGCTGTCAGAGCCGCGGGTCTTGCGTTTCAATCAAGTGCATTAACATAGCTATCGAAGCTGTTCTGTCTGTTAAGATGGCAACTGTTGTGGCGTCTACACAAGGAAAAAACAAACTTTGAAAACTTTGACATTTACGGCTCTAACAGCTTTTTTTTCTCTCTTATTTATAACGGCCCAACCCGGTAAAAGAAGAAAGTGTTCCTATAAATGAATCTAGCTTTATACATACCTACATACAAAAAAAAGGCGGCCTCTCGTGGAAAGGCTGAGAACTCTTAGGTACTGTCTCATATTTACAGTGTCAGAAGTGATTTTGGTAAGATACTTATCGGTACAGCCAGATAGTTTAAGAATATTCCGTTAGATGTCGCAATTGTCGCTATCGGTTTCGTAGTATATTGTAGTCAGTCACCTAACGATTCTTGTCTGAACTATTATCAATTGGATTCATAGCTATAGTGAAAAAAGTTTTCCCATAGAACAAAAATCAATCTTATGTCAAGATCATAAACACTTTGACATGTAAAAAACATTTCTCAATTCAACTTTACCAGCACAGATGGCGCTGCTAGCACACCCCAGAGCCCAGAGCTAGTTCTAGCACTTCTACTAATGCGAACATGAGTTTAACGAAACCGCTCGTTTCCAAAACACCAGATCCCTAAAATACCAGATTTCCAATATGACAGATTTCGGAAATGATAGGTACTTACCTACTTATATTCTTAAACATAATTAAGTTTCTGGAATAGCCTTGATTTTTATAATCTTGTGTAATGGGCATCATGTAGGTATAGGTATAAGGAATCAGATAGATAATTTCGAAAATCTTGTGAGTATTTTGAGGAAATGATAGTGGTTTCCAAATAAACGAACGGGCCAAACGCACGACGCATAGGTCCTGCTCCCACGATAGCGCCATAGGTAGGCGATGATAATCGCGATGTGTAAAAAGCTTAGTAGGTACCTACTAAGCTTTTTACACATCTAAGGTACCTACCTTACCTACTTTACTGTTGCCCGTGGACATTTAATTACAAAAACCTAGACCTACCTATCGAAGTAAACTCCCTAACATCTCATTCAAATACCTACCTAACTTATCTGATAATTTGTTTAGGTATGTACCTACTTAATCTCGCGTGTAAACTGTTCTGTGCTAGCGATTTAGAGATGTGTTAATATTAGGTACCTGTAAGATGCGCTTAGCGCCGGGATCTGCCGCCAGCCATAAATATTAGTATTAATATTGACTTTCCGATCATCTAGCGTGTTATTATGCGATAATACCGGTATGTACAATCAGGTCTCAACAAGACCTTTCTAATTATATATAGTTTCATAGGGTTTTGAGCGATTTTTCCGAAATCACATTTCATTATTCTTTTCGCCAAGTCATGTGGTAGGTAGGTAGGTAAGCACGCCGCGTCGCGCGCCCGCTCGGCGCCCACACGGCACGACCGAGACCGAGACACACACAGCGCCACGCCAGTGTCTAGAAGACGTACACTAGTCATTTAATTACAAACAAAAAAATATTACATAGACATAATGAGAACGGGATATTGACCGCGATTAGGTAGGTAGGTACCGTACCTTATAGGGTATCTAGGTACAAGTATGGCGTAATTAAGACGAATTTCACAATGGAAAACGGAAAGGTTTTTTAATTAAGTACTAAGCTTTTTTTTTAGCTCAACTTCGTAGGTAAAGTATGTTTGTTTGTTTATAAAAAAATTACAGATCCCCGTTACAAATCAGGCAAGTCGATTTTAGCCGGGAATACGGGCAGAGTAGGCGCAGTAGAACTAATAGACTGTACAAGAACAATAGGTTCATTGGGGTAATTAATACCTACTTACTGGATGCGAGGAAAGACCAAATTTCCACTGAATTTGGTTATAGGGTGTATTGGGGTAATTTCGACCCGACAGGAAATCATGCGAGTTGACTAGTGGTCTATATTCCGATTATTGCGGGTGGTAGGACCTTGTGCAAGGTCCGTCCGGATCGCTACCACCATCTTACTTGCTAATCTTGCCGCTAAGCAGCAGTGTTTGCACTGTTGTGTTCCGGTGTGGAGAGTAAGACAGCCGGTGTAATTACGGGCACAAGAGGCATTTCATCTTAGCTCTCTAGGTTGGCAACGCATCCGCAAACCCTCCGGGGTTGCGGGTGTCTATGGGCAGCGGTGATCACTTACCATTAGGTGACCCACTTGCTCGTTTGCCTTCCTCGTCGTATAAAAAAAAATGCTATTCAATGAAGTTTGGTATCTACTCTATTGCCGTTGTTGTTTTACCTCTGTTTACTTAATGAACAGATATATGGTAAATGTAATAGATTCCACAATTTTATGTACTTAGTAGGTTTTTTTAAATTAAGCTCTTAAAACATTGAGTCACATTTTTTTGGCATTGGACGGACTGCCTTGGGACACTTCCGAAATCATTTAAAAGTAGACTTTATTTTACTCTAACTGAAGGTTCGCACTTATTTTTCATCCTTATTTACCCCTTACGCAAGATGTGTTTACTTTATTATAACTGGTACCGCTAATCTTAGCACTTACTTACACCTTTGCTAATCGGAATCACCCCAGGAATGGTCAGTGGTCCTCAAGTATTCTCAACTTTTTATTATCATAATGTGCATTTTATTATGCCAAAAGCATTTACATTGTTAAGTTTACTTTGCGAAATGATTACTAATATATCAGAATAACTCCCGAAGGGTATATCCGAAAAAAAATCACAGCTGGGACCTTGTGTTCGTCTTAGTTATTCATAAAAAAACCGGCCGAGTGCGAGTCGAGACTCGCGCACCGAAGGTTCTGTATGAAGATTTTTTCCGCTTTTCCCCAGAGTTTTAAGTTGTCCAGTGTTAGCAAAGCCCTGCTTCTAAGCAAAATGTACATTTTGAGTAGTTTTTTTCACAGTTTCAAGATACTGCAGGTTTGATATTGGATATTAATTTCAGCATGCTACCTCCACGCTTTCAAAAAAAGGGTCATGACAGACAGACAGACAAAGGGACAAAAAAGTGATTCTATAAATGAGGGTTCCATTTTTCTTTTTGAGGTACCGTAAATTTATCAAAAAAGACTAAATAGGTAAATGAACACAATTCCGAGAAATAGATTTTAGGGTTACTACGAATCACCGAAATTGGCGCGAAAAGCACTTGTGTGTGATAAATCGACGCAATGCAAGCCAGGTCGTTGTTTTTATATTCCGATTTTCGTCCTTCATACCTTTTCTTATATCTGCCACATAATAATCAGTTTCATTACAAAACAGACAATACACAAAGTTTCACTAAATCTGGGGGCACGGCAGTGTTCCCCAACAAGTCGAGCAAAAGAAAGAGGCACGGCCGTACCATCCTGTCATTTTGTGCTGGCTAAAGCTAGAACCCTGAATTTTTAGTAACCTATAGGGCAATATGACTTATATATAAGTATTCTCAATAACATTCAATTTGAACTTGTATTTTAAGTAAGAACTACTCCCCGTCCAAGTTCCTTAGTTTTGTAACTGACAAGCTGACTGGCTGACTGACTGATCATTATAATTCTAAGGTACTTCTAGCATACCCACAACCTCCAAATTTTAAACATAATTAGTTTTTTAGCCTACAAAGTCATAAAAAAACTTAAAAATAATGCAATTTCAATCACGTTTCAGAGACATCTTAACTGCATAAGTAAGTTTCTAATCCAATACAAATACATGCGATACAAAGTTATTTTTTGTAGTTCTTGCGAAAAGTAATATTATTATGGTAGAAATTTGATAAACTGGCCGTTTACCACTTAACAAGCTTGTCTTGTGAATAATAACATTGTTCTCTTTTTTTAAGGCTACCGCTAATAACAATTAATAGCAAGTAACAAAAAATGCTTACAAATAGCTACAATCTTTTCTAAACCAAAAGGTTGAAATTGCAATAGCATGGCACATTCAATAATGACACTGGATGAAATTTCGGCAATTTTGCTTGGACACCCTTAACCATTTACAACATGTTTCAATAATCTGACGCGAACTAATATCGAGAAAAAAGTTTTTACCACGATCTCCCACCTAGTCCCGTCGGGTATTACCCCAACGAACCTTAACAGTCATTAAAAAATAAAAAGGTGTTTCCACACAAATTGCTATGGAATCCAGATGTCCTAGAAACTTGATATTGGGTATGAAAGGTAGCTCTTATAGCTTAAAGCACAACTATAAATCACTTAAATTTTTGTCTGTATTAAGTTAATGTATTGACCATATAAAATGACCCCACACTGCTTACATTTTGCTTAGTCAGGTCAGGAGCAGGCCTCTGCTGGACAACTTTAAACTCGGGGGAAAAAAACGAGACTAGATTCCTGTGACAGAAGAACTACCAATTTACATAGGTATTACCTACTTATCTATACCTATAAAATAGTACCGTGACTGACTGAATGACTGACTGACTGACAGACAACGTACAGCCCAACCCACTGGACCTAGAGACTTGAAATTTTGGCAAACATATACCTTGAGTATCCTAGAGGTGCACTAAGAAGGGATTTTTCGAAATTCCCACGGGATAGGGAACTGGCCCATTTTTAAATATTTCACGGGGGCAAAGCCGCGGGGCATAAGCTAGTTATGTATCATTAGGTAGGTATCGTATCAGGCAAACCATTTTTTTTTGGGATACGGTCAGATTAGGCGCATTATAACTAACGATAGATTGCACATTAAGAATAAATAATAACAATTAAAGAAGTTATGGCGAAGAAACACATTAACCTCCTCCGAACAAGTAGGTTAAAGTCAAACTTGCGCGGAGCAGTTATACCTAGTAAGTACCTACCTATACCTACACCGGCGCATTGTTCGCCACGAAGAGTTTTTATAATATAAACAGAATACTTACTTACTTACATACTTACCTAACCTATTAAAGTTTTTACTTTGAAAAAAATAAGTAGGTAAGTAAGTACTTAAAAAAAACATTCTCCCATACAATTCATTGCCTCTACGCTACGGGGGAATGATTTTTTAAATTCTGTTTTTAAAAAACCTTCACAGGGGTGATCAGATCAGATCACAACTTATGGCTAGCGCAAACCGGCGGACGGAAGAGCAGAGGTTTTTTTGATGAAGGTAATTTGTACCTATGCTATTTCGATTGCAATAAGGTAAGGTACTTACCTACCTATAAATTTGAATGCTCGCGTAGACTGACCTTGTATTCCGTCGGAGTATGCCGAGGCAATGGAGCATTTTTACCTTACTGTATTTGAAATAGCATACTTACCTACAATTTACATTGAAAAATTTAAGTACTTACTTAATAGGTACCTATTATCCTCTGCTGTCCCTTTCGCCGGTTTGCGCAGGCCATTAGGTACCTACCTACCTACTCAACCCCTGGCCGAAGTTTTGACTAAAAGGAACCATGTAGATACCTATAAGTACATCTTAGACGAACATGTCAGTAAGTAAGTACTTAAGTACTTACCTACTATAAAATTATGTGTTAAGTACCTAAGTATAAACCAAAACCAACATACCTACTTCGACACGACATTCTCAAATGCAAAGTTCAAGTAGGTGTAGATAGGTAAGTACCTACATACAGACCTACTTTGCTTTTCATAAGTTAATCAGCAGTCAGCACAACACAAACGAATAAAATTAATATAAGTCCTACCTACGTACTCGTAAGCACATAATGATACTTTATGATACACAAGAAAACCTAATTAAAAAGGAACATGGCCGATCGACTATCGGTAGGTAGGTATTCATGAGATACTGGTAGGTAGGTACCTACTTAAGTTCATTTCTGTTAGCGGACTTTGGAGATATAGGTTAAGTATTGAAAGACCTTCTTTCAATGTAACTTAGGTAAACAAAAAGTCCGTCTATCATGGGTGTCAAGGCCCGAAGATTTTTGCCGACTTTTCCCGAAATGTTTTATACCTAGTAAGTAGGTACTTTATGATATAAGTGCGGATAGTAGGTAGGTACCTACGTCATTTCGCACGACCATCGAGGTGTCCCAGTGTGCCCGGAGTGAAAACGACACTTCCGCATTCCCTCGATTTCCCTGGGATCCCATCATCAGATCCTGACTTGTTGACAATGGGACCAACTAGAAAATATGACCCATTCAAACAAAAAAAAGAATTTTCCAAATCGGTCCAGCCGTCTAGGAGTAGGTAAGTAATCGGGGATTGTACCTTTGTACCTACCTACCTACATGAAATAAAAATAAAATAGGTACACATAATAGGTATATATTACGCAGGATTCCGAATATTCGTACTCGACCCTCAGGAGTGTGCAGATTTCCTCACAATGTTTTTCGAACGAAAAGCTCGTGATACCTATGTAATTTGTAGGTACTTACGTAATTACAAATGTAATTTCGCACATCAATTCAGAAGCCATAAGGGTTTGAAAATACGGCGAAACGCTTTGAGAAAAGTTAGGTAGCCCTCCTTTTTAGGGTTCGTACCTCAAATGGAAAAAACGGAACCCTTATGGGATCACTTTATTGTCCGTCTGTCTGTCTGTCTGCCTGCCTGTCTGTCAAGACCCCTTTTCTGTGGAACGCGTGGAGGTAGCATGCTGAAATTAATATCAAATGGGTACTCAAGTCAGCGGTCCCTTGAAGCTGTGAAAAAATCAACCTTCTAAGTCAACGCAATCAAAAGATACAGTCATTAAATAGGCTACCTATTTCCATACAAATTGTCGAATTCCGAAAACCTAAAGGGTACTTCCAGTTGTCCTAGAAACTTGAAATTTGGTATGAAGGTAGCTCCTAGAACAACCGCTCAGAAAATCCTCAAAATCTTATATTTTTATTTCTGTTTGTAGATTTCGCAGACCAATATAAGTTGACCCCACACTGCGTACATTTTGCTTAGGAGCAGGGCTCTGCTAACACTGGACTTCATAAAAACACTGGGGTAAAGCGTTAAAATCTTTCTACGGAACCCCCGTGCGCGAGTCCGACTCGCACTTGGCTGGTTATAAAAAAATATTTTTGTCCATCCGGAATCCGGACAGGCTAAGGTCAAAGACCATATTATTATCGTATCAAATTTAAATTCAATTTTTTTTTTCATCGCAATCGAGAAACTTCGATATTTGAGTTCTAAATACGTTCACGAGCGGCCGTTGTTCCAAACATCATACAAATTTTTCGATACCGTTACTAACCTACTCGATTACGTTACGCAGGATTCGAATATTCGAATTTCGAAACTCGCCTTTGATGCTTGGGGCACTGTTGCCAGGTCTCTCGATTTTCTGGGATATCTCCCCGATTTTCCGGGATATCTCCCGATTTTAATAAATGTCTTTACAAAAAAACTGCGTAAATCGAAACGAAAAAAATGCTATGCAATGTAAAATACATTAGGAACCTACTTTTGTAAAATGCGTATAATATACTAAACTCTAGGTAGGTACTTTAACTTGAGAGGCTTCCCTGAGGGGATGACCTTGAACGTTTGGCGCCTTCCTCACCCCACCTCACTTCTGCTAAACAACTTCGTTTTAGTGGCGACATATTAATTATCGGTCTAATTTAATTTTACAGTGTTATCCACAGACAACGCGTCTTTTCAAATAAAAAAAAATCGTTCAGAATTCGCACCGAATAAGTAAATAACTTATTTAATTTTTTTTAAATATTATAAATAAAGGCACAGGTTCAGCAGTGGAACGTAAATAAGCCGATGATGATGATTATAAGAAAGGTATTATAATAATGTTAAACGTGGAAATCCCAACCTATTAAATTCTCTATACATTGGTGTACGAATATTCTTATTAACTTAATTTTACAGAGTTATCACAAATAACGCGTCTTTTAGAATAAAAAAAGTTCAGGATTCGCACCGAATACCTACGTAAATACCTTATTTACGTTTTTTTAAATATTATAAATAAAGGCACAGGCCCAGCAGTGGACGTAAATAGGCCGATGATGATGATGATGATGATTATAAGAAAGGTATTATAATAATGTTAAACGTGAAAATCCCAGCCTATTCAATTCTCTATACATTGGTGTATGTCACAAGTCAAAGTAAATTATGCTTATGATGTAGTGAGTAGTGACAGAAAAAGTAAAACCGCCTTCAAAAAAAAACCTTAGAGAAAAAACGTAAAATTATCCTCTAAAATAATGATAAATAAATAAAATAAAATAAAATGCGTTTATTTCGGACAACAGAAACTAAAGCCTAAAGTTTTATGCGGTGCGAGCGGAATATTCTTTGAATGAAGCACCGACTTCATATGTCTGCTGCTTAGTGCTAGGCCATAAAACTTTAGGCTTTAGTTTTTGTTGTCCGAAATAAACGCATTTTATTTTATTTTATTTATTTATCATTATTTTAGAGGATTATTTTACGTTTTTTTCTAAGGTTTTTTTTAAGGCGGTTTTACTTTTTTGTTAAAAGATTTTTATTTCACAATTTCACTTTGATTTAACATTTTCAGAATTATCCTCCAACTCCTAACCGTTAAGGAGTTGTACCTTCCATCATCAGCTCATCAACATGAGATGATGACTACCGGACGCAAATACTTGAATAGCCTTAGAAAATATATGAAACACATGATACGTGCCTATAAAATTTGAAGGTTGCCCTCGATTTCCCTGAGATCCCATCATCAGATCATGACTTGGTGACAATGGGACCACCTCAGGAGTATACCCTTTCAAATAAAATAAAAAATTAAATTCGGTCTACAATTGACGGAGTAATCGATGAACATACATAAAAAAAAAAATACATACAGTGGAACGTAGATCCTCCTCCTTTTTTTGAAGTCGGTTAATTAATTGCGACTTGACCTACTTGTGATGCAGAATATCATAAGCATTAAATACGAAAAAAAAAAATTAAACGTGGAAAAATAAGTTGAGATGTTAAAGATAAGTACTTAATAAATTTATACATTTTGTTTTTATCGTTTAAATAATGTACAGAATGGCTCTAAAAAGCAGTTATTTCAGTGTCTGGCTCAGGGGAGCGCCTTAATTGTTTATGTAATGATTTGCTATTAGGAAATCTAAAACAGAACCAGTTTAAAATCCATTACAGATTACAGGTAATTTTTTAATAAAGGTTCTGAGCAGCTGTGTTTAAAAACAAGGCATGGTGGTTTTTCAGCCATTTCAGCGTCAGGCTCAGGGAAGCCCCTTAAAGAAACTAACCAACTTAAAAAAGTTGAAAAACCCCCGACATTGTCATTTCAAAGTTCAATATTTCAAAAACGGGTCAACCGATTTTAATAATAAAACTTATATAAGAACCATCTCGATTAAACTAGCTTTCGATTTAAAAAAATCACATCGAAATCGGTCCCTCCATTTGGGAGCTATGATGCCACAGACAGATACACAGTTACACGTCTCCCTTTTTCTTCGGGGGTTAAAAAAATGAATATTCAATAGCAAAGAAATATTAAAAAATAACAATTGCTACGATTTTTACGTAAAGGAAAATATATTAGAAAAAACACAATAAAACATTTATTGAGAGATCTCGTTTTAAATAATTTTAAGGAAAAATATATCTCCCGATTGTTTTCATAATGTCGCCATACATCTCCCAAATTTTTATTGGTAAACCTCCCGTATTTAAAAAAAAATGATCTGGCAACACTGATGGGCGTTGGCTTGGCTTCACTTGGCTTGGCGTCGGCGTCTCGGCTAGCGCCATTTTATCATGGATGGAGCTTGGTAGTAGTCGGATTATTAGTTAATAGGTAATAGGCTACTAGCTTTGCTGCAAAAAGCAAAAGCACTTCCGACTTGTGTTGTGTTGTGCGTGTGATCACTCCGGACGATAAGGTAAGTTCGTAATTTTTTTAATAAAATTGTAATAAGTAGTAATAATTATAGTAATATTTAGGTGCAAACTAGTTAATGGTACTTAACGAGAAATTTTGTTTACTTTGTGATTTATGGAGTACCTATAGGTAGTCGCCGTAGTCGTTCAAAGTTCAAACTGTTGTGTTTTGGAAAAAATATTGAATAGAACTATTAACACGCGCAAAACTCAGTACCTGTACATCTCAGAATACATAATAGGTAATATAGAACAATCCGACCGATCGTGTCGTGTCGCGACGTGTTGAATGACAATAAGTAAGTAATAATTTTTATTAATGATGTCTTGTGTCGTTCCTACATACAGAAATGCCGTTGGGCTTACAAAAATACAGGATAGGATTACATTTCAAGTTTATAAGTAAGTATGTACTTAGTTACCTACTTATTGTTTTGGGATAGGACTGAATGCGACTTCTGGTTTGTTTGTTTGTATTCTACTTATAGCCATAGCCATTTTATACTTACTTAGAGTATTTAAACAAAAGAGAAGAAGGAAGAAATTTTTGGTGCATTTGTTTTGTTTGCAGTTTATCCAACGATTTAATTGAACTCTTGAAAACGTGGGGTTTCGAGAAATACCTACCTACGCCGAAGCATTTTTCGGTAAGTTGGATATATACTTACCTAATGATTCACGTCACGCTATTTACCTACTTAGTAATTATATAATATTAGTACCTATTAGTCAAAACGAATGTAACTTACGTACCTATCTACCTACCTACCAACCTACTAGATTATCCTACTTTTAGGTCCTACAAAATGTCGGCTTTAAACGCGGCATGATTTCAACATTCATTGTCATATTGCAGCTAATTTATACAAAACGTTAATGAATATAATAAGTAGGTACATATGTATAAACTTTGCCATGAATCACTTCATCCATTATAGGTATCAGCTATTTTAAATTACTGTAACGTAAAGAACACGTTAAAATATTAAGCACCTTTACTTGGAAAACTTTTCTCTAAAATTAGCCCAACCCCCCCTTTGCTATAGTCCAACCCAGCCAAATAAAATAAGTACCATTTTATTCATGCAATTAAATCTATTTCAGGAATAAGCATCTGCATCCTGCACCTTCATACCTATCCCAAGAATTACCAATGTAGGCGGACCTACATATTATTAACTGATGGCTATGGCACAGATAATTTATTTTGGTAAAATAATAATAAGTAATGTGGTATTGTGTACCTATGTGGTCTCGGGTTGTGGTATTGTGTGATATTTAATTGGCACAGTTTTATTTGCTCAAACTTTTCTTTGGTTTTTCTAGAAAACGAAGTGGACTTGACTAGGTACAATGCCTTTATTGGACAGTGACCAAATCAAACAATTGATGTCTCTTATTGGACCGCCCGCAGGCAAAATTTAAAAAATGTCTTTCCGATTGGAAATCTCAGCAGCAAGTACTACATTATCAGCACAGCCATTCCCAGTCCCAGGTAGATATTTAACAAAAAACTAAAACCGCCTTAAAAGTCAACCGATTGAGATGAAATTTGGCATACAACTTAGGTATGTAAGTCCGGTGGCAGTAAAATAATCTGGTAGTCATATTCTTATGATCCGGCCAGGATTGTTTCCGTAGGAGGGAACTCTTCAACACTTAATGGCATTGACTTGAAATACTGAATGGATATGTAAGTTGGATGACATTGCAATTGGTACTTATCATAAAGCACTTATTATTTGTTTATTTTTAAATAGGTGTCATTATAACAGCTATTTTAAATGAGTGTAAATATTTGAATTGAAATGTATGGAACATGTCAAACAAAATATTTACTATTTTATTCATGCAAAAAAATTTATTTCAGAAATAAATAATAGCAGCTTACACCTTCCTAGTCCAATTATTACGAGTACATTACCAATGTAGGGGGACCTACATAAAATACTAACTTATGGCACAGTTAATTTAATTAAGGTAAAATTAATAATAAGTGAATTTGGTATTGCATGGTCTCTGCTTGTAGTATTGTATGGTATTTCAGTGACACAGTTTTATTTGCTCAAACTTTAACTTAAAATATTGGTGCTTTTTTATTATATTACATTTAGGTATTTATATTGCATACCTATACACGAATTAGAGAACAAATACAAATATTCTTTATTGAAAACCACAAAACAGTACAAAGAGAACATACAATATCCAATAAAATATAAATATGTTACAACCATTTTGTTAGTTGGGAATAAACGTATTACTCACATATGTCAGTCGAGTATAGACCGACATGTTTTGGACTAATCTGTAGTCCTTCACACATTAGTCCGAAACATATCGGGCATGTCTATTTCACTATGATTGAATCTCAACAGTAGTTTTATGTTAAAAGTTTAGGTTAACATAAACAGTATTATTATTTGACAGTATACCCTGACATCTTTCAGACTAATGTGTGAAGGACTACGGATTAGTCCGAAACATGTCGGTCTATTCTCGATTGACATACGTGAGTGATCCGTTTATTTCTCTAATCTAAACTTGTGATTTTTATGTTACCTGCTATTGACATTTTAACTGGGTATTTGTTTGCTAATTTTCTTATATTGGATTAGGTACTTAATAATTTGCCATAGCTCATTCTCATTCATTGTATTAGATAGAAGGACCTAATAATGTTTTCTTTGGTTTTTCTAGAAAACTAAGTGGACTTGACTACATTGCCTTTATTAGACAATGACCGAATCAAACAATTGATACCTCTTATTGAATATCAGGCCAAAGTTAAAAGATATCTTTATGATTGGAAATCTAAGCAGCAAATACCTACCAGGATATCAGCCCGGTCATTCCCAGTCCCAGGTATCAAAACAGCACTCTTGTGGCGCGATATTGGACGACATAATACAGCTCATTAGCTCTACAATTGGTGTAAAGTGGTCGTAAATGTAAGTTTAAGACGTACATTAACTTATTCATTTCAATTAGCAGTCCTCCCAACAAACGGCCAGCTCAAATCTCACCCTGAGGCTCCAACTCATGAGTCAGCTCAGCACTCCCGCACCAACCAGCAAACCGGGCATTCAATGGGCAAAGCACATCCACGATTTGTTCACAACGGAACCAGAGCCTATTTGGTTTAGCGTGTGCGGCCTCATGGGAAATTATATAACAGGTATAACAAAATAATGTCAATGTGAATATTTATATTTCTTTATTCTTTTAACATTCAATTACCGTGAGACTCAATCATAGTGAAATAAAAACTGATCACTCACGTATATAAGTCGAGTTTAGCCCGACATGTTTCGGACTAATCTGTAGTCCTTTCTCTGGGAGCGCACGACCCAGCTGCATCGAGACGCACACTGCGTGCCGCGGCTCTGCTCGCATGTTATGCCTCTGTTATTATTTATTATTTTATGTAATATTGATGTAATTAACTTTACCTATTTGTTCATACTTATGTATTTTACGTTAGTTGCACCGCCTAACCTAATTTATGTTCTATTATGTCTTAATTTAATGATTTAATTCAATTACTTCTCTAATTTCATGTTTAGATGAAGATACGGCAAAAGGCAGGCTATTTGGTGGGAGAGAAGAGGTTTACTAGGTAAACAAACCATTAAGGTCTCATCCATCGCTTCAGCAAAGATGATTCAGAGGAAATTTGTACAGATCGACGTGACCGTAAAATGAAACAATCACAGCGGCCATTACAGGGTGAACAACTTGATCAGGACCATAATTTAGAAGGAAGGTAGGTAACAACAGTTCATTTAAAATTTTGTAAGTGTATCTAATGACAAAGACGATCGAATAGGCTAGTAGTTGGAGACCCTGACTAATAAAGCTTGAGGTCCCGGGTTCAATCCCTGGTCGGGGGCGTCGGGACAGATGTTTGTATGATGAATAAATGAATGCTTGTTCTCGGGTCTTGGTTGTTTAATATGTATGTAAGTATGTATTGATCTATATGTATACGTATGATTATCCGTTGTCTAATACCCAGGGTACAGGCTTTGTCTAGTTTGGGACCAGGAGGACATTTGGTGTCAATAATTATCCCAGTATATTTATGTAATTATTTATTTATTTAATGCAATAAAAAGTACCGTCAACAACAAAGCTTGCATTCCGTTATTCTTATTAAGGTGCCGAACCCTAAAAGAACATCTGTAAATAAATGTAATATTGGATTTCCTTTGTAATGCAATCCACTATTATGTCTCAACGTTTTCCACAGAGGAGCTGAAAATTAACGGCGACATGATTACAATAGCCAAATACCGGGGGATTATAAACTTCATCTATACTAGAAACAGCTTGGAATGCAACGTGGTCACTTCGCAAGCGGCACTTAATGACTGTTTCAGCAGCCGCACAGTACTTGAAAAAGTTTTCCTTTGCCTTGTTTGACGAGCGTCGGTGCACACCTGGTAAGTGATTTGCATAAGTATTTGTGATTCATATTGGTGCTTTCAATGAATCCATTTCAACACTATTGCTCCTAAACAGTCTTATGTTAATATCTAGTTTTTATTGTAATTTCTGTACCCTTACTTAACTAATGTAATTAGGAGAATTCTGACGTTTCTTGGTATTTATTACCAGGAAAAATAAAAACATTGTGGCTGTGGTGAGAATGGCAAAGAAAAATAAACTCAACACATTTTAAATGGTGTACTTAGTTGAAATACATGAATTTAAGTATAAGACATAGGTTTTTAAATTTTACCAACACTAACTTGTGTATTTTTGGTTCACAGATAAAGACAGACTTAAGAAATATTAATCCAACCATTAGCCCCTCAGCGTTGTACACTGGGTTAAGACAAAACTCAGATTTGATTGAAAATAGAGTTTCCTCATAGCTGCAAACACTATTGAAGTCCTTACGGGCTCAGCGACAAAGAATTCAGCGAGAAAGAACCGATCTCCCAATGTAAGCGAAGAATGTTTTTGTGTATTTTTTGTTGATTTGCAACCCAGCCCCTTCTCCGTCGAAAAGGCGTTTAGGCAGTTATTGTTATTTATAAATTCGACAGTATTTTGTGAATATTCGGTTGATTAATTAACATTAAATTTTATTTTTCAGGTGCTGAGCTACAGAAAATAACTTCAGTACTTCTTTTACAGCCATTTGCAATATTTGCTGCTGAGATTTGTAATCGGAAAGACATTTTTTTATATTTGGCCTGCGGTCTTATAAGAGGTTTGATTGTTTGATTTGGTCATTGTCTAATAAAGGCAATGCAATGTAGTCAAGTCCACTTCATTTTCTAGAAAAATCAGGGTTACGTACATACCTGAAAAAACTGGACCGATTTAAGTTGACATTTGTACAAGTACGTAAATAAATGAATTTTGAATATTTATGGGGTTCCCTTTTGGATAAATAAAACAAACATTTACAAATTGTACCGCGTGATATCTCAAATTAAAGGGTTAGTGGTGTGAGGGTCCCAAATATATTTTTTTACAATTTTGAAATAGGGGCTTTAAAGTAACCAAAGAAAATAGATGAAATTTGACCCGTTACTCCAAAACTACCGAGCCTAAAATTAAGAAAAAAACAAAAAGGTAGATATTTACAATAAAAAAATAAAAAGGTAAAATCTTCTGTAATCCGTAACAATTTTTTTGTCTATTTTCTTTAATAACTTTGAAACCACTTATTTTAAATAAGACGTATTAACCGCGATTACCTTAATATGTTTAACAAGCACCCGTTCTCATTATGTCTTATGTAATTAACGAATCATTTAAAACTCACTTATTTAAAAAAACAGGTCTGCTAATTCAACCCCCAAAAGTTACCCCAGTGCACAAAATTCATTTATTTACGTTACACGTCCGTGTTTGGATCATAGAAATACATTATGTGTACCAAATTTCAATTAAATCTGTTCAGTAGGTTCGGAGCAGGGATGATAAAACTAAGAGGACTGCCAATATGTCGTTCCTTTCAAATAATAAGCCTGCTGTAGCTAGTTTCACTATAGAGAGGTCTCCGTACCATTCATTTCGTATGGCACTACCTCTGCTTATAGCACCATCTATCTCAGAAAAAAACTAACATAGATGGCGCTATTTTGTTAAGCAGAGGTCAAAGTCACATACGAAATATACAGGGTGTTTGGTATAACGATGTAGGAACTTTAGGAGGTGTGACAGGGGACTATTAGGAATAGTTTGAATCCTATAATATATGCCTTATTCCAATATGTGATGTTTTTTTTTTAAATCGAGTTTTACGAATTTTTAACTTGGTACCAAAAATTGACATAAAAATGAAAATTTAAACCAACTGTGCAAGCGATTGCTTTTATTTCTTTATGGTTAACACCGTAATTATTTGGTTAACCAATCACAATAAATCAGCCTCCCACGGGCTACACGTTTTTTTAGGTCATTTTTTATCGATTTTGTAGGTCACCATGAGTGGGTTCCGCCAAAAAAATAAACTTTATCGGGCTGTGAAAAAAAAAACTTTCCAGGATATCAATGTCTCAATTTGTTTAAATACTTGCTTGAAATGCTTACCTACTGTAATTGAAAACAAAAATTACTGCATAATTGCAACAAATAAAAAAAAACACTGGTCAACATGTTGAACGCCACGACCGAACAAAAAAGTTCCCCGTACGAAGTAGAAATTAAAAAGCAAATAAAGACGCTTTTGCACGCACTTTATTTTAAATTAATTTTGCAATTAAATGATTAATCGATAAATAAATACCATTCTCCCACTTACGCCACTAAATATAATTTTAAAATTACGTTTTGTTCAGTGAGTGTTTTCTGTCAAAAATTAACCTTTTTACAGCTACTTCAATGTAAATAAAAACTACTTAGAATATTGACGTTTTACCATCACTATCCTAAGTAGTTCTTATTTAAATTTAAATTAGCTGTAACAGAAAACACTCATTGTGTCTAACAAATAGATGAATGATGTGTGTGTGTGTGTGTGTGTGTGTGTGTGTGCGTGTATGTGTGTGTGTGTCTAACAAAAAGTGATTTTAAAATTGTATTTAGTGGCGTAAGTGGGAGAATGGTATTTATTTTATCGCTTAGTCATTTAATTGCAAAATTTGCAAAGTTAATTTAAAACAAAGTGCGTGTGAAAGTGTCTTTATTTGCCTTTTTATTTGGAAAACATAATTGTAAAAAATAAATAATTTGATCTAAGAGTAAAATTCCATAATTGTCTACTTCGTACGGGCAACTTTTTTTGTTCGGTCTTGGCGTTCAACATCAACTTGTTGAACGCCACGACTGGTCAACACGAGTGATATTCTTTTATTTGTTGCAATTATGTTGTAATTTTTATTTTTAATTACGGTAAACAAATTGAGCATGTTTTTAAACTAATTGGAACATTAATATCCTTGGAAGTTTTTTTTCACGGCCGGTGACGGTGACGTACAAAATTGATCATAAAAAAAAGTGGAGCCAGTGGAAAGCTGATTTTTTGTGAATGGTTAATCAATTAATTGCGGTGTCGATTATAAAGAAAGCAATTTGATTGTTGCACAGTTTGTTTAAAATTTGTTTTTTTATGTCAGCTTTTGGTACCAATTAAAAAATTCAGAAAAACTCGATTTAAAAAAAACTATCACATATTAGACTAAGACATAGGCTTCAAACTATTCCTAATAGTCCCCTCTATCACTTCCTAAAGTTCCTACATCGTTATACCAAACACCCTGTATAGTGAGAGTGAAACTAGCTACAGAAGGCTTATTATTTGAAAGGAACGAAATTTTGTATAGATATTGGCAGTCCTCTTGGTTTTATCGTCCTTGATTTAAGGAAAGAAATGTCACAAATACCTAAATAATAAATGTGTTAATTGACACCGATTGACAGTGATAATAATATTACGAGTATACATGTGTATTACGGTATTTAGTGTCAGAATGTACCTATATTCCAAATTTACCTTTTACTGTCATTGTCTCGTTGTATAGTCGACAAAGTTAGTGCTACCACTTTTGAACCGTAACGGCGTACCAATAGATTTAAAAGTGATAAAGTACTTTCTTGGTCGACTTATACATAGTATTCGGTTTATTTACCGGTTGATTTTATAAAACCCCCTCAATTGTTAACTGGATGAGATTCCTTAAAGGAATAAGTTCGCCTTTGTACATGTTTTATTAACTTTTTTTGTACTTAACTAAGGGCGATCTAAACAATATCGTGTTCCTTTAAAACAATAGGCTTATTAGCAGGCTTGCTGTAGCTAGTTTCACTATAGAGAGCTTAGGTCACGATGTCACGATATCATTAATTTCGTATGACAATGAGACCTGTGCTTAACACAATAGCGCCAACTATATCAGTTTTTTCTGAGATCATAGATGGCGCTACTGTGTTAAGCAGACGTCGAAGTGTCATACAAAATTAATGGTACTTAGGCCTCTATACAGGATGGCGCATTCATATCGGTCAGTATGGGCAAGTCTGTAACCATAGGATATACAAAGATCTGTTCTTAGGAACCATGTCATCGATTTTAGTGACAAGAAAAACTGCAAACATGTATTAAAAAAAAAACTTGTACTTTGTTCGGGAATTGAACCCGGTCGTATTGAAAAATAAAACTATACATTATTTCTATTCCGACATTGATTGTGTAGGTAGGTCATAAGCATAAGCAGTAAATGTTACTATGCAACATGATAGCTTGATGGCACCGGTGTTGGACACGAGTTGAAAAACAGCAGTAATGGACACTACATTCTTATTCAATCAATACATTAATTGAAAGATTATGCGGTTGAAAATTAACTGTCTTAAAACAAATGGCTGTCCTTTATTTTCTATTAAATAAGCCTTATTGTCCATTACTAGGTCATTGTCCATTACTGGTGTCAACACGTTATCTAAAATGAATAAAATGCAGTGTAAAAGCAGCCATAGTCAATTTTAACACGAATTCACCACCTAAAGATGCGAAACGCAATAATCATTAGGTATAGTTGAAATTTTATAAGCTGGGAGCTTATCTTGTACGTAAACAATAACAATGTTCTCTTTTTTAAGGCTAACGCTAATAACAAGTAATAAAAAATGCATACAAATAGCTACCATCTTGTCTAAATCAAAAGGTTGAAATTGCAATAGCATAGCACATTCGATAATGACGCCGACGACTTGCCTGAGTACGGCTTTCAATGTCCGAGAGTCATTGTAGAATGTGCTACGCTATAGCTATTTCAACCTTGTGACTTAGAGAAGATGGTTTTGTATGCATTTTTTGTTACTTGCAATTCATTGTTATTAGCGGTAGCCTTAAAAAAAGAACAATGTTATTGTTCACAAGATAAGCTCTTAAGTGGTAAACGGCCAGCTTATAAAATTTCTACCTAAACGAAAAAAAAAGGTCGTAATTTCGAACATCTACTTTAAATTAAAGGATATCAAATACAATGCATTTTATATTATCATGTTCCATAGTAACATGACCTACACAGTCAATATCCAAAAATAAATAATGTAAGTTTTATTTTTCAATGCGACCGGGTTCGATTCCCGAACTGAGTACAAGTTTTGTTTTATCTGTTTATGCAGTTTTTCTTGTCACTAAAATCGATGACATGGTTCCTAAGAACAAATCTTTATATGTCTTATAGTTGCCCATACTGACCGATCTAAATGTGCCATCCTGTATAGTGAAACTAGCTACAGCAGGATTAGTATTTGAAAGGAACGTGATTACTTGACATTGGCAGTCTTAATTTCATCGTCCTTGACTTAACCGTGATTTTACAAACAGACGTTTACAAACATACGTAGTATAGTATACATAGTAATGAGCTAAACGGTTTACCTTGCTACTCCACGAACAATCTTGCAAGACAGCTAGTAGCTACGTCTGCGTGTAGTTGGTGCTGGTGATATTTTGGTGTGTGTGACACATGTTGATTTATGTGGAAGCGGAGGTGGGTTTTGGGCTATCGCATGAAGACACATTTGTCACACAGACGCACCTGTCCTGCACGAGTGTTCGCGGAGTACCAAGGTTTAGTTCACTGATATGGACTTCCGCAAAGTAACGCTCCTGTCAATCAATTAGTACACAAAACAAAAAAAAATGTTCTCCTGTAAATATGGAAAAATTGTTGTTTTTAGTGAGTGACGGCTAAAGCTCTCCCTTATTTACTCATTAGGTAATGTTAAATGTAAAGTAGTTTATTAAGTTAATTTAGTAATCATTTCATTTCATATGATTGGAAAGATTTAACTAAGTTTCCCGATATTTGGAAGTCGTTGCATGCGCCAGTAATGATCACGGGACAATCTATATCGGAGAACTTCCATTATAATCGTGCACCTATCTGTTATTTATATGATACAATGGTTGTTGGGTGCAAGAGTTGCTGCAGAGGAGGGTTGAAAACCTATACTTTTCCGGTTCTTTGGATCAGTATATTTTTGATAGCACTGCATTTAATTCTTAAGCAAAAGGGTAGTATTACTTTAGTGCCCCGCCGCTATGAAGTCAATCCTGACACATTGCACAGTTATGAAGTTGTTGCGTGGTTCAAACAAGCACGTCTAGCATCAAACTACATAGCTGAGGAATGAGTCAGGATTGACTTCATAGCGGCGGGGACTATATAGTTATAATAGGATTTTTATAAAATGTCGGAACTCACTTAAGAGCTTACCTTCCAATGAATGGTATTGTTCTCTATTATGAAGTCCGACCGCTAATTAGCAGTGCAAAATGAAACGCATATATAACAAACGATTTCCTAAGAATAGCAACTTTACTCCCTAAAGAAGAAGGTTCAAATCGTAATGTCAATGCTTTCGAGATAGTATTGTTTGAACTACAAACACACACAAAAATAGTACGTGGCTGCCGCTTTCTATTTCAAACAATAATATATCTCGAAAGCGTTGCCATTACAATTTGAATCTTCATCTTTGGGTGGTAAAGTTGCAATCCGTTTTTTTTTTGTTATATTATGCGTTTCACTTTTCACAGCTAATTAGCTGTCGGACTTCACAATTGATAACAATACCATTCATTGGAAGGTAAGCTCTTAAGTGGATTCCGACATTTTATTAAAATCCTACTATACCCAATTGCTTGAAAAAAAAACTTAGCCATGCGATAGCGGTGTATGATCTCATGTGTTTATCTTTCTTTTTAATCTCATTTACATAAAATAACAGATAGGTGCACAGTAATTGTACGGTGGTGGTATTTTATACTCGTTTAATCCTGGTAATACATATCCCGTTTGGAATATTGATTGTTCGCAACCGGGGTAGTTTCAAAAACCTATTGATGTTCATTTCAACTAAAGTTAAAGTTTGTAATAACAATTACAACCATTTTGGGATGATTCTTCAAATCTGGATTGAACGAAACTGGGTTAGTGATTATTGATGTTCCATGAGCTCCTTCCATTATTATATACACCAAACATGATGCAAAAAGTGTGAGATAGAAATACATCGTCAGCTCACTCTAACGTATCACAGCGTCTTGCAGGTTGGCCGAGGCTTGGAAATTGTGTGGGCCCCGCATACCAAAGTGGTGGTTAAATAGATCACGAGATCCTTAAGTACCCAGTTTCGTTTGATCCATGCTCAAATATATTAAAATTAATTGTTAACTGTAATTTGAAATTGTCAACCACTGTTGTGTAAATTGAATACATTTGATTTTGAAAAATAAATTGTCAGTTTCTTAAAATTTATGTTATTAATTATTTACAAATCATAATCATTTTTCACCATCCTTATATAGAAAAATAAGTTATTGTAAGATTTTTTTAGGAGATTTCTTGTATTCTTTTAGTTTGTTTTAGCGTTTATCTTGTATAACTCAACTGCAGCTTTCTTTCGCAGGTGTTACAGAATATGTGACTTTCTTCCTTTTTGGACTATACAGCTGGTGAACCTGAGACATTCGTGTCAGTACGGCTACTTATTTATGCCATTTTCTTGTGTTGCGCACATAAAAAGGGGCATAAGTATAGCCATATTGATGCAGCCGAGAAAACTGTTTTGCAAAACGGATACTTCAACCGCGTTACTCGGCTCTGCCATTTGCGTAGGGACGTAGGGGGACGGCTATCTCAGCCGTCTCCCTAGGTCCCTAGGCAGCTGGCGGAGCCGCTTGACGCGGTCTGCAGTAGCCGTACAAAACGGCTGCCTCAACCGGCTCACACGGCTCCACCAGCTGTATAGGGACATGGGAAGACGGCTGGGATAGCCGTGTTGACGTGGCTGAGGCAACCGTTTTACACGGCCACTTCGGACCGCGTCACACGGCCCCGCCAGCTGCGTAGGGACGTAGGGAGACGGCTGCGATAGCCGTGTTGACGTGGCTGAGGCAACCGTTTTACACGGCCACTTCGGACCGCGTCACACGGCTCCGCCAGCTGCGTAGGGACGTAGGGAGACGGCTGCGATAGCCGTGTTGACGTGGCTGAGGCAACCGTTTTACACGGCCACTTCGGACCGCGTCACACGGCTCCGCCAGCTGGGTAGGGACGTAGGGAGACGGCTGCGATCGCCGTGTTGACATGGCCGAGGCAACCGTTTTACACGGCCACTTCGGACCGCGTCACACGGCTCCGCCAGCTGCGTAGGGACGTAGGGAGACGGCTGCGATAGCCGTGTTGACGTGGCTGAGGCGACCGTTTTACACGGCCACTACGGACCGCGTCACACGGCTCCGCCAGCTGCGTAGGGACGTAGGGAGACGGCTGCGATAGCCGTGTTGACGTGGCTGAGGCAACCGTATTACACGGCCACTTCGGACCGCGTCACACGGCTCCGCCAGCTGCGTAGAGACGTAGGGAGACGGCTGCGATAGCCGTGTTGACGTGGCTGAGACAACCGTTTTACACGGCCACTTCGCACCGCGTCACACGGCTCGGCCAGCTGCGTAGGGACGTAGGGAGACGGCTGCGATAGCCGTGTTGACGTGGCTGAGGCAACCATTTTACACGGCCACTTCGGACCGCGTCACACGGCTCCGCTAGCTGCGTAGGGACGTAGGGAGACGGCTGCGATAGCCGTGTTGACATGGCTGAGGCAACCGTTTTACACGGCCACTTCGGACCGCGTCACACGGCTCCGCTAACTGCGTGGGGACGTAGGGAGACGGCTGGGATAGCCGTGTTGACATGGCTGAGGCAACTGTTTTACACGGCCACTTCAGGCCGCGTCACACGGCTCCGCCAGCTGCGTTGAGACGTAGGAAGACGGCTCGGATGGCCGTGTTCACATGGCTGAGGCAACCGTTTTACATGGCCACTTTGGACCGTGTCACACGGCTCAACTAACCATGTTAAAGCGTAGAAAGACGGCTGGAATAGCCGTGTTGACATGGCTCAAGCAGCCGTTCACACGACCACGTCAAACCGCGTCACACGGCTCAACCAACCGTGTCATTTGGTAGGAAAACGGCTGAACTAGCCGTGTCAATATGGATGAGGCAGCCGTTTCACACGGCTACTCCAGCCGTGTTGATCGTAACCGTGTTGAACTGTTCACATGGCTGTGCCTGGTCTAGCCGTGTCTGATTATTGGCCGTGTTGATAATTTGACACATCTAGCCGTGTCTGATTATAGCCGTGTTGATAATTTGACGCGGCTGCAACCGCAGTACCGTGTGCAACTCGAGCCGTGTCTGATCATAGCCGTGTTGACAAATTGATTAAATCTGCAGTACCGTGTGCAAATTTAACCGTGTGTCCTCCGTAGCCGTTTTAGCGACACACGGCAAAGGTAACCGTTTTGACGCGGCTGCAACCGCAGTACCGGGTTTATACGGCTACCGATAGCCGATAAATCGACCCTTTTTTTTCCCAGTGCATGGGGCATGGCTAAATTTAAAAAGCGCGACGTAAATAATATTAGACTTAAAAGTTATTTTATTGCGTTAGGTTTAACAACTAAGTTTTCAGGGTAAAGACTAAAGACGCGTCTAAATGCGCGTCGTTAGCTGTAGATAAAAGTAAGTAGGGTAACAGGATTACGACCAGTTCACAGCCGGCCGGTTTTAAGCTCATACTATCGTACCGATGTTAAAGCCTATAGGTATCAGCTGGATCCGATCCGGGTCTTTAAATACAATTGAACGATTGTACGTTCATACGTGTCGTGACAACGACCAAATCTAATGACATAGGTAGGTACATAAGGAACTTAGAGCGGTGTTAACTTAAGCAAGCAAGTACCTAGATAAAATTTTCTACCTAAACAGTAGGACCATTATAATAGGTGTACTTATAGGTTTATGTACAGACAACGTTTGCGTCGATTTGTAACGCTAAAGATACGATACGATATACGATAGGATAATGAGTAACACAGGATTTCCTTCGTAGTATTTATATAATAAGTCAATAGTTTTTCCTTGGTAATAAATATAACTAAAACAACTTCTATAGGTACACACTATATTCAATGTAACACTGTAACGTTGACTGACCTCGACTGTGTCACTTACCGCCTACGGGCCAGTAGTTTCTAAAGAAGACACTGTCGCAAAACCCACTGACACCTTAACGTACTCTACGTAATTTGAAATTGACCTCACGATGGTGCGAGACCTAGACCACAAAGGTCGTGTTTTTTTATATGCCTGCATCAGATTTCGGACTTTGGGTTTCGGTAGGCTGGAACTGCCGGGATAACATGCTGCCTTGCTAGGCAGCCTGTTTAGCCACAATCTTGAGCCTTAAAAAACCTTGTGTTGAGCGCGTGCTTCGCAGGGATTCAAAGAGTCAGTATCCAGTCAGTAGAGGGAGACCTCTATGAGTTTTGACCAGATTCTTAAACACGTGATATTAACTCATCAGGGTGGCGGCGGCGTGGGCGGCAGCATGCGCGTGCCCAACACGGAGGCGTGCGTGGAGGTGGGCGCCGCGGACCTGGACGGCGGCAGCGGGCTGCAGGTGCGGCGCGGCAGCGAGCCCTCCCTGCATCAGGATACCTTGCCGCCTCAGAGAACGGTGAGTCACAAGGCGATTGCTTTTTCTAAGAGTAGTGTAGCAGCTGAAGGTAGAGCTACCCTGTTGCTAAACGCGGAGGAAACTGTCAAGTGGCTCAAGTTACGTTAGGGTGGTAGATCAGAACTTCGATGTAAGTTATAGCCCTTGCTCAATCTACGTGAATGCCGGATGCTCAAATCCCAACCTTTTTACTGAATTAATCAAGTTAAAGCGTATTGGTTTCTCACAACTCTTTCATATTTACATTCAGTACTACATTGTCCAGTGTTGTGTATATCTAGGCCACCGAGCAGACGAAGCGATGGTCAGCGGCTGTGGTGTGCCGAGACGACAACCGATCACAGAAGCCAGCGCCGCCGGACGGCCGGCCGCCGGATCCGGCCGAACGCCTGAACCCCTCTCACTTCCAACGGCAGACAAACCGGCTCTCTATGCAGTTCTCAGGACCTGGGTAAGTAATACATTTTCACCTTTACTTTAGCTAATGATTTTATCCAAAACGTGCATGATCGAACATGCTAACAGGTATTGCTTAAGTTTGTTAAATGTGATATCATGCATGACATGTAACATTTATTTCATGTTGATACCTCCTCGCGTTTTTGAGAAGAAGGGTCTTGAATAGTCAGAAGAACAACCAGATTGACAATTAAATGGACAATGGACAACGGAATTCTAAATATTTTGCCTTATAAGGACCACGTCTTCTTTCGACTTATACCTACTTAATTATAAACTTGAATACCATTTTAATTTCAGGAGCGGCGTATGGCTAGACGCAGCTGACAGGGTCCAAAGCTACGGCAGCAAGAGTCTACCCCGGGACGCGAGGAGAGAACCCTTAGGGCAGGACACCGCCGCCGACCCCTCCACCCACCGGGTAGAAGACATGCTGCGGTGGGTCTCCGGCGTCAACAACGTTGCCGGCGTACACCATGTGCATGAACGACCACTTGATCTCTTACCTGAAGGTTAGTAAAAAAACTGAAATTATAGGAATAGTTTCGACTGGGTCTTGGAAAAAATTTGAGACTTTTTGGCTAGGCAAAAGAAGCTAGCCTCTAAGGTACAGTAGATGCTTTATAAAGATGGTAGTTTTAATTTCAATATGCTGCATCATTTTTAAATAGTTATTTACTATTACACCCTTAACTATTTTGTAGACGTTTGTTTAATATGGAATCTAATTAGAAGGGTATTTTTAAAAGAGTTCAATGAATAAACCCATTAAGAAAATCCATTAACCTACAATTTGAAGTAATGAAATGGACCTACAACATACTACACCGGTACCCGGCAATCGCAAATACGACGCATTACATTATACAAGATTATTAATTAGATTAGCAGTTCACCATTGAATCAGTTACTAAATTAAATTCTTCTCTCTTTGGACTTTGTAAGTAGTCTCCTTTGAGTGTCATTGCTCGACTGCTTTTGAAAATGTTGATATTTTTTCCTTTCAGTTGGAAGCACAGAACGCGCGATATCAGACAAAGAAGTCCCAGTGAGTCCCAGCAGCAAGCCATCGCACGCGACGCAACCCGTCTCAGTGACGCTAGTTAAGGGAGAGAAGGGGCTCGGCTTTACCATCACCACTCGAGACAACCCCACCGGAGGACACTGCCCTATTTACATCAAGAATATACTTCCCAAGGTTAGTAAACTGATATGTAGCAGTAGTGCACTGATGGATGAAAGACTCCAACCGTCTCAAATTCGAGTAAGAAGAAAGCCAGGAAGAGAAGACAACGTTTTAGAAAGACCTAATTTCATCATGTTACCCACACTCCTGCGAAGCATTTCAATGGCGTGTGTGCAGTTCCCAGTAAGCACTAGGCCCGTGTAAATAGGCTGATAATGATGATGATGACGGTGTAAGTACGAGTACCTATGTACTCGTACTTTCTACTCATTGAATATCAAATTCAGCCTAACCAATTTCATTGACGGCTGATTACTATGTCGGCAATGCGTGTGGCCCACTGAACGATCGAATAAGCAAGACTGATTAATTAATGAAGTTATTAACTCTAACTGGATCTCATTGAATTTCAACATTGGCTTTCATCACTATTTAGGTATTGGAGCGCAGTTGTTTTTCAAACATGTATTGGCGGGTCACAGGCGCGTCATCGCCGTGTCCGTGTAACTCGCGCCTCGGTGACCTTGTACGACGCGGCGAATTGATTCGAGCTGAGATAGGTACTACGTCTCAGCGGACCGCGGCCCGCTTTCCACACCCCGCGCGCCCCGCGCTGGACCCCGCTCGCGTCCCGAAACGCACACATAGGCCGCGAGGTCGTTTTCTGCAGCCTGTGTCAGTGTCGTTTCTTTTTACGTCAGTTATATTATGTTTGTCAGGGTGCCGCTGTAACGGACGGGCGGCTGCGCGCCGGCGACCGTCTGGTGTCGGTGAACGGCGCGGCGGCGGCGGGGCTGACGCAGCAGCAGGTGGTGGCGCTGCTGCGGAACACGCCCACCGACTCCACGGTCGACATCGTGGTGGAGCGCTCCGTTCCTAACAGGACTCAGGTAATAACAACGTGCATTATTTAACTCCCTAGTCCGTTTCGTGGGTCTCAAAATCCCTCCCTAGTCCAATGTCCAAGTTTTATGATCGTAACTCTAAAAATAACGTTTTTCTCGTACAATCTTCCACCCCCCATTTTCACCCTCATTGGGCTGAAATTTTCAAAAACGGTTAAACACGTATTCTTTTATTTTGTTTGAAAAATAAGCTCACTAAGTTTCATAATCGAAACTTTAAAAATAACGTTTTCCTATAGAAACTTCCACCCTCCTTTTTTTGAGTGGAGACCTCCTATCAGAATGCTAGAAGTAAGCTTTCCACAAATAAGATATACTTTTCTTCTTCGTCTTTCGTTAGTAGTGGTAGCTTCTAGGTGTCAGCTTAACATTAAGCAAGATTGTAATACATAGCCATGAGCCAAACTGAATAACCCATCCCCATGCCGGGTTCTTATAGCCATCGGCCAATAATGTTCCACAAACTGTTGGCAAGGAAATCATTGATCGATACCCGGTGTGCAACGGCCCAAGCCCTGCTCTCCCCCCGGACGGATCCAAAACGGAACCGCAACTCTTGGGCATGTACGTAAATATGTGGGTAGGATATAATAGAATTAACTTTTGCTAACGCTTGCAGAATAGTTCTGAATACGAAATGTGCAAATTGAAATCGTCTCCCCTCAACTAGCAACCACATTTGTTATTAACAACCAAGTTTTACATTACAAACTCTTCCCGTCTTTACAGAGGGTCGAGCCCCAACAAAGTCCAGCTAAGTACACGGAGAAAGCAATAGGCATTCCCAACGGGCACTCTAAACCCGTGGACGTGGAAAACGGTCGCGTGTCCACCATCGTGAACGTGCTCAACCAAAACGCAGGCAGTTCTATGCGCGGCCGCATACCGAAGAGTTCTTCCAAGGATGACCTGATTAAGGACCAGTCGCCAGACAGTGCGCTGCAAGAGGCTTTGAATTCCAGCTCTAGTTCTGTAAGTATTTGGGATTATTGTTAAACACTTGTAACCGGTGGAGCTTCGTTAAAGAATATTTGACACCGGGCCGAATATATTTCAACATGTAGTTAATTAAATAAACAAAATAGTTAAGAATACGGATTTGTATGGGGTAAAATTACTAGTAACACCATCTAGCGGAAGTATCCGGCAACAGGTTGTTAATTAAGTTTCGATTTATCGAGCTAGCTTAACTGGGGCTCTTACGCGGTACAAGTTTATGATAATAGATGGCGCTAAATTAAGTCTGAGTTATTTATCATCAGTACAAAAGAAATACTCAAAATGCAACGAAAACAATTATTGGTTAATAAGCTCTGCATTATAATCTTTCATACTAGCAAATTTCATACGACTCGATTTAGTATTTTAGGCTTACACGGTATGGGAAAAACATTATGAATAATACAAAGAAATTATGCAAAACGCAAGAAAAATGGAAGTTGATTATTAAAGACTAGTGTCTTACGCTCATTTTAACATATGTTTCGTCAAGTTCTGTTCAGTAGTTTAAGAGCAAAGAGCATCAAAACATGAAATGGATTACGAGCATGGCGATGTACTTACCATGGCGTCATTTTATAGAAAGAAAATCTGTAATAAGGTCTAATTAATTAATAGGGAAAAGTCACGTAATATCATTTATCATAATATACTCTAATATAATTCCGAAATTATCATAAAGATCATCTACAATTATAAATCAGTTAAAAGTCGCTAAATAATACAAGTTTTGGAGTGGACGAAGTAAAGGTTAAAAATAGCTAAATTACTAAAAATGCAAGCAATACATGAATGGAAACTTATGTCTTGGTCTATTAGCCATCTTTAAATTAATTTAAAGATGGCTAATAGACCAAGACATAAGTTTCCATCTTAAGATCTTAAGTAAATTAGGATAATTGGGAAGACGAGGAAGAAGAGGAACATACTTAGTATAAATAGCTGTCATTAGAACCTTGCCGTATAAGTCGTATCATCATAAAGTAAGGAAACTGTATGCGAGGACTTGACGTTTTAATGTGACAAGGAACAATTAGTTGAACGGGAACGAATTGGGAGAAATGTTGCCAATATTTCGATTGCAGGCAAATTAGCACATTTTACCCGACTGCGAAACGCGAAGAATGGTGATGTGTTTATCAGATTATGTATGTATGTGTGTACGTATGATTGTTCCTTTGTGGCACATTAAGTTATTATAATAGATAGTGAAGTAAAATAGCTATTACATAAAGGGATTTCACGTAAAAGCATCAAATTTATCAGTAGAAGAAAAGCAACACTAAGAATGATTTCTGTACTAGGAGAACTAAGATTAATAGAGCGATTTAATTTATAGGCTATGTACATAAAAGGTGGAAAAATGTTATAATAGTATGAATTAGGATTAGAGTATTTTTCTAATTGGAAGGAAATCTAAAGTATAGTGAAGGAAATTTATATTTAGAATGTTTATGTATGATTGGAATATATTGGAATTTTACAGTCAGGGAAATAATAGTATGTCGGCAAAAATTAGGGATGGTATCACTTCTGTGTCGATGGGGTCGGTGATTTCGCCGAAGTCGCAGGACGCTTACGAAAGCTATAAAAAGGACGAGCGCATCGAGGCGGGGAGGAGAATATCGTCGATTTTCATAAAGTTAACGTCACTTGTTGGGTTTGGGGATTAAGTTTTGGTTCGCGGAGATTTTTCATTTAAATTCTTTGAGTAATTAGAGTAGAGTCATTTATTTAGATTTTAAATTGGGATTTTATTCCATTTTACAAAATTTTATATTATATTCAGGGATTATTCAGAGTGAGTATTGTCGTAAAATTGTTTAGTTAAATAGTCAGATTTTAGTCGTTGTTTTCTTTAAGTGGTTGATTAAAATTCTGCGATTGCCGATTGAAATATTTAAACTTAAGATATCATCTTGGATATCTTTCTGTGGGAATGTAGAGGCTATTTTTATAAGTAGTTCTTTACAATTCTACGCATTTGTACTAACCCATTTAAACTTTCTGTGTACTTCCCAAGGCGGCTTTCACCAGATAAGGGGTCTGGTGACCAACAGTGGGATACCTCCCGGTGACAACGAACACTGTCGGTACAGTCACTGTCTTAAATATAACGTTGTAAGGCGTTATAGGCTGTCTGGTCAATCTCGGCAGCTGACTAACTTACACAGAGAACGTCTGACTGATCATAGCTACGTACAGGAACTTAAGTTTTCCGACAGCTGTGGTCACATCAGATACGCTCTGTTCCCTGTATCTATATATTTATTTAAACACCACAATAGGTATTCTGCTGATCCGCCGGGTCTTTCTCTTAGGGGAAAACGTTCGCGTTTACCAAGACCTGGCAAACATTTAGGGACTGGTTAGGAATATTAGCACACACAATCTTTTTTATTGGAGCATAGTAGAGTTTCATTGCACCCCGAAACTCTTTACACTACACTAAATGTAAATGTGGGAACGTACCCTAGTTTTGCCAATTTTACACACAGTTTAGGGGCCTTCTTGGCATAGCTATAAAGTACAAGTAAGGATGATAGGAAGGTAGGGAACTAGGCAGGGACTTTGTTGTTAGGGAAATTAGCTAGAATGGCGAAGCCTTGTGACGGACAAGATAGCCCAATTTCGCGGACACACACAATTAATACATAAAAGTGAGATCATGAACTTACATTGGTTTTCATCACAGAGCAAGGGAAAAGCTTAAAATCATACACACCAATAGTCATAAGTAAAATTGCCTAATTAAATGACTCACTAACTCTATTATATGATCATTAAGAGCTATGTTGATTCACACCTCTATACAGTAAAGTTACTTGCTAAAATATAAGCAGTGTCAAAAGAGTGAAGTTGCAAAGACAAAGTTATCTTCCAATCGAATTTATCATTCATATACTAAATGAACGTTGTGTTTTGTTCATGGATACGTCCCGAGCAAATTTGACACCGTATGGGCAAATGAGCTTAACAGTGAACTAACATAGTCTTCATTTATCTTTCAATACAGACATAATTGAAAGAATTCTAAGGCAAAACATTACCTGAAAAGAAAAAGTAGTTATGTCTGGGCAAACAAGCTTAAATGACTGATAAATAAATATATATAAAAGCAAACCTAAATAAACATAGATCCTTATTGTTCATTGGTAGAAGTTGAAACATGAAAAGTACATACACATACAGTATACTTTATGAGCAGTTTTCTAAGTCAAAACTAGGACTTTTAACGATCCACAAATATATAATTGACATTCAAACAATGAATGAATATGTGTTAGTTTTGAGGTCAAGGCCTATAGTATTTCTTGACACCAGCATGGGCAAGGAAGCTATACAAAATTAGCATGCTTTCATTTAACTTTCAATGTAAACAATAATTGAAAGGGATTAGGCATAAACATTACCTATCCATAATATGATAAAACAAAATCATAACCATAAACCAAGTTCTGGCTTAGCAAACAAAGCTTAATTGAGTAAAAGACAATGTACCTAGACATGTATGTGAATAACATAAAAGTAGATAATAGTATCTATAAAGCTGTACTTACTTACTGCAAAAACATCAGCTGCATTAAGTCATGATTGATCTGTGAAATTATACTAAATAAAAGTATGTCTAAATTAGACCATAATGTACCCTACTACAAAGGGATTTCAAAGCATTAGAAATATGTTTGCATGTAAATTCATAGCTGATATAAGCGCTATCTAACTGAAAGTTATAACATTACCTACACTTCTAAATAAAATAGGCAAATAAAGTATGCCAAACTAGGTATACAGCTAAATATATTGCTATACCTAATACTCAGTTTATATATTAATTGAGTGATTGAAATTTACAATCTTAGAAAACTAAATATATATGGTTACTCATGTTGCTATGACTCTATACTCTATATGAATCTATGAAATATTGATCTTTGGCAGACATAAATATGCTGTAATCAGGTATTATAAATACCTATGGGAAAAGAAAATTAGCCAATACAATGGTTGATACATTTGCGGGGTTCCTCTCTATCTCTAGTAGTAAAAATACTGACATTACTGCTATACTGACTATAGACTCTTGATAAATAAATAATTCAATACTCCCTGGGGGCGGTGGAGAGATGTCCAGTCCGGAGTCGAGTCTCACAGTTATGGTATCAACCAAAGACGATAGTCTTGGGCGGAAGGTTGGGGCCCTAATCTTAGCCGCAAAGCATAATGCTTATTTGAAAAGCATTATTGCTACCCCAGTTACTTTGTTTTACTACAGTTAGTAGAATTACTTTGTAAGACCATTCCTTTTAAGATAACTTAACTTTAGTTAATTTGCTAGCCAGTTTCAATACTTCATGGACATACTTACTATTCTTTATATGGGACAGGTTAATTAATTGTTTTATTCCTAATAAGTATGTATTATTCCCTAACCACTTAGGAGTGTTTTCTTAGTTAAGTAGGGATCCATTCTTACTTTGACTTAAAGTACTTAGGGTTTACTACAGCGTTCACAATGTAGATTCCTCAATCACTAGACGAATCACAAGGCCATAATAATAATAATTGTTAGAAATTTTCTAGGTAGGCTGATTAGTGTAAGCTAGAGTACTTCAGAATAGTTTCGCGGTTACCAAGGATTTATGTTTCCTTAGTATGATTAGGCTAGGTACTCTTTACAGTAGGTCTACCCATGACCAGGATCAGTTCTTGGTTAAATTTAATAATATAGACACTAGTTAGAGGGAGTTAGATTGTTTACAATCTGGTGGTGCTTAGATTAGGATAGGAGTTCAGGTACAATATGGAAAGCCGTTACCAGGATCAGACTTTAGTTATAAGTTATGGTTAGCTGTTACAGGATTAGAATCATTTAAAAGTCTAGATTACAGTTAGTACTGCTAGGTTACTAACAGTTTTGCAATGAGTAGTGGTTTCATTAAATATTTACACTACATATCACTCAGATATATGATTAACAGCTGTACCAAATCATTCTAATACACAAGTACAGTATGATATTATTGTCACAGCCAGTTAAACTTACTCAATTATTTCAATTAAGTGCTTAGTGTACAAGTCTAGAATAATTTATTGTTATTTATGAGTCTAGACTTCAGTTTTGTTATGTTTAGATAGTGACTATTTGTTTAAAGATAGTCACAATTTGCTGTTCGTGGAATGGAGGTCTGGAGGTAAGAATGGATGTAATGTATATTTAGTATAGACTAGCAGTGGGAAATAGGAAAATAAATATTCACAGCAAAGACACAATAAAAGGTTAAGTTGTACCTAGTACATTTTAATAAAAACTACAACGGTTGTCACTAAATGGATAGGGTAGCACTTGATGGTATAGTTTGTACACCTCACTTTTATCTACACTGCAATGGCTTTCTTTAATTCCATCTGAAATAAAGAAAGCAGGCTATCGAAGTTGTAGATTCATTAGGTTGGCTTCGAGCAGCTAACTTGCTTGGTTGCATCACGTAAACTGCATATTATTTTGCTGTATCATATAACTTCAGACTTTTGTTGAATACTTTAGTTTCTTGATCATTATTTACTTGTAAACAAATAAAACTGAGTGGTATAGTTGGTTAGAGTTCATAAGGCCATCCGCCATTTTAGAGAAATTGTTGTCACGTGACGTATGAAATGTCAAGGGGACTTTTAAAGTTGGCCGGGTTGTTGACATATCTATTTTAACCGACTTCTTAAATTGACTGGCTATAGGTTATGAGCACAAGTCAAGTAAGAATTGCATGGGAATTTGATCAAAATTTATAGAAGCTAAATTAAGAAAGAAAGCACTAACGTATGAAGGAGAAATAGTGTATAGATTTGAGTTTAGTTCAAGCATTTATAAGTTAGTTAATTTACTTAAGGAGGTTATCAAGTATAATTTAGGGACAGGAAAAACATGAAATTATTTTCTAGTAAGGAAAGTTCAATCAAACAGATATCTATATACTACAAGTATGTAAAATATTGTGTGGTTTATTAGATGGGGGGTCGCTAGAATCATACATACGGGAAACTTAGAATCACATACTTACTCATTTCATAATAATATAAGAGATGCTTTTGATTTATCAGATGGGGGGTCGTTGAACTCTAAGAAGTATATTTACAGCTAGGCAGTACAGAAGTAAGTATGTAAAGTATTGTTGGTTTGTTAGTTAGGGCTAGGGTTAGTTAGGGTTTGGCAAGAATTAAGTATGAAGCTCTGAGTTACACACTTGATGAGTTCACATATGGTTGAGGTTGTAAGACAGGGGGTCGTGGAAAGGAAAATTATTTTAAATAAGTACCAATTGTGCACAGACAGTAAGAGGTCAAAGTTCAGCAGATCAAGTCAGGAATGTACCTACTTGAGTCGAATACTTACACTTACCTACTGATTTCCATTTTACACCTACATCATCAAGCGGGGCAGCCTAAGTTATAGTAGGAGTAGTCATTGTTCATTGTATCCTATGGAAGAGTTGAAGAGAAATGACCAGTGCACATTTGCATTTGAAACACTGAGAAGTGGAGGTAAATTCTAAACTAGGCTGTTGATAAGTAGGCAATTTATAAATTCAAATAAAACTCATTCATCATAATTGAAATACAGACAAGGAATGTTAAGCAGCACACGTTAACACTAGGTAAAAGTATCACATACATAAGTAGGTATACTTATTTTGATCTTTTCAAGCAAATAGTATTGATAGTAGAATAAGCTCAATAGCAGTGACTCAAACACATGCTGTGCAATTGGAAATACCTAGGTTGAGTTCATCAAATGCAGTTGGTATTCAATGTTATCTGTAAGTCCTCTCATTCTGAGAGGAGGCCTGTGTCCAGCAGTGGGACGCAAACAGGCTGATGATGATGATAAAACACAAGTATGAAAAATTGCAAATACAGGCATTGGCAGATTAGTAAATTCAGTAACAGAAAAGAAATTAAATTATTTTATGAATGACAAGGCATTTTTCTAAATTTAGTATGACAATAGGCTAGGTACTTCAAATGTCTATTTTATATGTGTAAACCAATGCAGATCAAATTGACTTGTTCATATAGGTTTTAAAAATGAACATTGGATGCTGTTAGTATAGTATAGGAACACTAAGCCGATGACAGGATGGCAGAGTTTTGAGGTTTTACAAGAAGGGGGGTCGAGTCTGTGGCATTCTTAGGGAGCATTAAATCCAATCCAGTAAGATTTACATTAGTTTCAATTGATATAAAATAAATGACAGTAGGAAAGCTTTTATTAGTATGCAGTAAAATGGAGGCATTAATATTAGTCCCATACTCATTGTTGAGTATGATAAATAGTTACTTTTATTTCATCACAACAAAAGTACAAAATAGGTGATGAGGTGAATGAACTTAACAGTTGACAAGCAGTGAAAAGAAATGCAAAGTAGCAGGACATTCCATAGTTGTTAGGTGACGAATAGTCACATCACTTTGATAGTTCACATGCGTGCAAAACCAAAAATCATTCTCAGCATTCCGGGCGCTGACATCTTATATTATGTGACGAGCCAATCTTGCATAATCAAGAATTATGTCACAATTTAGGTAAACTTTAACTGTAGGCTTCTATGTATAGTATTTATCTGTAAATAAAAAGGTCAAATTAGAAAAGTATGCACATATGCAATACTGTAGGTTATGGAGTTAGTTGATGCTACACATAGATAGATATGAATCAGAAATTGGTTAGATCCAACAGATAAATCACTCATTTTGTACAAGTTTCAATAATAGGGGTTAATGAACTACTAGAATGACCTTAGTAATTAACTATTTTAGCAGAGTAAAGGTTAGAATATAAATTATGTTGACATAAGTTAAGTACCTAGTATGTATTTGTATGTTTGACACTGATATGTCTTATAACGACAAGCAAGTAACAAAAGGTATTTTAGAAAAGGTACCAGGGTAACTTACCTAATTTATCAGTAGAATGTTTTGTCAAAAATCGTGTTTAAGTGGAGCCGTCATTGTGAACTGGGGTCGTGGTTATTTGGTCTTGATCACACACTTTATGCAAGTAACAGTGCATTGTACTCATAGAAAACAAGCATTCATCCCAATAGAGTCTCATAGTAGACATAGATAATACTTAATCGGAGATATTCAGTATCTGAAAACAGATTAGTACATTATTTTATTAGTATTTTAGAGTTGTACAACCAAATGCAATATGAAACAATAGATCGGAAACTTTACGCAGTTATTATTGCGCAACTAAGAAAAGAGAGTTTGTTACAATTAATAAATAGCAAAAACAAATGAAAGAGGTGGTTAATTACCTGTTTATTGTCATGTTGTAAGATGTAGTTGGAATCAGTTGGGAATCTTTAAAGATAACTTGAACGTGTTTTGTCGAGTTCGGTTGTTGGAAACCACGTGGAACGTGGGTTATTTCTACTAGCGTTTCTTTTCATCAGAATCTCTATTTCATTGATCGGTTTTAGAAGATCGATATCGGGTTCAAATTAAAATAACATCGAGTCACAGACAAGACGAGTTTGTAGGTTAGACTTGTTTTTTAATTTTCATGGTGACATGAGATGAAAGGTAAAGATACAATGACCATACAACCAAAGTCTAAAAAAAAAAAGTTCGTTTTTATGTTACAAAAAGTAAGATAATATCATACTAAATCACTGGAAAAATTACGCTGGAATTACCACAACAATTTATAAATTTAAAAGTTATTTTACTGCTTTAAAATTAATTAAAGTCGAAGATCATATAAAATGGATGATACGAGGGGGATAATGCTTAAATATTTAGGAAAATATGATAGTATTTTACTAAAATTACTGGAAATATATACGGAGAAGTTACTACAACAATTTGTAATTTTGAAAGATACCTTATGGCTTTAAAGTAGATTAGTGTTGAATATCACCCAAAATGGACGATTTTAAAGGGGATGAATGAACAAAACCAAATAATTAATTCATCATAGCAAGGACTAGTTACGTTTATGAGTAGCATAAGTATTTCAGAAATTAGGTATGTGTGTGAGATAGGAATTTCATAGTCCGCACCATTTCACTTTCGTAATTTGAAATGCGATCGATTGATTGGAGAAAATAAGTGGGATTGGTAGATTTTCATTGTTTATTTAGTTAAACAAATCACAGAAACACTGATTGCAAGAAAGTATTTAGAAAATTAAATTGCAACAGCGTAATATATAGATTTAGAGTAGAATTAGTTCTAATAAATTATGGATTATTTCCAATTCGGTTTCATAGATGGCGTTAGTAGTCCTTAATGTTAACCTAGTCGAATTCAACGTTTTGTTAAATATGGTCTGATAAGTGCAATATTGGTAATTGATACATTTCATAGTAATTTAAGCTTATCTAAGTTATTTATACGAGTGTTAAACATGAACAATTAATAAACTAATCTGGTGGAATTTGTTTAAAGTAGTTTCAGGATAGAATAATATAGATGGCGCTAGTTGTCTTATTTTGTCAAGCCAATTCAGATGTTTCAAGATATTTATAATTTGAGAAATTTTAAGTAAGGAAAATGGAAGTTTGGGAGAATATTTTAGGTTCCATTTAATAACATTTTATAAGATTTAAAGATAATTATCGTTAGAGCATGGCATTTAAAGTTATCAGGTAGATTTAGTTCAAGAGTGTTTAGTAGGTGACACTCAAGAGATTAGGGGAGGCCTACGTCTTTCGGTTGACATGATGATGATGATGATGATGACTCAAGCGATTTGGTGTTCTAGACACTAGCGGCCGAGCACAAATGTGTGAGGGTCATTGAACGTTACTTATCGGGAGTAATCAAATCGAAACATTTTACATGAGTTGCATTTAAAATAAAGTAAGAATTCGTAAATTACAGCTCTCATAAGTTTATTTTTAAATGAATGAAAAGTTCATCTACTTGGTAGCAGGTGGCGCTAGTATTGCAATATTTTTGCATCATTTCATTGTTTAACCGTAAATGTAAGAAAACGAGTAGTATGTAGATGTTGTACACATGTCTATAGAACGTATACCTACACACACGTACACGTATGTACACGACTGCAAAAAGAAAAGGGGATGTATAGTAATCAGGGTCCAGTATGTATGTAAATCATGTGAGTTTGTAAATTACATGTTATGGGACAAGGTTTTCCGTCATGTTTGTTTGTTTATCGGTCTATAAAAAAAAAAGCTACGAACGGATTTTGTTGCGATTTTGACCACTGTTATAAGTAGATAGTTTTCCGAGGAGGTTTATTCCAGTTAAATTCACAGGTAGCGTAGAGACTCATGCGAGGCCGGAGCGGTTCGCTAATTTATCGTAAATTTTATATTTGATTGGGAAAAGTGCCCAACAGTAGGACATGGGTAGAGTAGGGAGGGCTGATGATGATGATGATGATGGGGAAAGTATTAATAAGAATTAATAACATTGCGCTTTAAATACCGCAGGATGGTTGTGGATAACAAAAGCAGTCTCAGAGAAATAAAACAGATCACTCACGTATGTAGGTAGAGTTTGGCTCGACATGTTTCAAAAAAAAAAAGGTGACCTCATCGTTAGTGATAGTGGCAGTCGAGTGGGTTTAAATCGGAAAGAAGTTTTCATAATGCCGTGTCGCGCGCGCGCACGAACCTACTCGGCTAGGCGTCGTTTACATGTGCGCTGCACACACTTACCGTACTGACAGAAACTGTAAATTTTCTTGTTTTTTCGGTGAATTCACTAGGTCTACATTGGGCGATATATATATCGATATAGGTCTGATAGATAAGAATTTTTGTATACTTAATTTAGTAATTTAGTTTAAATAGTAAGTATTACTTATTTTAGGCTTAGATCATGTAAAAATAGTTGCAAGTGTGGAAATTAAATAAATGAATTCTTTAATAATTTATAACAGTATGTTTTGGCAAGATTTATAGCTAAATGGGGAGGGAAGATTTTCAATATTAATACCTTAGTATACGAATTATTATTAAGAGTTTTATGTACTGTATACATCTGGTGTATATTGGATTAGTATCACAATTTTAATTCAATTGTAATTTGAGTAAACAAATTATTGGAAAATTAACAAAAGATGTTTGCCAAATCTGGGAGATTGACAAATGTTAAGACAGCGTGCATGATTATTATTACTTAGGTAAATACCTAAGTAATAATAGGTTTAGTGTAAGTAAGTGATGAATGATGGGGTGAAATGTTTTTTTTACAAAAGGTTTTTGAAAGGGGGGTACGTGGAAGGAATTTTTGTAAAATAATGATTTTGTTATTTAAAGTTTGAAGGGTGTTAATAATTTGTCGGTTTCGTAGTTTTGGCGAACCATTTACTGATGGTTGCTTAAGAAACATCACACTTACAAATGAGCTGTTTGTTAGAAGGTGTTAGGTTAGGCCAGCAGGCAAAAATTCAACGTTAAAGTTGCATACAAACAGTTCATTACTCTACTTGGTATGCAAGCCAGTTCGACACACTACACATGCTCCAACATTTGGTCATTATTTGTGTTGGGAGACGGATTTCGGGTTAAGTGAGGCGTTGATGGTGGATTAACATTCTGATTAATTGCAGAAAAAAGATAAAAATGCTAAAAGGATTGTATGATTTTAATTTGGGATATGTAGAATTTCCTTTGTTGATTCTTAATTACTAATATAATAAGTACAGGCGGATGAGACTCGGAAGTGCTGTAGTGGCAGACATATGGTTATTAGAACCCACTTGGATTCACACCCCAAGTGCCCTTGTTGAATTCAGCTGATCTGGTTGGGGTGGAAGTTCATACATTGCACAATTCATTGTAAGCTCGAAAGCACTATCCTGGGCAGAGGTGATAGAGTATTGGTTTAAATACACACCACACAAAATACACTTCTTCGGCAAATATTAGTAAAATAAATAAGATTAAAATATATTCGCGTCATTTTTTTTGCTTTATTGGTACAATCTACACCGGTTGTTAATTTTGTGTATTAACCACCTTAGTATATTGTAGGGGTCGGATGTAACGGTCCAAGGCTTCATTTAAGCATATTTGGCCCTGGACACGAATATATTTCATACTTGGTACAAGTAATTAATTAAATAAACAAAATAGTTAAGAATACGGATTTGTATGGGGTAAAATTACTAGTAACACCATCTAGCGACGTATCCGGCAACAGGTTGTTAATTAAGTTTCGGTTTATCGAGCTAGCTTAAGTGGGGCTCTTACGCGGTTCAAGTTTATGATAATAGATGGCGCTAAATTAAGTCTGAGTTATTTATCATCAGTACAAAAGAAATACTCAAAATGCAAGGAAAACAATTATTGGATAATAATCTCTGCATTATAATCTTCAATACTAGCAAATTTCATACGACTCGATTCAGTATTTTGGGCCTACGCGGCATGGGAATAACATTATGAATAATACAAAGAGATTATGGAAAATGCAAGGAAAATGCAAGTTGATTATTAAAGACTAGTGTCTTACGCTCATTTTAACATATGTTTCGTCAAGTTCTGTTCAGTAGTTTAAGAGCAAAGAGCATCAAAACATGAAATGGAATACAGGCATGGCGATGTACTTAGCATGGCGTCATTTTATAGAAAGAAAATCTGTAATAAGGTCTAATTAATTAATAGGGAAAAGTCATGTAATATCATTTATCATAATATACTCTAATATAACTCCGAAATTATCATAAAGATCATCTACAATTATAAATCAGTTAAAAGTCGCTAAATAATACAAGTTTTGGAGCGGACGAAGTAAAGGTTAAAAATAGCTAAATTACTAAAAATGCAAGCAATATATGAATGGAAACTTATGTCTTGGTCTATTAGCTATCTTTAAATTAAGATCTTAAGTAAAATAGGATAATTGGGAAGACGTAGGAACATACTTAGTATAAATAGCTGACATTAGAACCTTGTCGTATGAGTCGTATCATCATAAAGTAAGGAAACTGTATGCGAGGACTTGACGTTTTAATGTGACAAGGAACAATTAGTTGAACGGGAACGAATTGGGAGAAATGTTGCCAATATATCGATTGCAGGCAAATTAGCACATTTTGCCCGACTGCGAAACGCGAAGAGGGGTGATGTGTTTATCAGATTATGTATGTATGTGTGTACGTATGATTGTTCCTTTGTGGCACATTAAGTTATTATAATAGATAGTGAAGTAAAATAGCTATTACATAAAAAGGGATTTCACGTAAAAGCATAAAATTTATCAGTAGAAGAAAAGCAACACTAAGAATGATTTCTGTACTAGGAGAACTAAGATTAATAGAGCGATTTAATTTATAGGCTATGTACATAAAAGGTGGAAAAATATAATAATAATATGAATTAGGATTAGAGATTTATCTAATTGGAAGGAAATCTAAAGTATAGTGAAGGAAATTTATATTTAGAATGTTTATGTATGCTTGGAATATATTGGAATTTTAAAGTTCACGAAGAATTCAAGGTCAGGGAAATAATAGTATGTCGGCAAAAATTAGGGATGGTATCACTTCTGTGTCGATTGGGACGGTGATTTCGCCGAAGTCGGAGGACGCTTACGAAAGCTATAAAAAGGATGAGCGCATCGAGGGGGGACGGAGAATATCATCGATTTTGATAGCGTTAACGTTACTTGTTGGTCCGGGGAATTAAGTTTTATTTCGGGGAGATTTTCATTTAAATTCTTTTAATTATTGTAGTCATTCTTATAGCATTTTAATTGGGGGTTTTATTCATAATATTTTTAAGTAAAATCAGGTCACAGCGGTTGTAAGTTACATCGAGTCTGCTGAGTGTTAACTAGAGTTTGGTCATTGGTTTTTAATTTATTAATGAAATATTTAATGCTAGCTTTCATTCGGAAGGTTTTCGTGAAGGACTATTTGCAGCCCTGTGGCGGTAAATGTTCTTTGCTTCTGTGAGACTTTGGTCGCCGTTCCATAGCGGTTTGAATTAGAGTCTTACGCATTGTTATCGTATTTTGTTACTAATATTTTTCGTGTCTTTCCCCTTAACGTTATTTCTCGAAACCTACCGGTGTCAACGTCAGGAAATAATAGTTAAATCTTCACCGGATTGTGAGAGCGATCTGGAGGCTGTCTGGTTCACGCTGGGCAGTCTAAATACTCTCTTGCAGTGCTATTGAATTGGCGATATCAGACTTGACGGTTGATCTGGTTGTCGTGTTACGACACAAGAACGGGTATTGCCAAGACCTAGTATTTGCAATCCCCATATTTATATATTTATACAAACACTACGCTAGGTATTCTGCTGATCCGTGGGGTCTTCGTCCTAGAGGAGCTTGCTCCAAGACCTCACAACAATTAGGGACTGGTTAGGAAAGTTAGCACACAATCTCTTTTATAGGAGCATAGTAGAGTTTCATTGCACCCCGAAACTCTTTACACTACACTAAATGTAAATGTGGGAACGTACCCTAGTTTTGCCAATTATACACACAGTTTAGGGGCCTTCTTGGCATAGCTTTAAAGTACAAGTTAGGATGATAGGAAGGTAGGGAACTAGGCAGGGACTTTGGTGCTAGGGAATAGCTAGAATGGCAAAGCCTTGTGACGGACAAGATAGCCCAATTTCGCGGACACACAATTAATACATTTAAAAGTGAGATCTTGAACTCATATTGGTTTTCATCACAGAGATAGGGAAAAGCTTAAAATCATACACACTAATAGTCATAAGTAAAATTGCTTAATTAAATGACTCACTAACTCTATTATATGATCATTAAGAGCTATGTTGATGCACATCTCAATACAGTAGTTACTTGCTAAAATATAAGCAGTGTCAAAAGAGTGAAGTTGCAAAGACAAAACTATCTTCCAATCGAATCTATCATTCATATACTAAATGAACGTTGTGTTTTGTTCATGGATACGTCCCGAGCAAATTTGACACCGTATGGGCAAATGAGCTTAACAGTGAACTAACATAGTCTTCATTTATCTTTCAATACAGACATAATTGAAAGAATTCTAAGGCAAAACATTACCTGAAATGAAAACGTAGTTATGTCTGGGCAAACAAGCTTAAATGACTGATAAATAAATATATATAATAGCAAACCTAAATAAACATAGATCCTTAGTGTTCATTGGTAGAAGTTGAAACATGAAAAGTACATACACATACAGTATACTTTATGAGCAGTTTTCTAAGTCAAAACTAGGACTTTTAACAATCCACAAATATATAATTGACATTCACACAATGAATGAATATGTGTTAGTTTTGAGGTCAAGGCCTATAGTATTTCTTGACACCAGCATGGGCAAGGAAGCTATACAAAATTAGCATGCTTTCATTTAACTTTCAATGTAAACAATAATTGAAAGGGATTAGGCATAAACATTACCTATCCATAATATGATAAAACAAAATCATAACCATAAACCAAGTTCTGGCTTAGCAAACAAAGCTTAATTGAGTAAAAGACAATGTACCTAGACATGTATGTGAATAACATAAAAGTAGATAATAGTATCTATAAAGCTGTACTTACTTACTGCAAAAACATCAGCTGCATTAAGTCATGATTGATCTGTGAAATTATACTAAATAAAAGTATGTCTAAATTAGACCATAATGTACCCTACTACAAAGGGATTTCAAAGCATTAGAAATATGTTTGCATGTAAATTCATAGCTGATATAAGCGCTATCTAACTGAAAGTTATAACATTACCTACACTTCTAAATAAAATAGGCAAATAAAGTATGCCAAACTAGGTATACAGCTAAATATATTGCTATACCTAATACTCAGTTTATATATTAATTGAGTGATTGAAAATTACAATCTTGGAAAACTAAATATATATGGTTACTCATGTTGCTATGATATGTACTCTATACTCTATATGAATCTATGAAATATTGATCTTTGGCAGACATAAATATGCTGTAATCAGGTATTATAAATACCTATGGGAAAAGAAAATTAGCCAATACAATGGTTGATACATTTGCGGGGTTCCTCTCTATCTCTAGTAGTAAAAATACTGACATTACTGCTATACTGACTATAGACTTTTGATAAATAAATAATTCAATACTACCTGGGGCGGTGGAGAGATGTCCAGTCCGGAGTCGAGTCTCACAATTATGGTATCAACCAAAGACGATAGTATTGGGCGGAAGGATGGGGCCCTAATCTTAGCCGCAAAGCATAATGCTTATTTGACAAGCATTAATGCTTCCCCAGTTACTTTGTTTTACTACAGTTAGTAGAATTACTTTGTCAGGTCATTCCTTTAAACTTAAAATACCTATGACACAATTAAACCTATTTTCATATAAGATAAAATAACTTTAGTTAATTTGCTAGCCAGTTTCAATACTTCATAGACATACTTACTATTCTTTATATGACGCAGTTAATCAATTGTTTTATTCCTAACAAGTATGTATTGTTCCTTAACCACTTAGGAGTGTTTTCTTAGTTAAGTAGGGTTCCATTCTTACTTTGACTTAAATTACTTTGGGTTATTATAGCGATCACAATGCAGGTTCCACTATCACTAGACGAATCACAAGGCCAAAATATAATATTTAGTTGAAATTTATAGGTAGAATGATTAGTAGGCTCAGGTAGGTTCATATAGGTAGGTAAGCTTTAGGCTCTAGTTAGTAGTTAGTTAATAGATTTAAAATTTAAGACCTTTCCGAGGATTTATATTTTCTATTGATAGCATAGCTTAGGGACCTTTACACACTGGTGTGACAAACCCTTTGGGAATTAACAGTTTTAAGTGATTCGCGATGATGCATGTAACTGCGTCGAAATATCGGGAACTCATCAAACCTATAACGTAATCGCGGTCAATAGCCCGTTTTCATTATGTCCTTTTAGGATTGTTATTTTTATCATTTCGTTCAACTAATGCGAAAAAATATTCATACTTACCAAGAACATTTTGATCAAGATGTGGTTAGAAATTACCCGCAACCAAAAGCTACACGCCACCGTTATATGCAACACCTAGATTTACGAGTACCTACATAAATATCGATGAAATCTTAACTTTTATTTCTGTAAATACCATAATGAAATGACAGCAGCAGTCAAATTGATCGTCTTTGTCCAGGCATGACTGTTGATTTTCAAAAGGTATCCCATTGTTTTAAAGGTGTTAAGCCTTCGGAACCGGCTGATCCTGCGGCTGGACGTGCCGGTGCACGACTCGGAGAAGGCGGGGCTGGGCGTCAGCGTGAAGGGCAAGGTGACGGCGGGCGCGGCGCCGCAGGACCTCGGCATCTTTATCAAGTCCGTGCTGCACGGCGGCGCCGCCTCCCGGGACGGCAGGTCCGGGACTTAGTTTTAAGACCGTTGTAATTATAAGGTTGACGTGTGTATGTCTGTCTATGCCTAAGTGCCTTAGACCGATTTGGACAGTTTTTTTAATTAAGTTTCATTAAAATTGGTTATTTGATATTAAAATGTCGTTGGTTTTTCAACTTTTTTAACCTGTATCAAGTCATTGAACTTGTTTAACTAAGTTTCATTAAAATTGGTTCTTTGATATTAAAATGTCGTTGGTATTTCAACTTTTTTTACCTGTACCAAGTCATTGAACTTGTTTAACTAAGTTTCATTAAAATTGGTTCTTTGATATTAAAATGTTGGTTTTTCAACTTTTTTGACCTGTACCAAGTCTTTGAACTTGTTTCGGAGCAGTTCGTGGTTCGACGAACATTGTGTGATTGTATGTCTGAGCTCTCATAAAAAGTCTAAGTGGACATGAGACATGATGATGAGCTCCCGGCCACTGCTTTAACTCTTCACGTGCTCGGATATCGATCGGTTGCTAAACTTTGCATATGGCTGAGTAACACGCTAGTTCTTTGTACTGAATTTTGACGTTTGGCAACAGGTTACACACAAACGACCAGCTGCTCAGTGTAAACAACGTATCGCTAGTGGGACAGTCGAACGCGGAAGCCATGGAGACATTACGCCGCGCGCTATTGCATTCGCGGCCGAGTGTACACGGCAGCATATCACTCACAATCGCTAGGAGAACAGGTACAGCACAAGTCAAAAATGGGTTTATCTAGGACTTCGGATTAATACTTAATAGAACAACAAAGAAGAGGTTAAAAGGCACGTTAACACTGTAAAAGTAAAGACATCATTCTTCGGCAAGAAATAAAAAAATACGCCCGCCTGTAATTCAAAATGGCACCACACCTGCATGTTTATATATTCAACTGCCTAGGTTAGTTGGAAAATAAATCCCAACGTATTTAATGTTACAGACAGTATGGACAGTCTGGCGCGATGGAAAGACGACACACCACCCAACGGAAACGACTCGACCGCCTCCACCGACAACAACAGCTCGCAGACCTTCAACACCGTCATATACAACACGGACAAAGAGAACAAACCACTGGACCACAACCAGAACAAATACGAGACACACCAGAAAGAGCGCAGCATAGACAACGGCACAGAGACCAGAGCATCCAAGAAACACGCTTCCATCATCACCATAAACAACAACACCAGTTGGGTGTCCAACCAATCAGATGACAGTAAAGGCTACTTAGAAAGAGACAAAGATACGGTCCCCCATGATCCGAAAAGAGACAGCTTCGAATGGAGTCGCCTAGATGGCTGGAACCCTGTGATAGACCGACTGACTGGATTAAGAAATGAGAGTTATTATATGGCTACCCAAATAGATGCGCCTGTGACGAACGGACATCACTATAGGCCGAATCTAGGCCACGTGCACATGTCTAGGTCGCCGCCGGCGCATCATAACGTTATTATTGAAGAAGACTATGGTACGACGCCGAGGTGAGTTTAAATCTCTTTAGGCTTATAACTGTTATTCACACAGAGATCCACGGATACAGCTTGTGAATCAGCGACGTACCTACTCATGTTATGCTCTGTATAAGCAGAGGTATAAAAGATTTCACCTATCTCCTTCGTCTTACAGCCAGCCATGAGATCTAATAAGTTTTCAGTTAAAAATTTCATTTTTAATACAAGCTTTTTGCCGACCGTACTTTTTGTTGTCTGTACTTGTACTGTCATCCAAATAACACATCCATATCAAATTTCAAATCGATGCCATTAACCGCTGAAGAGTTCCCTCCTGTGGAGACGATCCTGAATTTCACTACCAGATTATTGTATTGTCACCGGATTTACATAAGTAGGTATGCCAAATTTCTTCTCAATCAGTTGAGAATGACTGCTTTAAAGTTCAGTCGCAAGATTTGACAAACAACTTACATAAAGACCCTTTATTTGGCAGAACTAAAAAGAGAAATCCTAAATTCCAGTCTCTTCTGATTTTACATCTGCTAAAAATGTGTAATAAAATAAAAAGACTGCTATAGATAACAATTCTATTCCTAATGATATTTGACATTTAGTTACTTTGGTTTATGACATAATTTTGAACAGCAGGAAAATTCATAGATGACGTTTGTGCTATGTACTGTTTATGTTCATCTTGATGTATATTGTCAAATAAAGAGTTAAATGAAAGCTTGTAAAAATGGTACACTTGCAGAGGCAGTACTGCCGGAACAGGCACCGGCGGGGAGTCGGGCAGCGACAGCGGCGCCGGGTTCAGCCGCGACGCGGTCGGCCGCCGCAGCATGTCCGAGAAGCGCCACGCCGCCATGGACGCCAAGGCTACCGGCACCTACAAGAAGATCAAGGAGATCAAGGCGCAGCACTGTGAGTTTGGTTCATTTTGGCGTTTGGTCATTACGAAAAAAGTCGCGGTGAGCGGGCCGGGGGAATGCGTCGTGATTGGTTCATAGCTTGTCATCTCGTCGAAAGCGAGCCGCGATTGGTGGCTAAAGAGATTTATAGGTGCAAATGAGCATATGCGTTTCGGAAACGTTCGCCCTGACATTTGGTGTCCAGAGAGTGGTTGGTCCGTGGTTTTGGCGAACCCACCGACCATAGATCCTTGACGTCCCATGTCACGTGCATACCCATACACTAAAGTTAGTAGTGGTAGTCGTAGTTAGTTGTAGTGTATTAGATTGTAATGTGTGGGTATAAGCACATCCGGGTTCGATCGATGCTCCGGTGTTAGTCATATTTTTCGGGTTTTCTGCGCATATTTGTTTCAGTGAATATTTAAAGTTTAATATTATTATTAATATTTGACGACCGAATAGCCTAATTGTTAGAGACCCTTGTGCTTGAGGTCCCAGTTTCGATCCCCGGCCGGGGGCAGATGTTTGTATGATGAATACGAATGTTTGTTCTCGGGTCTTGGATGTTTGATAAGCATTATAAGTATGTTTATTCGTTGTCTAGTACCCATAGTACAGGCTTTGCCTAGTTTGGGACTAGGTCAATTGGTGTTAATTGTCCCGTGATATTTATTTATTTATATTTGATGTGTGACTATATTTAACTTGAATATTCTTTTCAGCAACGCAAGTCGGGCCGTCACTAGGGATGCGGAAATCGTCCAGTTTAGAATCCTTGCAAACAGCGATACAAGAAAAGCAAAGGAATCCACGGAACGAGCCCATTTACGCGCGAGCGCATCCACGTAATTCCTTTTTTTAACCAATTAATTACAATGGTTACTGTGGCACTATTGGAACAATTTCATTTTGGTTGGGAAATCCTAAACTGATTTCTTTCTACCAAAGTGATAGGTATACCAGTAATAGTACAAGAACCATGTCCGATATACGGTGTTTACAACTCCTAAATAATGTAAAGCGTATGTTAGACGTAAGTGAGACAGAAGTGGGTTCTTTTTAACCAAGATATAATTAGTATCTCGTTTAAAGTCAATGCATTAGTTATCTAGCGGTGTAAAAAAGGAACAAAAAAAGACCAAGCCAGCAGGTGCCCATTCAACAGCATATAGGCACTCACAGGGGACCAAAAAAACCAAGCCAGCAGGTGCCCATTCGACAGCATATAGGCACTCACAGGGGACCAAATAGACCAAGCCAGCAGGTGCCCATTCGACAGCATATAGGCACTCACAGGGGACCAAATAGACCAAGCCAGTAGGTGCCCATTCGACAGCATATAGGCACTCACAGGGGACCAAAAAGACCAAGCCAGCAGGTGCCCATTCGACAGCATATAGTCACTCACAGGGGACCAAAAAGGTTCCTAGCGCGTCAGTTACAGTACGTTTTAAGCAGAGTTCTCACTAGTGAAGTGTAACTCCAATAGTATGTTTCGGACCTGGAACGAGTCAGTTTTCTTCTAGAAACTCAGTACTTTTAAGACTTTTTTTTTTGTAAGAGATCGCTTTTAAGCGATAAGACCGCCTATTGTCTACCATACCTGTTTTCTGTAATCTCTTTGTACTATTTTGTGGTTTTCAATAAAGAATATTTGTATTGTATTGTATTGTATTGTACTTTATAGATTACCACGAGCCTGGCTGCCCTCTCTCAATACCGCGGTTTTGCCTTGATCCACTCCCCATAAAACAGCGGTAAAGCTCAGTTAAGCGCAGCACAGGTCGCTAGTTAGTTCCCGGCCTTAAAGTGGGTTGTTGTTTTAGCGCTGAAGCACTGGCTGACGGACGGCAACCACGCGCCGGACGGCATGGTGCGCGGCTCGCCGCAGCAGTCCTCGCTGTCGCACAAGAAGCCCTCGCTGCTCAAGTCGCTGTCCACCATGTTCCGGTCAGTGCAACGACCACTACTACTTACTGCTACTAATGCTACATCTACAACAACAAAAACACAAATAACAACACCACCACCAACTACAACGACACTGACGGTGACAGCGGCAACCACAACAACAGCAACCATACTGAAATGGGACATCATGGAAACTTCGCTTAGTTACCTGACTCTAATGTTAAGCAGTTCTTAAACTGTTGTTTTCTGTAGTCTATTTTTAACTATAAAGTACTGGGACGACGATCACATTTCACATTAAATCACAGATTTTTTATGATCATATACCTGTTATCTATTTTCTCCTACGAAATAAAATAGTAAAACTATTTCCTTATTTTGTCACTTCATGTCACGAAAACCTAAGAAGTTATTACGTTTTACTTATATTTGCATAGCAAGAATATATGTATACTTATTAGTATTTTTTCTCACGAAGTTAATGAGAAAAATAGGTACAAAAAAATAACACCCCTATAATTTGAAGTCTTTTATTAATTTGAAATTCGATTCATAACAGTGTAAACAATTTTACGTAACATTTTTGCTGTTACAGAATCGGCAAGCCTCACAAGAAACCGGAGACGGAAATATACGGAAGATCTCAACCCGGACGAGCTTCAGAGAAGTCTCTGTCGAGGGAGGCGCTCGAGCGACACAACCGCGACGAGCGGATAGAAGAGAACTCACACAGGTATATAATGTGCTTGAATTATTAGTTTTATTAATACATGTATGTATTAGTGTGGTAAATGTAACACTGATCGGAGTCGAGTACAGTATAAATTTTCGGGCCCTTATGCAGTCTGGTTAATCATTCATGATTTAAAGTAACTAGTCAAAATAAAACGGTTTTTGAATCTTAATAATATTTACAAAAAGTCCTGGTCAAAATTATAAAAATTATGATTATCATTAGCAGGCCGGAGATAGCGCACACGCGGCAGAGCAGCGGCGAGCGGTCGGAGAAGTCTGCGCGCGCGCCGCCCTATCGCGCGCCGCCCGCGCGCACCGCGCCCGCGCAGCACCAGGTACGATTGGATACGTGGGGCGCACTAAAAGTTTCCGGAATGAATTACTTTTAATAGTACATTGTGCATGAAGGGCGGTAAGAAGGGTATTACTAACGAAAGTCTATTAGAAGGCCGACGCCGAAGGCGGAGGGCTTTTAATGACTTGAGTTTGTAATACCCTTACTGCCCGTGATACACACAATGTTTTTCATCACATTTGCGAGGAAATAAATACATACAACAAAAGGCAAAAAATCTATTTATTAAAAGTTTGGTCTTCACATACAGAAGACGTATTTTACTAAGTACAGGCAGTACCTCCGTAAATATTACATTAAGCATAGACGATTATAAATATAAACTCAGCAGTCGGCAATAAATAATAGTTTTGAGATTGTCAACTTTTTTTAATGGAGACTTCAGACTTCCAGTACTTCCACAGATAATGATAAAAAACGCGTTTAGAAACTGGAAAGACGAAAGCCCATCCATATAGCCAGTTTTTATCGTTTACAAAATAAAATTAACTGAAATAATTGCAAAGTAAACTCAAATAGTTTTGAAACACAATAATAACGTTTAAATTAAGTAATACTTATTTGTAGAAAACGTAAAAAACCATGTTTGATTTAAAACCTCCTTAGTGTGGAATGACATGTTATACCTACTTACCTACGAGTGAACGCCATATTTTTTAAAAGTAAACTCATTACTCCCTTGGGAAAATTACAAATTACCTATTACTCCCGTAGGAATTTAATTTAGGCCGTTGTCCTTCAGTATGCCTGCGTACAATACGACGCTTTACGAGCAAGTGTGATGAAAAATACTGTTTTGTGTATGTGGCCAGTTCCGGAAACTTTTAGTGCGACCTACGTATTACAGGATTTTGTGATTTGTCTGACATATCCGGAAATGGAGAAAATTTCAAATTGACATAATTAGAAAAAAAGAAATGAAACTAAAGTCTGAAAAGTCACGGTGTTTGAAATGAAGGCCCCTTTCAGACCCTGTTTCGTTAATAATATTTTTTTATTATTATTTTCTATTTGCAAAATATTTGGGAGAGCATTATCTAAAACTTTTCCAAATATCAAATCGAGAACATTAGTACTTCCTGAGATAACCAACTGTGACGGGCAGACAGTCACACCATTTTACCATTATGCTTCGGAACCCTAAAAAAGGTTTAATTTTTTTAATAAACAGTGTTCTCCAAGATTACACCTGAAGAAAAGGAACAACGTCGCATCGCTCAATTTAACTGATATTATTAGAATACCTAATCGAAATTAATTCTAACTCGATTATTCGCTGCACTCAAGACAAATATCGCGAATGGTAGCTTTTAGCTGCCTTTTAATACAATCTTCTATTTTAAGACACCGCCCGACAATGGAGACAAGAACTTATTTTAGAACCTATTATGGGTGAATTAGCTCTGACTAATGATATTATTTGTTATAGGGAATGGACAGCGCGTGGGGTCCCACCGGTCATTACGTCAACTACGACGAAATACAACAAAACCTCAAGTAAGTATTATACAGGGGTTTTGGTATAACGATGTAGGCACTTTAGGAGGTGATACAGGGAACTATTAGGAATAGTTTGAAGCCTATATGCCTTAGTCTAATAATGCGATAGTTTTTTTTTTTTAATCGAGTTTTTCTGATTTTTTTACTTGGTACCAAAAGTTGACATAAAAAATAAATTTTATACAAACTGTGCAAACAATGAAATTTATTTTTTTACAATTAACACCGCAATTTATTGATTAACCAATCACAAAAAAATCAGCCCCCCACTGGCTACACATTTTTTTTTTATCGATTTTGTAGGTCACCATGAGTGGTTTCCGCCAATAAAATTAACTTTATCGGGCTGTGAAAAAAAAACTTCCCAAGATGTTAATCTTCCAATTAGTTTAAAAACATGCTTGATATGTTTACTGTAATTGAAAATAAAAATTACAACATACTTGCAACAAATAAAAATAATCACTGGTCAACATGTTGAACTCCGGGATCGAACAAAAAAGCTCCCCGTACGAAGTAGACAATTGTGCAAATTTATTCTTAGATCAAGTAATTCATATTCTCTAATTAAAAAAGCAAATAAAGACACTATAGCACGCACTTTATTTTAGATTAACTTTGCAAATTTTGCAATTAAATGATTAATCGATAAATAAATACCATTCTCCCAGTTACGCCACTAAATACAATTTTAAAATCACATTTTGTTAGACACAATGAGTGTTTTCTGTTAAAAATTAACCTTTTTTACAACTAATTAAATGTAAACAAAAGCTACTCAGGATATTGATAGTTAAAACATCAAAATCCTAAGTAATTTTTAACACGCACACACACACACACGCACACACAAACACACACACGCACGCACACACACACACACACATACACACACACATACACACACACACACACACACACACACACACACACACATCATTTATCATTTTGATAGACACAATTGTTAAGGACTGTTTTATCTAAACCTCTTTTTTGAAAACTTTTAACTTAATGTCATTCCGTGTTCTTAGCAACTGTTGTGTTGACTATCAATAAAATGTTTATGCTGTCACTAATTCACGAGTCTCTATTATAACTGATATATTAGTTTTATCATGGTAGCAGAGCGTAAGGAATCGAGTGAAAGTAATAAATAAATCGAGTGTGTGATAAACCAAGTTTCAAAACAATTCGGGAAGACGAAGATTCAAAATGCAAGCACCTAGTTGCAAAATTGACATCGGTCACCTGGAAGGTGTGAAAAACTGGTCTACTTGGAAATTCAAGGCAACATTACTACTTAGAGTTATGCCCGGTGGATTGGATGCGGTAAACGGTACCCTTAAGAAACCCGTGAAACCTACTACTATCAATGTTGACGAAATTTCTGAGTATAATACAGCTCTCGATCATTACAACAAAATTGATAGTTCCGCATTACTATTGCTTACTACAAATATGTCAGACGAAATCCTTCAAAAGATCATGCGTTTTAAAGAAGTTTGGGACGAATTACATCGTTTATTCGACGGCAAGTCTGAAGACAAGAGTTACGCACTTTGTATGGAGTTTTTTGGTTATTCTAAAGATCCGTCACATGACATCACGACGCATGTCTCGAAAATCAAAACCATTTGGTCAGATTTGAAAAATGAACTAATGAAGATAGAGAAATCCGAATTACCAGATATCTTGTTAATCTGTAAAATTCTCGATACTCTACCTGAAGCCTACTTTTCATTCAAATCGAGCTGGATGCTGATGTCAAACTATAGAAAATCTGACTACACAACTTTGTGCCTATGAGCGTGCCATATCAATGAAGGCATTGCAGGCATAGGTACTTAATTAAAATCATATTACAAAAATTACACTTGGATTAGGTTAGGTACACTGAAACGGTTTTTTTTTCTAAAAAATATTTACGGGATACAAGCCAGACGTCAGATCTTATGGAGCTCAAGCACACCCTAATAGGTATTATATCATAACTATCATAAGTGCGAACGTTTGTGAGTGCGTGAGGGTGTATGTCATGTATGTAGGTATGTTTGTTACTTATGCACGCTGAAATGGCTGGACGGATTTGGTTCAAATTTGCAATGGAGGTAGCTATTACACCCTAAATTAAAACATCTTTTATCCCGGAAAATAGTACAGTTTCCTCGGGATAGCGATAACCGATTCTACGCAAACGAAGTCGCGGCAACAGCTAGTAATACAATAATATCAGGTCTTATGTATATATATATGTATATATTACATAACTATCACAAGGATTAAAGGTTTAGTTTAGGCCTCTTGAGATACTAGGCGGCATATGAAATTGCCATACAATAAATCAATAATTAGGTCTTATGTATATTGTGGCGGGCGAATAAACATTGTGTGTTGTTCGCAGCGCGCGGCGGGAGAAGTTGAGCGAAGTGCAAATAGGGCAGATGAGGCGGCAGGTGCACGCGCAAAGGGCCAAAGTTGAGGAGGAGAGGTAAATATACTGCATGTATACGACTACATACGTGTTTATATACTTAAAGGTGCCGATAGACTCAAACGTTCTAGCAAATGTTACATTTTTGACATGAAACTATTGTAAGACTCAATCACAGTGAAATAAAACGGATCACTCACTATGTAAGTCCAGTTTAGCCCGACATGTTCCGAACACACACATGAAACATGTCGGGCTAAACTCGACTTATTTACGTGAGTGATCCGTTTTATTTAATTATAAATGTTAAATTACTGGCGAGACCTCACAAAATAAACAAGAGCGTCCTAGGTTCTAGCGAAACGCCGGAGCTAGTACCTAAGCTTTCTATCGAAACGAAACGACAGTAGATTTGCTTCGAGCGGGAATATTCCAGAAAATGTTCGTAGTAATGTTTGGCTCTATGCTTAGTTCAGTTCTGTTCGTTGTTCAACGAATTTAAAAACGGCGAATGCTCGATGTTATGTTACAAAGTGCTGAAGTGTATCAGCACCTTTAAAGTAAATACGTATTTGAGAACAAGTCCACAAGTTTGTTAAGTGCCGTTTTAAAGTTTTGTGATTTCTGTATAACCTCTGTGATTTCTCTTTCTCTCTCTCTGTGTGTGTGTGTGTGTGTGTGTTTCTGTGTAAACTAGATGGATGTGATGCGCTCAGTGCACCTTGTAAGTACTATGTTTAGAAAGAGAGCGTTGAGCCGTTGAGCGATAGAGCGAGTTGCAGTCTCTCTTGTTAACCTCCAAAACCATGATTAAATACCTAACGTCTTTGGCAGTCTTTTGACTTTTTGGTGATTTATATCGTAATCGTCAATCATCTTTAACGAGCTTTTGTCCGCAACTTTTTCTGCGCCCCGGGAAACTTTGCACTTTCCCGAGAACAAGTAACTTATGCCAATGAGAAACAGTGTAGCTTTCTACTAGTTCCGCTACAAAACAAACAAAGTTTATCTTTTTATTATATTAGTAGGTATATGAGATCTGATTGTTAACGTTTATTCCCATGTTCGAGAAAAAATGCATCGATTTGAACGTAAAATAGTAAATGATACCTACTTTAATGTACTTAATAAAAACTAACTTCTTTCCCTTACCCCAGCAATTTCTGTAAATAAGTGGATAAAGTTATTTACACCATGTAAGAAGTTAACTTTAATCTTTTATATTCATCTGTGGCTTATTGTGGTATATTAATGATACCAACATTGGCATAGTCATCTATACTAATTGCCAGTGTTGTTTATTTGTTCGTTTAGAAAGATTATGATATAATTACAACCTCGTAGTATAATGGTTATATTACAGTAATTTGGCCTCAGATCTTGATCCAGGGACTCCTTTTAATAATGTGGAAATCCCATTGTTACAAAACAAAGAAACGTAACAAAACTTGTCGACTCAAGTAACGACATAATTGCATAGCTAACTATTTTAGAGATCGTTTCTTCGCTTGTTTTTCTTCTTTTAGAAGTAAGATAAAAAAATACTATCAGGCGTCGTAGGTATAGCCTAGCTTAATATCGCCAGTCTGCACAGTGAGCAACAGCCTAATCATCGAATACATACATACGTACCCCTTGTTTCCTAGAGGGGTAGGCAGAGACCACACGGACTTCCACTTGCTACGATACCTACATACAATCATCGAATAATAATTGAAAAATCTGCGCAAGTTTTACGTATGGATGTTGTATGGGTGTAATGTAATGTAGTTGGATAAGAAACATGTTAAGACATGTGTTCATTGTGCCTTGTAATTAAGTAGTTATTTTTTTATTTTCCGGCTACCATTTGACCATTGACTCGGTAAGCTGCACGTGCTTTGTAATGCTAGACAAATTCTTAAGATAGTTCAAGACAATTAATAAATACCTATAATGCAAGATACAAAACTATTATCGTAATAATAACATACCATTTGTCAGTGTTCTATAAAAGTTGAGTCTAAACACCAGACACGCTGATTAACATTTTTATTGCGAAATATTAATAGAGATACCTTTAAACAAGAACACATTTAGATAAGATTATATACAATCAAGTCACGGCTGTGATGAATTTGAATGTAAATTGGGGATCACTAAGTAACAATGTAATAAATTTGTTATTTTTGTAACGATTTCGTTTCGAATCACAGGGCACATAAAACTAATATATTATTCCAAAATTTCAAAAGAGGTTTTCGTCTCACATCTCCCAATTCAATTTCCACTTCCACTTACCTTACTATTCTCAGAATATACAAAAAGGATACCTAATAAATATCCGATTCAAGGGGATCAGATCAGTTACACATAAATAATTTAATTATTACAACGAAATACACTGACACAAACAGACATAGAGACAAAATTAATTCTAGAAATACTTTCCAATTCCGTTGATTCCGCCATCTGATGCAACTGTCTTGTCTCGTCCTTTTCTAATGAATTCGGCCGAGTAACATTTAACTATAACTTCTATTTATTTGATCAACAAAGTACCTAGTTATTAAATACCTACACTGAAACCAATTTTATATATAACCTATCTTCATAATGGCTAGTAGCCGTACAACATGGCCAAATTATATTGTGTTGTTTAGTTAGTTGCCACTTAGCAATAAATTGCTATTCTTACTAAGGTTCAAATTCTTATAATAATCGCTCACACATGCTTATGATGGAAACATGATTTACAAGCTTTATGTCCTGTAGCTATTATGTGGTCAGTTTATTGCCGTTACATTAATTCTTGTCGCTCAAGAAATCAGCTATTATTAAAACATCGAGTGGTAGTACATTGCACAGTGCAGATCATTATTATCTAGTTAGTATGTACTAAGGTCATTTGGGTTCAATGTGACAACAGGTTTTACTGCGTCTTCTAGGTGTACTTAAGTAGAAACTTGCTTAAGCTATAGTGACTATAACTGTAGGTATGCGCGGTTAACCTATCATAATAATTAGATTGTATTATTCATGCACAAGATAGATGGGTTAATAATACGCTACCCTCGTTGTCACTTTTACCCCGCCCGACCCTGGTTATTTGCCTCACCGTTGTATAAAGTCTTTAATAAATCTGCAGCCATATTAAACTTCATTGCAAAGTTTAAATTACTCGCGCGTTGCTTCAGCAACGCGGAATATCTGATAAAAAATGCTTTTGAAGCAGATTACGCAACTTAGATTGCTACTACATAACTTATTATACTTACGCTTTAGATGTTTAAAATTGCAAGAACCACTTGTTAGATTCAATTTATACATCCATTTTGTAGGTAAACTCAATTCACCTGAAGAACTTAACGAGACGGTAATGCGAAGTGTTTGTCGTTAACAGCTTAGTAGACAAGGTTGTTTGAACAAAGCAATTTCTTAAAAAAATATTGACGTCCGTTTTTATCCTTACCTAATATTGTTTACCTATTATAAAAAAAGTCTCCACACAAGTTTTTCGATATCGAAACTAACCTGCTGTTAAGTTACAAGACATAAAATACCATAGATATACCCTAATGAGAAATACTTATTCGCGCGTGTAACCTTTTCAAATAGTACTAATATTTGGCATTACCTTTGACAAATGTATGTCTTTCTGTACACACTGACAAATTTAGAACACCATTCGTAACTAGATCATTTGATTGTCGTAGGCATAAATTAGTCAAAAAAGGTAGTCAAAAAGGTAGGTAGGCAAAAAAAGGTTGTAAATTTTTCACTTGTAAAATGTGTAAGTATGAAAGTATTTTAGTCGCTAAGGAATTTACGATAACAGTCGTCCTGGCACGACTAATGTATTTTGGCCCTTTCTTTAATTCTACAGTAATCTCAAAAGTGTGTCTGATTGCTTGGCAGTCGGCGGGGAGGCGCGGCTGGCTACCACTCGCAGCGCTCCTGTAGGGACCCGCCGGCCGCGCGCCCGCAGTCCAACTACTACGAGTACGAGAGCGCGCCGCCCAAGCGCCCCGGCAAGCTGTCGCACTACCACTGACCCAGGGGTGCTCCGCCTCAACTGAACAGGGTGTCACAAAATTGGTAACTCATCATTTCGACCACGGTGAAGAAAAATGCGGAGAACTTTAGAGCGTGGTCAGATATTTTCGAGCGGCTTGTTTACTCCTGTGTGACGTCAGGGAGTTTTTATTAAACATCATCTGGTGGCCGCTCTTGAAGACGTCAAATTACTCTGATTTATACTAAACTAGTTCAGTTTTCGAGTTTTAGTGTGTAAACTCGTCAGTTTTAGTTAAATTAATTACTAATTGACGTGTCTGCGTGCGGCTGTAAGTGATAACTTATATTTGATAACTTTAATTCCCGCGACGAGACCTATTTATAGTAGCGTTAAAAATAACGAAACAAATGATATTTATGAAAATGATCTGCAGCTATGTAAACCCCGTTCGTAGTACTATACAATTACCTATTGTCAATTTGATTGCCAATTTAACGGCCAATCCAATCAAATGCCCGCCCAACTTCACTCCAGCCAGGCTGCAAAATTTGATTGCTGTATTATAGTCAAATTGTTTATCAAATGGCATCGTTCTACCCTACAAATGTAGTCAATACTTACTTTATGTTACCATCAAATTCACCATTTTTTTTTCGTTCTTCTTTTCATTTGTTTCGTTGCATTTGGCACCCACCAAGTACACCTCAAGTGTTGTTATTGTAACCGTAATTACTTTTATCTACACACACATCATAAAATGACCAGCATTTCAGTACGCCGTCGCCTTCTCGCCGACAGCGCCAGCCCCAGCACCTCCCACCACCACCAGCAGTAAAGTAATGGTCATTACGACACCGAATTCGATGTCGTAATGACTTTTCGATATTGAATTCGATATTTCAAATTTGAAAACCAACGTAACTTACAATCATAGTGAAATAAAACGGATCACTCACGTATGTAAGTCGAGTTTAGTCCGACATGTATAAATAATAATGTGGTATATATATTTTTTTACAATAAAAAAAAATCAGTTCACGAAACGTCAGCTCGGTATGTTTGTCTATGATTAAAAAAACAGTCAAATTCGTGACAGGTATGAGTATGATATATGCCTTCGGCTTCTGAACCCATCTTAGAGTACTTATAATATGTGTGTAGATAAAGCAATGTATACAACTCCACATAATTAGGCCTTAAAACACTCGTGTGATCCTATTATGAATCTCAGCTTCGCCTCGTTTCATAAAAACACATTCGTGTTTTAAGGACCCTCATTATGTAGCAGTTGCATAAACTACTATAACGGGTTATACACCTAAATAAGAATAAAGTAATTAGCTGTCAAGAAAAGTTATACAATATGCAGGCTATGGAAATATTTCTAGATAATACTCTACATTTTGTTCTTCGAAATAGTTAGTCACAACATAACACTAGAACCCGATCTCCTTGAAAGGCCGTGATCTGAAATGTCGTGATACCTTCACACCCACACAAAGAGGCAGCTCTATAGGTTTTCCTGCCTTTGGTCTGTTATTAAAATCTTAATTATCACAGTTTATTGAATAAATTGTGTCTAAACCTGATTTTGAATAAGTAGTTACATAATTGCTTCGGAGCGAGGCTGACCCGATATGTCATAATCATAAATAAGGCATAACTAATGCAACAGGTATTGAGAAGAAAGTTCAAATTTAGTCTTTTTTTCGTCTATTATCTTACATTTTCAGTTATCTTTTTGCAAACCGAGACGTATCATATCTGCAGAGTTGTTTAACGATGTCAAAATTTAGAATATCCGAAAAGTACTTGATCTTGCTAACTACAGTTGTGTGGTTGCAATTACGCATCATTAATATTTCGCAAAACCTCTGCCAAGTTTATCTCGATATCTACTATTGATTTGTAATGAGCAGTGTGTCGCCATTTTTTCTGAACTATCGCGAGTCAAAAATCTACTAGGATAACTAGTATTGAGTGAGGTCTATCTGTCATTCTCCACCAATAAGAGATAAGCGATCCCAGCGGATTTTTGACTCGCGATAGCTCTAACTAGGATCTGAATTCTGTAATACATAGCAGGTATGAAATATTTTATCAAAATTAACCAGCCTTAGCCTCGCATTATCGTTTACATAACATTGTGGTTTGCGTAGCACCCTGTGTAATTAAAAACAATATTTTCCCTGTTAAAAATTAACGACCAAGTCGTAAAGGTTGTTGACATAAAATGTAATTTTACTATTACCTAAACTTTAGGACACGCGTATATCATCGTAAAAGTTGCGAGTTGTAAACGCCTTCCGGTTGGAGATGAACAGACGTGATGACCTTTCTGACATTTAACTCTAACTGATCTGTTTTTACCCGACTGCCCAAGGAGGGTTGTTAACACTTATAATGGCAGTGATTTCACACTTAATTAGAATAATTCATATAGCATAAAATATTTTTTCTTTAAAAGGATCACAATTCAATTGCTACTTTCTACTTACATTCCTAATTAAAGTTTTTTTTAGTGACCAGGTATATACATATGACATTTTTAATAATGAATAAGATTTAAATTTTTCATATTTTTGAAAAGTACCTTCTCGCAGATAAGCAATTTATATTGAGTTTTAGTTTATATAAATAAAGGTTATATAAATAAGTAAAGGTTAATCAAGAAGCTTTAAATTCAAGATTAGTCGTAAAACCCTAGATAAGTCTTAAACTTAATCTAAACATAATCTAAACTGAAACTAAACAGATTCGTAACACTTGTATGACTGAATAATTTATTTATCTAACTCATTATTCCATTGATGTATTTGTAATGTCGTGGTGCGGTCTACTACATGCCTTAGTACTTAGTACGGTAGACATGTGTGAGAACGTGTTCTTTTCAGTACATCGCTCTGAAGCGGCGTCACAGTTTCCCTGTTTTTGTGATATCTTATATTATGTAAATCTAATAATTGTAATTATAACTTAGATAACTTAGTACGAAGGAAGCTAGACAATTACATATTCCTAGTGTTGTAAATATTTATGATTTTTTTACTGAGATTAAATTGTGTATTATAAAGAATGATTAAATATATTGAGAAACGTGACTTGTAATCGTGTAAAAATATATTTCGCATGAATGTGAACAAACGACAGAGATTAGTGTTATTGCAATAAATTTGCATCGAAGTGCCCATAATTTTGTACATAAAGTAAAACACGTGGTCTTCAAGTGTTTATACTGTAGGCGATATAAGTTTGTATATAAAAAGTTTAGGTACATAGCTTTTTAGACATATCAGTTTATAAATTGGCCATCTTGTACCCTAATTAAAACAATTTACTATCGTCAATATATTTTTTATTTTTTTATATTGTCCCATTTGTCCTTAGTTTGTAAAGTATTCAATTAACTTTCAATAGCACGAAATTATAACGACACAATAAAAATTACGATTTATGTGGAATAGTTTTAAATTGAATAAACTAGTTTTTTTCTTTTTTTTTACAAAAATGCTTTGAAATATTTGTAGCAAATAAAACAGAAAAGGTTAATGATAACGTCACTACTTTATAATTAATTTGGTGGTTGATAGCGACATTTATTGAATAGTCGAATTGTATTCCATTTGCGTCATTTGGAGAGTTTTTTACTAAGTGTAAATAATAACAAAGTGATCGTCGATGATTTTAGAGCTTCACCTGCAAAAAAAAACAACAGAACAAGGTTGACCACTACAGGTTAAGTGCAGTGCATCAATCAAGCAGCTGGGTCGTCGACATCTTTTGTCTGGCACGACAGGTTTCGCTCGGACACAAAACAATATTAATATCACTTTTTTACCAGTTAGCGAGTGTAAAAGAGTCCAATGCTTTGCCTATGTTAGGGCCTCAGGTAGACTCAACCTGGTCCCAAGGTGCTCTAATAAATCCCACCCTAAAACAGGAACCATAATCTGATTTCTTTAGGGGTCTCAGCGTCCTCGGCGCAAATGTACCGTATTATACTGTCTTTCTTTGCCGTTTATCTTGACAATGCTAAACCATCGGTCGTTTATTGCAAGGTCGAGTGTCGCGTGCCTTCCACAGTTTATCGCAAAATGTTTTAGTAGCCCCTATCTGCCCTTTGTTCTGACCTTATTACAGGGATCGTGGCCTCCGCTACCCACCTGGAATTGTTTTGCTGTATAAGTCTCGTCTCTAATTTAATGCTAGTTGGAATATATTATATTGGAATTATGTTGGAATATATTATGGAAAATATAATTTTCTCGAACATGCTCGGATTTTCTCGCTTTCCATTTGAAAATAGAACCCGGGAAGCACCTAATTTTTAACCGACTTCAAAAGAGGAGGAGGTTCTACGTTCCACTGTATGTCTTTTTTTTATGTATGTACACCGATTACTCCGTCAATTGTAAACCGATTTTCAAAATTCTTTTTTTATTCGAAAGGGTTCCTGAGGTGGTCCCATTGTCACCAAGTAATGACCTGATGATGGAATCCAAGGGAAATCGACTGCAACCCTCAAACTTTATAGGAACTTTAGGAGGTGATACAGGGGACTATTAGGAATAGTTTGAAGCCTATATGTCTTAGTCCAATATGTGACAGTTTTTTTTAAATCGAGTTTTTCTGATTTTTTTACTTGGTACCAAAAGTTGACATAAAAAATAAATTTTAAACAAACTGTGCGAACAATAACATTTATTTCTTAATAATTAACACCGCAATTAATTGATTAAACAATCGCAAAAAATTAAGCCCCCCACTGACTACACATATTTTTATTATCAATTTTGTAGGTAAAAAGGTAAAAAAAACTATCACATATTGGACTAAGGCATATAGGCTTCAAACTATTTCTAATAGTCCCCTGTATCACCTCCTAAAGTTCCTACATCGTTATACCAAACACCCTGTATTTTCTAAGGCTATTCAAGTATTTGTTATTTTATTTTTAGTGTTGTATTTTCGTTTTTATTTGTCTTTTGTCATAAAGTCATGTATTGTTTTGAAGAATAAAGTTTGTATCTATCTATCTATCTATCATCTATCTATTTGCGTCTGGTAGTCATCATCTCATGTTGATGAGCTGATGATGGAAGGTACAACTCCTTAACGATTAGGAGTTGAAGTATAATTCTCAAAATGTTAAATCAACATAAAATTGAGAAATAAAAATCCATTAACAAAAAAGTCAAACCGCCTTCAAAAAAACCTTAGAAAAAAATATAAAATAATAAATATGAAGTCGGTGCGCTGCGAGCGGAATATTCTTTGAACGAAGCACCGACTTCATATTTCTGCTAGTGCTAGGCCATAAAACTCATGGCTTTAGAGGATTATTTTGTTTTTTTTCTAAAGTTTTTTTTTAAGGCGGTTATAGGTACTTTTTTGTTATTTCATTCAAAATTTTAAACGAAGAAGCCGTCGAAGAAGGTGAAGGGAAATGGATTTAGATGTAAATAAATGTATGAAATTCTATTGTTACCCGCTTTATTAACTTTTTAATAGTTGTAACATGTAAAATTAAAGGGACCCAAGAATAATTGCACACAGCCAAGCCAACCCGATTTACCTTAATGCGTATGTAAGTTTTTGTCAATCATAAATTGCGAATGACAGTTTGTAATATTTGTAAATAAAATGATCACAGGTGTGTCGATTTCGTATGATTTTGCTACGGTGAGCTCGAATTTGGCGTATTTGTTGAACCCAAGAGGGCGGATGACTATTTGACATTTTGTCACTAAAAATGGTCATGGCTTTTGATTTCGTGTAATTTTGCAGCGGTAAGCTCGAATTTGATATAATTTTTTGGATCCAAGATGGCGGATGACAGTTTGTAATTTTTGTCACTAAAAATGGGCATGGGTGTTGTTTCGTGTACTTTTGCAGCGGTTAGCTCGAATTTGACATTGTTTTTAATCACATTTAACATCAAGTAATTGAACACTTTATTATTAATTTCGTGATTTATCTATTAAATTACTTTTTTTTGCAAATGACGTTTTTTAATTTTCTCACATTATTTGAGAAAAGCACTATATTCCTCATCGGAAATCGGGATTGCCTGACAATTCCCTACTTTCAGGGCCTCGGCAATAATGTACTATTAATATAAATAGGTGGATCATAATTCTGAAGAAGAATACTTTGAAATATTTTGGTACACGGACAATACAAGATTTCAATAGGAAATTCCTTTTATTCCATGGGGTTAAATATTGGAATGTCCTGAGGTGATCACGAATTTAGAGAATGGCTTTCGAAGAAGCGGCACTATAAAAACTTTAAAATTAGGCTTCTGTTTGGTTGTACGCTACTCGGGTAAACTTGGCTTTACGAAGTTCAGAGATTGGGATTTCCGCTCTCTTCTTTATTTCTAAACTTTAGAGTTTGTGAGCATTTAGAATAGGATTCGGGTTTAAGAAATACTTTGGCTGTCAATGACGCTTCTTATGTCAATACAAATTCACCCGAATCGTAATTTTATTTTAAGTGCTCAAGAGCTGTACTTACTATTACTATATAAGTACTTATATTGTAAATTTGCTTACATACCTATATGACAAAAAAGCGTTGATTAACAACTTGAACTCGCTTCTAGGTACTTGCCGGAAGCTCCAAAATAATAAACAAAGCGTGTTTGTTTTTAAATTAAGTAAGTAGGTACAGCAAAATGTGACAATCCGAAATGTCAACAATATTATCCTTTCGAGATAAATCGAAATCAATGTTGAAGCAAAAAACCCGCCCCCAGATCCAAATCGTTGTCACTAGGCAGGGTGCCCTTTCCTCTTTGTATGGCGATGCCGATACGATGCCCGAGGAAAGAGCCAGCCCTATAGTCACCTGTGGATCGCGCAAGTTTCCCCGCAAAATTTATTACTGTTTGAAAAAATTTACGTCACTTAAGTACAGTTAAAATATACTTACAATGCAGCTTAATGTTCCATGTCGTCACGTCTGAAGATAATATTATATTTCGCAAACTATCAAATAAAGTGCGGTAGCCGGAGCCGTTGCTCAATTTTGCGAAAAGCTCTTACTTACCAGTTTGCAAGACAGGTTGTTGTATGTAACCAATCTACTTACAAACTTGTCAAATTTTAACATGACTATCCCCGGTATCCGTTTCGAGTGATTCGAAATCAATTATGTTACCTACTTATTTACGTTTTGTTTTACATTTAAGACAATAAAATGGTACTTCTTTACCTTTGACATGCGATGCGATACACCCAAGAGCGCCTTGGTCCTAGACCTAGGACACCTAGGTAATCAAATCTTGACGGAGCAGCAATTTTAACAAACGATCATGCATGTCACGCGACAGAATAGGTATCTCATAGAACTTGTATTGCATTTGGTTGCATACATATTATAATTATACCTACTGCTTGATACAGTAAAGAACGCTGAACACCGCATGTATTAGCTCACCTGGCGTTTCAATCGAATAGATAAAGGGACCTTTGATACAGACCTACACACGATTCGATTGAAAATGTATAAGTGGTAAAAAATATAAGTACTTTCTTTTCATTTTGACGTTAGACATTGATCAGTTTAGTAAATGTAGGTAGGTACCAAATCAAATTGTAAGTGAGTATAATTCCAACCTTTTTAAACTTTTAATAGGCTTGGTATAGTAGAAGAATTCAATTAGTAGGTACATTATATTAATTCCCAAATTAGCCAGCTTCTTGTCCTCCCTTACTAACCTCTAGTGGCTCTAGTCTGTGTTGTTATTTTACTCTTCAGTTTACCTATGCACGAGACCTACCCACGTAGTAAGTAATTAAATTCTCTTTGGACCTGCCTCTTTGACTCGAATCTTTGAAACATAAGAACTAAATATAGTTGTACTCGTAAGTGAAGTGAAGTCTTAGGTGTGGTGTTATGCTCAACGGTCGGATATTCTACCTAGTGGTCAGAGAATCCGGCCATAAAGCTTGAGATCCCGGGTTCGATCCCCGTTTGGTGCAGATATTTTTATGACGAATACGAATGTATGTTCTCGGGTCTTGGATGTTTAATATGTATATAAGTATGTAAAGAAATAAATAAATGAATATCATGGGACAAGTGACACCAATTGACCTAGTCCCAAATTAAGCAGAGCTTGTGTTATGGGTACTAGACAACGGATAAACATACTTATATAGATAAATACATACTTAAATACATATTAAACATCCAAGACCCAAGAACAAACATTCGTATTCATCATACAAACATCTGCTCCGACCGGGATTCGAACCCGGGACCTCAAGCTTCGTAGTCAGGATCTCTAACCACTAGGCTATCCGGCCGTCGTATGTATTTACGAGGCGCGGCTGATAAGTAATCTCCTTGGTCAGAAATATATACGAAAATAATGCTGGCTGGTATGGATTTATATTCGTTTGTTATTCTATTTTCAAAATGTATTACATTCATTTGTTTATTGCATCACGTTTATTTGTCTCCTACAATTGTTTCAAACATGTCGATAGAAAAAGTGAAAATGGATAAAATCGAGCAGCGTGCGGTGATTAAGTTTTTGACTAAAGAAGGGAATACGCCTTCGGAAATCAGACAGCGTATGTTACGTGTGTTTGGCAGTTCGTGTTCTTCCGAATTTGTTATAAAGTTTTGGTCAAAGCAGTTTAAGTTAGGTCGTGAGAGCCTGGAAGATGATCCTCGTAGCGGAAGACCAGTTTCGGCCGTCACCGATGAAATTGTAGCCAGGGTGAAAAAAATTATATTAGAGGACCGACGAGTGAAGCAGTGGGAGATAGCTAGAGATGTGGGCGTCAGTAAAGAGCGAGTCAATGAAATAATTCATGAGCATTTGAACATGTCCAAGGTTAGTGCACGTTGGGTCCCCAGAATGTTGACTGCATTTGACATGGAGAGGTGTGTCAAATGTTGCGAATGTTTTGGACATGAGTCGAGGGAAAGAGGAAGAAATAATTTCTAGAATTGTAACATGTGATGAGACTTGGATTCGACAATGGGACCCGGAAAGTAAGCAAGAGTCGTTACAGTGGAAATTTAAGGATGAGAAGCCGCCTCGGAAATTCAAGGTCTGTCCATCGGCAGGTAAACTTACGGCTACAATCTTTTGGTACACAGAAGGGATTTTTCTCATAGATTATTTACCGAAGAGAACTACAATGAATGCTGATTATTACTCAAACTTACTATATCAACTAAGAGAGACAATAAAAGAAAAACGGCGAGGTAAACTAAGCAAAGAAATTCTGATTTTGCACGATAACGCACCAGTGCATACCGCCTGTACAACGAAGCTAGCAATTAAAGACAATGGCTTCGAAACCATTGACCACCCCCCTTATAGTCCAGATTTAGCCCCCTGTGACTATTTTCTGTTTAGACTTCTCAAGAAAGACCTCAGGGGACGAAGGTTTATGACCGATGACGAAATGAAGGCTGCAGTTACTGACTTTTTTGACGACAAACTGAAAGTTTTTTTTTAATGGTTTAAATTCAATATTTGAAAAATTTTGTAAGTGCATTTTACTAGCAGGGGACTATATCGAAAAATAAAAAAAAATTAGCCACGACAGTCTTTGGTTTCATTGTTAGGTAGATTACTTTTCAGCCGCCCCTCGTATCTATTTTTTTTTTCAAAATTCTAATATAATAATATACTTATGTAAGTTTATCCGCTGCCTAGTATTATTTTGTATTTGTATTTGGTTGTATTTGTTATTTTGGACTACTGGAATCGGCACGTCCCAGTTGTGCTAAATCTGCAAGTTCAGCTGAATTAGCCCAATGGAAACGTCCTTGAATGTAGTCTATTAAGACCGCTGACAGTGGCTGTGAACACGAACGTCTTTGCTGGTCGGTGTCGTGTGTTAAAACAACAATGCATTTTGCCACTTTACCAAGGTAGGTTACAACAGAATGCTCACATATAATGTATTTAAGGACAAGTTAAAAAAGAGAAAGTACAAGCTTGTCATGCTGATAAATAGAGGACAAAAGAAGTTTCATCTCATGTCGAAGCAAAAGCGAACGGCTATGATATTAATAGCTAAAGGTTCTAATTACGTCGCTACGTAGAGGGCACGCTATAAAGGCATTCTTTAGGGTTTGAGTTGGAGAAGGAAAGTAACATAATATAGGAATTGACCAATGTTTGTCGCTTTAACCTACATAGTGAGAGTCGTTTACATTGAACGAGTAAAAGTTGGCGAGCTGAATATATTGACCGGTGGTCGTCATCATGTCGGAAGCCTCGCGAAATTGCTTTTAGTCGCTCAATGTAATCGAGCCTTTATCTCTTACGTCATCATTTCGTTTGAACTATATGGTAATTTTAAATAATTAGAGGAAAGGCAGATTTAAAAAATCGGGCATGAGACAGCGAAAGTGAGTTCCGTAGACGGCCGCACCGGCCCGGCCACCGGCCATTTCTAGGGCGTCCGTCAATATGTCTGTTTTGGTTGGTGCAAACGCGAGAACGTAGACTTCGCGCCCACCTCCGCGCGGCGCCGGCGGCGGTGGCGGGACCGCTCAGTGATCAGTGTTGCATCGCCACGCGATCGTCTACAACGTACGACCGACCATCAAACGCTAAAACCCACGTTTAGCGACCACGCTCCAAATACTAAAACAAAACCTACATTCTCAATTAAAAACCAATACCACCCAACCTATTCAGTGCTCGCCAATTACACGTACGCGACGCGATCAGCGAATATCCCTCTGTGAGTCGAGTGATCCCCGAGTGGCGAGAGGCTGTGCTGCAGTTTGCACACCGAGCGAAAGCGGTCAAGCGGGCCGCGTTAACTCCGGCTTCGGAATTTGGCTGTGTAGGTGTTTTCCTTGTGGTGTGTCGCAATGGAAATAAGTGTTAAAATGTCGAAATCTGGTTTATGAGGAGCTCGGTGAACGTGCATATACGGCATCGGCAGTTAAAAACGGGCACACGTGCTTATGTAAGCCTGATTCCGCGAATTAGACAAGTGAGTATTAGTGCTTATGACTATACCTAATTAGCCTCTGTTGCCATGGCTAAGTGCCGATGGCTGTTCGATCAGCCGTGGCGGTCCGTGGTGGTGGAGACAGATAAATGGCTAGCATCAATTAGAACTGTTACCTTCATCCGGTTTGTGTCGTGTCGTGATGACCTTTAAAAATACATAAAAACGACTCTATGGTTATGGCATTAGTTAGACTTTACAATAATTACGCATGTTTTCTACTGTTTGGTAATCTATGCGTCTTTTCTTTAGTAGTACTTGCAAAATTAGCTTCCTAACTCTATCATGACCAATGCAATAAGTAGCAGAACATAATTAGAAGGTACATTCATATAATATACTTGAAGCCATATGAACCCTTCTTTATGGCGGCAGTTGGGTAATGATGAACATTATAAGTTGATTCAGTACCATAATTTGAGGTAAAGTCAACATCTCTACACAGATGAATTATAATAATCTAAACAAAAAAATACCTGTCACCTGTGAAACCGGCATGTAAGAAACTGTTAATTTATTTCAGCAGTGGTGTACCAACTTTTTATATTTTGACCACTTCTAGGAAAGCCATTGGCAAAGTGCCGCGCTGTCATGCCGTGTTTGTGTTTGTTTACAAATATTGCCACGTTTCAGTGTAACTGGGACACATCCACGTTATTACCTACTTCAGTGCCGTCTTCAAAGGGGCTGTAAACGCTGCGCCTGCTCCGACTGCGAGTGCCCGAGCTAGCGCTTAAGTTGATCGTTAAACTTCGCAATTTTTACGAGGGTGATTTACCATTCGGCATCCAGTTGCCACTGACTTTTATTTGAAGGTCGGAAAATATTTATTGAGTTTCAGTTTGAAAATGTACCACGTTACGTTCCGTACACAAAATACGAGTTCGGCTCATAAAATTGATTCGGTTAACGACAAGGCTTTGACAGCGGGGCGTCCGCGAAATAGGTCGTTATTTTTATATTCCCATTCGAGCGTCTCTATTAACTCTATCCAATGAGCAACGGCGTTCTATTTTCATCTTTACCTTTGCGATTTTAATTAAATCGCTGTACATGGCAATATTATTAAGGCACTGCATGTGTAATTTACGTTGAAATTTAATTTAAAGCGATACGACCTTTGAGCTTTAAGTTCATAAAGGCAGGCGCGCAGTCTAGGCATCTCGAGCATATTTCCCCGCGAGAAAGCTCTGTGTGGTGGTCTCAAATGAAACCACAAAGCACCGCAACCCGCGCGCGGGCGCCCGCTTGTGGTGATATGAAAAATGGCGAATGAAATATTTAACACGCTGCATTTTAACTAGTGTGAATTTTCTCTCCGCATTTTTAAGCCCCATACTTGTGCTCCTAAGCCCTAAGAAAACAGGGCTTTGAAATAAATTGGCAGTCTATAAAATGTTACTGTTTTGATAGCAATCTATCATGTACGTATGGTGAATCTAAAAATTTAAATCGACTAAGGCAAACACAAGGTTCATGTTCCAGTGCCTAACACTGGCCCAATAATTGACACCTTTGATCTCAATTATAGCAACGAAGGTGGTCAAAATAATGTCGGACGATATACGTACTAAGTAATATGGATACGACTACAATGGATACATACATTTTAATTTTTTTATACGTAGGTAAGTAAATATTAAACAAAATTTAATAAAAGTCTTATCCATTTTATGATTACGTTACCATATTTCATTCGCCGCCCTGTGGTCTTCATACACAAGGACATCGCATGGCAGAAGCAATCTAAGCACACTTGCTTGACAATCACATTCACATGTCGACTGTTGAACTGCAAAAAATATGGTGTCACCAATATTATTAACTCTGTTTACGAAAGATAAAACGCGAAATAATTAAATTAATCACTGTAATTTTTTTAAATTAACGTGCCTATTGTGTTATTGTTGACATAAATCAATCAGTCAATGTCAAATATTAACTTCAGTAGCTTCGATTGTGACATACATTGCTACTTAATTGGCAAGCACACTTTTTTTAATAAAGACTTAAGCGGCAATGTATAAAATTTTGACAGTTCATATCAGCCGCATCAGAATATGGTGAAATTGAAAGAGCATGTCGATTTCTTTCTTCTTTGATTTTGTATGATGTGTCCTTCTGTACCATTCTGTACCCATAAACTGTCATTGTTACACCTACATACATTGTTGAATTCTAGTTATTTCAAATATGGTTCAAATACTGTTAGATAATTTAATTTACTGATGCTTACAAGAACTTCGCATTTAAAATAAGCGGCATTGATGTGATGTGACGCGCAAATATGGTATTCGTCTCTGTCAAACTCGAACTTTGGCCGGGGTGTTGAAACGTTTGAATCAGGCGATTTTAACTGCCAATTAACGTCTGTCTACGTCATCAACACTGAGAATGTCGAAAACATTGTAAACAAGCAATGTAATTGCTACCTTCTACATTTCGCATTTAAAAGATTTACTCGTACATAACAGAAAGTGGGTGATGCGGGTCCATGAGTGGACATGTCCCATATCTCCCTTGCTCTTTCTCGCCTTAAAAAAAATTAAAATCTTGACAGTGATAATTACTTAGTCATCAACGGGGCGGCCACGAGATATAAAAATAACGTGGCTATTGGAAGCGTTTTATAAGGCCAAGAATAATGACATCGTAAGGAAGCGATGTTTACGAGGAAAACCCTAAGGTTAGGAAATTAGCTGGAGGCTACAACGGCAGTCTAGGTATAACCTTCACGGCGTTTGGTTCTAGAACCTGTACTCTTGGCAGATCCGTGCGCCTTCGGGTGGCGTTTAACTTTGTCTTACTCGCCAATGTACTTAGTTGCTTTACCGTAAGGGATACACTAGGTAGGTATATCATTTCTCACGTGAGCGACGGACATGCAAATGGCGCAACACAAATAAATATGAATGGCCATGTGAAGTGTCACCCTATAACAGCCTTTTGCCTGCAAATCCTGTGATGGATCGTTTCACGGGATACTTAAAGTAACGAATGCATCTTTTACTGGCAGTGTCTGCTATGAATTTACGCCATCGACACGACAGGTCCTTATTTAACATCAAGTGCGCGTGAACTTGTCCCGTCTTTGCTATTGTCTTTATCTTCGACACGAGAAAACACTTAGGTAGGTACTAATTAATCACGACAATCATAGTTAACATTTTCCTTACATCGTTCCGGTTCCGTAGCTCCAAAAGAGGGTTACTTCGACTCTACAAACTACAAGTGAAGTCAATTTGTGTTCTGAATCCAATGAGGATACCGTATTGGCTGTAAAAGGTTATAGTATAGATAGATAGTATAGATGTGTGAAAAATTAGAAGAATTCAAATGGTCAAAAAAGACATGTGATCTGAAATGAAGTATGCATTTTTTTGTGTATTTTTCCCCATTTTTTTTACTGTTCTCCCATGAATATCAATACTCACTGCTAGCCGTAGTGCAGGAGTTATGCACCGGGTTCGATTCCCGGGGTTAGCATTATTCTGTTTTTTCTGTGTATTCATGTGTTTCAGTGAGCATTTAAAAAGTATAAAAAAATATTCGTACACCATTTGACTAAGCTATAAATAAGTTTAGCAGTTGATTACCAATGAACACTCTCGAGTACAAAACAATACATGTCTTTGAAAAGTTACTAAGTAGGTAATAAGATTTTATTAACTTTAAGTGCGTTCCTCTACGTACACTGAATCTACGAGAACATGATTCAAGTTCCACTTTAGAGTTTAGAGTACTACAAAAACTGTAGTAATTAATTATTAGGTAGTAGTTCATTGACGCGCATGAACTCTATTAGCAATTCAAAAGATAAAAATTTGTTTTGTAACGAAAAAAATCACCGGTGTGAGGTTTGACCTCCTGTTAAGTTATTCGTTGTATGCCTTCACTGGTGATGACAAGGATTTATGTGATGACAAACACATACTACCGGTGTCGATTCGTTAAGAAAATGTAACTTCTGCGTAAATGTCATACGAGTACCAACCTTCACACGGTAAGTCATTTAAATAACTTAATTGGGAGTTTTATATTTCCGTTTTTATTTTTGTAGTGAAAAAGTGTTTTTACAATTAGGTACATATACATGTACTTGTCTTAAATGTATTCTTCAGTGGATAGGTACTTAATGAACGTTTAAATATACCAAACATACCACTGGTACTGACATTAGATTGCTAAGTAAGTAGGTATACCCTTACAAACTTCACCAATCCTTTACAAACTGCATGAAACTAAATTGTACCCTCTCAAATTTAGTTCAATATAATGCTAATCTAAGTAAGTAAGTAAACGCTTTATTCTACCGAAAATACAGAAATAAACACAAGTTACAAACAGTGAGATACAAGTACAAAGGCGGACTTATCCCTATAAGGGATTCCTACCTCATTTAGGTGCAATCGATAGGTTAATGGGGTCCGGCTGTACTGTGCCCTAAGCACGACTTGTCGAATCCTGCGTCACGTAAACTCGAATTACTATTCGACAAACTCGTTATAGTTTACTAATTATAACGAGTTTGTATGAAGTTTGGAACAGCGCCCGCCCGTCAGCGTATTTGGAACTAAAATTTAGTATGAGATTTCTCGATCTCGATACGATAGCCGTAACGTAACGCAGCATTCGACAAGTCGTGCTTAGGGTCGAATAATTAACTAACTACTTATTGCTCGCGTCCCTATCGCTTCCTGGCTTTCAATAGTTTGAATATTGCCACATTGATGACTTTAAGATACTTAAACTTACTTACTTTTTATGTATGATACTTTTAGGCTGATCGGCTGTTTTGTTTATTTTTGTATTACTTCTGATTGTACCAGTGCGTCTATAATGTTATCTTAGAAAAGAAAACTTTATCTTTTCATCCAAATAATTGAGCGATATTAATGAAGGAATTAACGGAATTTTTAATCTCTCAATGAAAAAATATTTTTCACATTTTTATGACTCTATTTATTGTAATAATATTTAATGACATCCTTCTATGAGAACTTTTTTAGTTTATTTCAACCACTTGAAAATAGGATTTTAAGTTTGCCCTTTTCTTGTTCTTTTTAGGGTTCCGTACCTCAAAAGAAAAAAACGGAACCCCTATAGGATCAACTTGTTGCCCGTCTGTCGGTCTGTCTGTTTGTCTGTCAAGACCCTTTTTCTCTGGAACGCCTGGAGGTACCAGCAGGCTGTAACTTTGAATTTGGTATGAAGGTAGCTCTTATAGCACAATCACTAAGAAAGGTCTCAAAATCTTAAATTTTTATGTCTGTCTGTATAAATGTCACAGACCAATATAAAATGACCCCACACTGCGTACATTTTGCTTAGGAACAGGGCTTTGCTAATACAGGATAACTTAAAACCTTTAACCATTAAATCAATGGTTTAAATCAGGTAAATAAATTTAAGTTTTCACCGGTTGCCGTACCTTTAATTAATTAATATTCATGCACGCATTATTTCTGACTGTACAGGTAGAGTCGTTTTGTTACAACTGATTAGGTATTTATTACCTATTTCGTTTGTTACTAAATAATGTTATCCCAAGACTAGTTTTCAAATGTTCCTGACAGTTGATTAAAAAGTTTAATTCCAGTTCCGTTGAATTGTGTAACTGAAAACCGATTTATACAAAGACGAGTTCAAGCACATTCCGATTAAAACTACTTTTTGTTCACAACTAAGCGCCGTAAACTTTTCAATTATCTGTCCCTAGAAATTAATCCGTTGAACAAACTCATTTAGAAGCAGTGGGCTACATTATGGGTGAATCGGCAAATAAAATCGGTAATTATTCTTTGTGTAAGTGTGTTGGACATAATTTTAAGTCTAACAACGCTATGTTGTGTGGTCAATGGGTGATTGTGGATGGAATGGTCGAAAGCAGAAAGTTTGACTTTGGGACTTTGTTTGGACTAGTTAAGAGACAAACATACTAAAAGTCCCCACTCCTCCCGAGGTGAGCCCTAGGAGGGGGGGGGGGGGGGGGGAAGAAGGACCCGTTTTTTGGTTTTTTGGTTACATCTCGGAAACGACGAGTCATAGGAAATTTGTCGTATTACATAAAGAAAGCTATAAGTCATATTCGATGGATACACCAACTCTGCCAAGAGTTCCAAGTCTGATGAATAAGAGCATAGGTATCGACTAAAAGCAGTCTGCCGATATAATATCTGATATATTTGCAGTTGAGAATACTTAAAATAATTGGTTGTGCACTAATTAACTGAAATTTGTATAACTTTTCAACGGTAGTTGATAATATTAGTATACTTAGAAAAATGGCAAAAAACGACTGGTTTTCGAAGCTCATATCTAAGACAACGATTGAGAATAGGTAAAAGGTATGTATAACCAAGTTGTAGTAAATTTTATCAGCTTTCATTATGTAGTATAACGAAATTTGGTATGACACATCGTTTTCGAGAAATGAACAAAAAACCAAAAAACGGGACCTTCTTTGGGCCCCCCACCCTAGGGCTCACCTCCGAGGAGTGGGGACTTTTAGTATGTTAATCCTCTAACCAGTCCAAACAAAGTCCCGAAGTCAAACTTTCTGCTTTCGACCATTCCCTCCACACCCCCCTTGTGAGCATTAATTTCCAAGGCTAATGATGTCCGCTATCAGAGAGAAATTTTGAATAAATGTCGGCTTGAGGCTTAACGTAAGTCCATATAAATCTGCTCAAACACCACAACAACACAATACAATACATAACAAACGAGACAAAAAAAAGGACCTAAGTACAAAGAAAACATAAGGTAGCGATGGGTGGTCCTATCGCCCAAAAATACTTATTAAGTAGAGTATGCAAGTGATTTTTGATTTACTTCAGTAATATCAGAAAAATAAAGAATTGACGACTGCCAGTTTGACAGACAGACATTTAGTTTTAACTATGCGATTTCGTATCTTTATCGATTTACGCCAGCATTTGACTTTGCTGTTCGTGTTTGGATTTCGATTGTACTATTAAGTATGTATTCTGTGATTTCGGTCAGCACATCTCTGTGTCGCTCAAGAACCTTTCAATATTTAGTGCTTAGGTTACACAAACAACGTATTGTACCTTCAGTGGCAATGATACAGCCCCGTATGTTATATCGAAAAACAGTTGTAAACATCCAAGGTTCTAAATTACGAGTAAGTAATGGTACACAAGTCGTGCTCGTGCTGAAGATACGTCCCCACCATATCTTTCCGAATTGCGGGTTAGGATGTGTACTGGAATCGATTGCTATTAAGGCTAATGTATCGAGGAGGAAGGAAGGTATGCAATAAAGTTACCCAATAAACGGTATTTTTGGAATGGAATTTTCTCCTTCACTATTTTGTTTTTTGGTGCTTGTTATTAACAGAAAAAAATTCAACGAAAATATTATTCTAGAACATATGGTAGTTGATAGCTGCTGCTAGGTTGACAACATTTTTAAGTACGTTACAAATTTAGAAAAATACCTTCGTTGTAATTTAAAATAAGTAAACTCCTAAAGAAGAACAAGGCAGACAGCCGTTGTTAATAAGTTTCAGCCTAAATGGAAAATCTGATACCTTTAATTGGACAACTTTGGACATCTCTGGTTCTCATAACTCGGCGATTTAAATATTGATTTATTAAATTATATAGGCACGGCGGCAGTAATAGCAACGAAGTAACTGGTTTCAAGATCATCTGCATAATGTTTTCAACAAGACCTCTAGCTGATAATAATGACGTCCAACGATTGACGTTTTACTGTTTTCACAATCGTACGAGTTTTGCTTTTGCCTAAGTACTTTACGATACAGTTCAAACTCTGAATTTTAGTTTTGAATAAGAATAATAATTTGATTTTTTTACTTTTTAAATTTCTTAAAAATTTATCTCGTTTCATACAAATTTCTGAAATATTTTGCCCAAATTCTTACTTGCGTAAGGGCATTTTCGTCCATACTAGCGAAGGAAAAACCTTAAAATTGAAATACTTAACAACTGATACTGGGGAAAGCGTGAATTCACTTGATTTTTACTTTATTTGTGTGTAACAGTAAAAACTAAAAATCCCCGTGATCCTAATGACATTCTATTACTTAGTACCAAAGTAGCGTGTCTGATATAATTAAGTCATCTATGTATAGGTTACTTCACACTTGGTAGCATTTGGCGTAAATTATCAGATGGACCGCTAAAAAAACTTCAGAGAAGACTGCGGATTTCGTTTTCCTTGTTCGAATCAAACAGGAAAATGAGTTTTTGTAAGATATATTTAATATCAGCTTTTAAAAATACATTGCATTACTCCTATATTATAATCTGTCAATTAAATGGTAAAAAAGTATACAATAATAACTAATGTTATAAGTCTGTTTCAAGTGTTATGCTCTGTGGTAAAAAAAACAGTAACATATTAACACATACAAATTTCATTAAGTTACACTTATTGAGTAAAATAATAGCATTTGAAAAAAGAATACTAAGTTCGATTCTGATATCGAGTTTTTTTAACATGCATGTGCATCGTGATTGGCTGCTTAAACATGAATAAGAACAGCTGTTAGCCAATCATAATTAAGGAGTATTTTTTTAAGCAAAATTCCGTAACTGAGAACACGCTAATATCCTAGCTCTGCTGTGGTCTGTGGTACGGATGCAAATTAAAAAAATAGAGTCAGCTGGCGAGTTTTACTGATAATGCAAAACGTAGTAAATAAATTCTCTTTGATGCAAAAATTGCACTTAATTAGTTATCGAATTGGTTTCGGTTCAGTAAAAGAAATTCTAAATGAACGATGAAAATGAGTTAGGTACTGTGTAATACCGAAGAAATTAAAATAATGGCGCAAACAGTGACGGAAAATGTGTTGCGGGAAAAGTCCAAAAACTTTATAACAAAAACCGATAAGTAAACAACTTCGTGAAATGGTGAATTGAAAAAAATGTTACATCTTTTTCATTATTTAACGTTATTTTTCTCATTGTCAATGAATTAAACGATGTGTTGCTCTGTAAAGTTTTATTTGAATTAGTTATATTTAATGAGAAAACTTTACACTGAACTTAAGGAAAACTTACCTGATGTAAGTAAACAAAGAAACGACATTTACCGTTTTTTACTCACATTGTCAATTCATATATAGATCTTTAAGCAATAATCTAAACAAATTAAATTAAGTAAATAAGGTTTAGTCATCGCCATTATCATCATCTCTTTATTTACAATCTATTTATAACCTCTAAAACTATCCCGCCTTAGCGGCACTCTGCTTTACCGACCGGGTCGCGGGTTTACTTTGGAACTTTAAATTTGAAAATGAAGAAATGAAACCTAACTAGTTCTTTACAAATGTTTCTTATTTCTATAATGAAGTCGTAGAAAAAGTAATGTATGCAACGGTACATAACTGGTTATTATACACTCGTGAGATTTATTATGAAAACTCGCCCGTCGGGCTCGTTTTATAAACATACACACTCATGTATAATGACCTTGGTTATGTTACAGTTGCATAAAATACTACTGTTTCACACATTTCTTAATTCTGCAATTCGGCAACTTTTCTCACCTAGCTATTTTACCTCAAGTGTAAGGTAGTAGAGTCCATTTCTATTCCGACTGCTCCGTAAGAATAACAAATTCACTTTTATTGGCTGGACTACTTGATCGTTGAATGCGGCGTTTATGAGTCAACAATAGCCACAACAATAGGTCCACAAAGCGGCAATCAAGGGCAATCAGGCACGCCGCGGATTAAGCGGCCAACGCGATCGCCAGTTGTTTTGACAAGCGCCCATTGCTGTGGAAAACAAAAACAACACACTAACGAGTCGTTCCTGAAAAATAAACCGGCCTAGAGCAAATCGGACAGTTCAGTGCCCTAAGCACGACTTGTCGAATCCTGCGTCACGTAAAATTCGAATAGTAAACTATAACGAGTTTGTATGACGTTTGGAACAGCGCCCGCCCGTGAGCGTATTTGGAACTAAAATGTAGTATGAGATTTCTCGATCTCGATACGATAACCGTAACGTAAAGCAGGATTCGACAAGTCGTGCTTAGGGCACTGGAAAGGGTTCCGTCACCGTTACGTTAATTTTTTTTACAATATAAATAACTTTTATAAGTTTGTTAAATGGTCAAATATTCCTCGTTAAGCTGTAAGGTCTTAGCTGTGATAGTTTTCTTTTTAAATTCACTATAATTATACACTACTGTCCTGAATTTTTTTCACATTTCAAAATACGACAATTTTGCTTGTAGACTAGAGCCCACCCGCAACCACTTTCTTGTTTGAAAAATTCAGTTGCATTTTTACTCTACATTACATATAAGTAGCACATAACCGGTCGATCCGTGTAGAAAAACACTGTTTTCTGTAGAAAATTAAGGAAGTATGAGAGAATGATTAACATCATGATTTTTTTCATATGCAAGTTCTTTATTTTATCGATCATAATCAGGGACCGTAAAATGAAAGCAAAATCGATTGAAATGACCGTATGACAACCATGTTAGCATGTCACCCTAGCACTTCCATTAATTTTGCTCGCATTTTACGATCCCTGATTATATTATTATATATTACTTAGGTATCTATACTTACCTACCTTGAAGTTCAAAGTTGTTCTACTGCGTGTGATGATGATTTGTCATACTTGTGTAATACTTACTGCGACATACCTAATTCCGGATCTCGATAGGGGTGTTCTCGAATTTGCTCATGCTGATTCGTATTAGATAAGTCCTGATACTCGAAGATAATAATGACAACAATAAAATAATCAATCATTCAAAACACGAAATATGATAAAGTGGTAGGGATTCATTCAATATGCAACATATTAAAATTATGCGATGTGCAGCTAAGTACCTACTGGTGCGTCTTATTTTTCAGTTTGAATTTTATTGATAAGTACATCATTTAAATTTCCTATTAGTGCTAAATTGCTTAATAATTATGCTCCAATTTACATTCAGTCTAATTTACGAAACAGATTAACTAGGACTCTACTTTTTGACTTTACAAAGACCACTCAGCCGTAACTTGCTTATGCATTATGATATGAAGAGTAATATGAGCGCTCAGCCGCCACTTTTTCATCAATTAGCCTTCTCTTGGACCTTCGATTCTTTTAAAACCTAGTGCGCTTATTGTATGTAAACCAACGGCAGTACGAGGGAATGAGAGATAGAGCTCGCGCGCGAGTGGTTGCAATCGGGTGGATTCGGTTCATTTCGGTGTGTTCCAGTAGTACATAGCCGGTAGCCGAGCGGCGCGGCTCTGTTCGGTCGCCAGTCAGTACGCTGTCAGCCGGCCGGTCGTCGGCAGCACTCGCCTCGCCTCGCCGATAAACGACTCCCGAGATTCACGATTCTTCAATGAAAACGCATGAAAATAATCTCAATTAAAACGCCGGCGTATCCACAAAAAACAGCTGTTATTAATACTTTACCTAATCTAGACGGCCGGAATGACTTTAGGAATGTAGCGTCAGGTGTTTTGGTGCCGTTCGGAGTGAAAGGAGTTCTTTTGTATAATTGTGATACTAAAGTGCTGTGTAACTGTGTGCTCGGTTGATTATTAGCAGTAAGTGGAACAGCCGACAGCAGCACGCTCCTCGGACCGCGATGACGACTGGCTGGATCCATCGGAACTCGATCAGTGTAATTGACTGTTGTTTATCAATCAAAGCACTTTGCTGCATTTAGTCGTTCCTGGTTGATGCTCGTTTGAATTGAAGCGTGAGTATATTTTATATACAGCATTTAATTTTAAAGTTGGTCTTCCTACTTAGCTATTGAAGTCAGAACTTTCAAGCGAAAAAGTTTTTGTTACTTTCTGTAACAAAAAATATACCTAAGTACATACTTACCTACCTAATTTAAAAACTCACAGCCGTATTAGGAAATTAAAAATCTGAAGACAATGCGTGAAGAATGAATGAGATGTTGTTATTAAAAAAAACTGTGAAATATTTACAAACACATCGCCAATGAGTATTGTTCTGCCACGATTAAAAATACTATTAATTCAGATGAGTAGCGAATGTGATACGCGACCTACAAAAATAGTACGATGCGTGCTTAGATACCTAAAGATAACACAACTAATGAGGCTACCTCATCTCGTAATTACTTAACTAATAATTAAATTAAATCTATTACCCTTTAATATTAACTAAATATCTATAGAAACCGGTGAGTATTCTGAATTTAATTGCTAAATTGGTAAGTTATTCTGTGTCAAAGGTTGCTCAAGATAATTAGGTACTTTTACTGCATACTGACCTATACTTAAATCCTTAATAAACGGTAACAGTAGACTTTAAAAGTAATAAAGTTAAAATATATTTAGAGTAAATAAAATAAATAAATAAATAATTTGGGAATATTTTTTACACCAATTGACTTAGTTCAATTCCCAAAGTAGGTAGAGCTTATGTTATGGGTACTAGGTATAAACAACGTGAGCTGCATATTTCGTGAGCTCATTTTTAAATATCTTAAAAAAACATTTCCAAAAACTAAACCATAAAAACCCATATTATCGAACCGGTTCAAGAAATATTACGAGCATCGGTTGAGAAATGTGGCCTGTAGAGTAGCCGGATAGACGCGCGACGGACAATCGGACATACCTACGAAAGAATTTTTGCCCAAGCTGTAACGGAGAGACGGTTTAAATTAACATCCAATACTTGAGAGCTAACATTCGTATGATTAATCAGGACCTCCAGCTTAGTAGTCATATTCTCTAATTAATCACTAGGCCATCCGGTCGCCAAGTGAGTTGCGATAACGCGTCGATTAGTTTCAAGTTCATCGTTGCTTAATGTAACTTATCAGACAACTTCAACACCGTTGACAGACGGCAGGTATTGACATGAATGGCGAGCACAGAATAGGTCCTGATGCCTCGTGAATGGCCGTCCTCCCGCCTGTCGCGAATAGATCACAGGAACCACATAATAGTATACCTTAGCGCACGTTTGTTGCGAACTACCACGGGCTTCAAATACCTTGTGTTGACTTCGAAAGCTGCCATTGAATTCTGCAATTTCCGAAAGATTGTGTTGACTTGACACTTAGTGTACACAGATGGGGAATGACCTATCGACGGATATTAACAACAAAACTAGAAATATTGTTTTGTGCACATTTAAAGTATAATGACGTTTATTTTCTCGTTATGAAATAGTCATAGTCATATAGTTTATTGCAATTATGTGGTATAAAAAGGTCTTAGATCTATAAAATACAAACACCAACATAAGTTTTAAAAAAGGTATTCAGGATGCTATTGTAACCTATGTGCCCCTTAAAACTAAATTTAAGAAAAATAACATTAATAAACCTTGGATCACGAAGGAAGTACTTGATATGGTCGAAAGTAAAATGCACTTATGGAGGCAGTATAGACTCAGTAGATCAGATGAATCTTATCAACAATATAGACGGGTTAATAACCAAGTGGTGGCTATGGTCCGAAGTCTTAGAATGGAATTTGAAAAGGGAATTGTTGATTGTGGGCCAAAGTCGTTTTATCAGTATGTGCGAAGCCAACTATCCTCTACAGTATCAGTACCTCCGTCGTTGAGGGATGAAGCTGGAGTGATAGTAGACCAGAAAATAGTAGCCAAGTTATTTGCGGACCAGTTTGAAAAATCATTTGTACAAGAGTCAGCGGGTGGTTCAATCCCCGAAGTACACGCGTCATTCACTTGATACTGTCCTATTCACGCCAGACAAAGTGTCCAAAGCTTTAGGATCCTTTAAGGATTCTACTTCTATGGGTCCGGATTCGTTGCCCTCAATTTTACTTAAACAGTGCAGCAGTGCACTCAGTCACCAGTTGGCCCATATCATGAACCTCTCTTTTCACTCAGGGAAGCTACCACAAGATTGGAAAGAGGCGCATGTGACTCCAATATATAAAAAAGGTGATAAGTTTAGTGCTGATAATCACCGTCCCATTAGTCTCACTAGCATAGTCTGTAAAACCATGGAGAAAATAGTAGCTGCTGAACTAAGGAGTTTTATGAGTACGGAAAATATTATTATTGATGAACAGCACGGCTTTGTACCAAAAAGATCTTCAGTTACAAATCTTCTTTTAAGTACGGACATATGGACACAAAATTGGAATGACCGTCAGCCTACAGATGTGGTTTACATGGATTATGAGAAGGCTTTTGATCGCGTGCCCTTAAATAGACTTATTGCTAAACTTGATCACTTCGGTATCCGCGGACGACTACTCGCATGGTTGTCAGACTTTCTGACGAATAGGAAATCAAAAGTCAGAGTGGGAGAGACTTTGTCTGACGCGTATGACGTGGCCAGTGGTGTGCCCCAGGGGTCGGTGCTGGGACCAATCCTGTTTGGAATCTTCATAACGGATTTGAAAAGCGTGATACAGTCCCACGTGTCGATTTTTGCAGACGACACAAAGATTATGAGAAATCCGCTGATTACTCACAATGTCATTCAAAAGGACCTTGATCGCATTGTACAATGGACTAAGGATTGGCTCCTCTCACTGAATGCAACTAAGTGTACAGTTTTACATATTGGAAACAGTAACCCTAAACTGCAATACAAGGTCGACTCAGTAGCCCTGACGCCTGTGAAGCGTTTTTTGTCATCACGAAGGAACTTTTTGTCAAAATATACAAAACATATGTTCGACCATTGCTGGAGTACGCTTTTCAAATCTGGAATCCACACTTTAAGAAGGACATCAACCTGTTGGAGAAGTTTCAGAAGAGCAACAAAGATGGTGGTTTCACTTTAAAATAGACCTTATGAAGAGCTACTTTCAGAACTAAACCTGTCAACTTTGGAGGAGCGAAGGAAACGTGGCGATCTTATTGGGACATATAAAATATTGCATGATCACTATAATGTCCCAAATATCAAGAACCTATTTAGGATCAGTACAAATACGCGTTTGAGAGGGCATTCTATGAAACTGATCAAACAACTGAGTGCGAGCAACCCTAGAAAACACTTCTTACCTAACCGTGTTGTGAACTTTTGGAATGAACTACCCGAACTTGTGATAAGTGCGCCTTCAGTGAACAGTTTTAAAAATAGACTGGACAACCATTTAAAAAATATTAAAACACAAGTGCAGTGATATACACGTATCAGCTCTATGAGCTGCTAGTGTATTATTTGAAATAATAATAGAAATAATAATAATAATAATAAACCCTGCAAGGGCACCGCAATTTGCTGAACAAACAGATTGTCCAACTAACATTTTTTTGACTTAAAACTAAGTAAAAATATATTTATTCCTTACAATCGAAAAATTCATGGAGGTTATAAAAACACCTTGACAGCAAATAATCTTTAAGCTTATTAGTGAATAAATGTTCTTTTGCAATATTTCTGATTTCTAAAGGTATTTTATTATAGATTTTTATTGCCATGTGGTGTGTTCCTGATCTTACAATTCATAGGGTTGTGAATGAACTAACTAATTGATTTCTTTTTCTTAAACCAGCTCTACAATAATTGTCCCTCTCTTTAAATTTACTAATTTCCGATATGTATATTGATGTGATAGTTAATATTTTTAAGGAAGTGAAATGCGGTCTGCAGCTGTCTCTCTCCTTTATGTTAACTAAAAACAATTATTTTGCTTACTTACTTAAGACAGCTACATCTACGCAACAAATGTACGTTATTAAGCAGCGAGTCCACCTCCCATACCACATGAATAAAAATAAAAATAGGTCCCACTATCACTACCACTACCACACTATACGGCTGATGCGTTTCAACCTCTACGAGCCCATTGTCAAAGCACCAAATCTACTGTTTAATGTGCTACCGGTTATTCTACTGACAAAATGAACGACAATCTCAATTTAGTTAATTGTAAAACCAAATTTACCGCATTATTTTCCTAAAACAAACCATTCACAAATTCCATAAGTAGATATATACCTATGTCGGAATCTACTTAAGAGCTTACTTAGCTTAGTTTAGGTAGGTACTTAGTTTAGCTTAGCATAAATCTTTCTGTTTTTGATTTTTAATAAATATGGACCTCCGTAAAGTAACGTCTGGTTTAAAGTACATATATTAATTAGTTTTCTTACGCACACTTTTGTCACCTTGATTGTCATACGGTTAAAATGAGATACTTTAATTATTTTTAAAACGAATGAAATGTTTCTAGCCGTTGAAGTCTTATTATCGCGAGTAATATTACGAATGCGAATGCGTAATAACATCAAATGTTCGGTAATTCGAAGACTAACAGTAATTACCACTTGCTTACCGCAACCGAACGCACCGCAAAAGAACAAGGACCAATCTATACGCAACATCAAATAAATAAATAAACTTTACTCATCAACAAACGTAGGTACTACTTGCGTTAATTTCAAAGTTTATGGTGGAAGTGAAGTTAATGTCGAGTCCATATGGCTGAGCGGCAGTCTGAGAGTACCTCACAAACCAGAATAAAGTTCGACATAACGGCTATTCGTCCCCTGGGGTAGTTATCGAGTTGCGCTACCATAGGACCGGGAGAGAATGGATTCGTGACAATTGCCTTTTTTAAAACGGAGTATAAAGGAAGTTGATGGCTTGTATTGTATCTAAGGGTCATAGAATGTCTAAGTTAGGGTGAATTAAAGAGCGTTTAAAACACTTTTATTTACACACATGTCCGAAGTCCTCTATAATGCGTTCAGAAATCGTAGTTACCCAGCATTGTTTACATCAATCAGTTTACTTTAAAAAAAATCTTATCTGTGATAGGAGATAATAGCAGTAACGTAATGTCTTTACGACATCAAATTCGTTTCGTTATGAGTGTCAAATTCGGGACAAAAACCAATACAATTTTAAATAGGCCTCAATTAAAAAATAAAGTCGATACGAAACCTCAGCTTGGTAAGTTTGTCTAAAATAAAAAATACCTAACAAGTACGAGTCGGACTCGCGCGCGAGGGTTTCGTAGGTACAAAGATTTCCCTGCTTTTCCCCAGTATTTTAAGTTGTCCAGTATTAGCAGAGCCTTGTTCCTAATGAAAATGTACGCAGCGTGGGGTCATTTTTCGGTACGGTAAATTGTATGAAAACAACCTTTTTAATGACTGTATCTTTTGATTGCGTTAACTTAGAAGTTAGATTTTTTATAGCTTCAAGGGACTGCAGGCTTTCAGCATGCTACCTACACGCGTTCCAGAGAAGAAGGGTCTTGACAGGCAGACAGACAGACAGACGGACAACAAAGTGATTCTATAAGGGTTCCGTTTTTTCCTTTTGAGGTACGGAACCCTAAAAAACAATCAAATTCGGGACAGGTTTGTTATGCCTTCGGCTTCTGAACCCATATGTATATAATAGTCCTTTATGCAACTGTTACATAATAAGTGTTTTAAGGCCTAATTGTGTAGAGTTGCATACATTACTTTATCTACACACATATTACTAAGTACTCTAAGATGGGTTCAGAAGCCGAAGGCATGTCATATACCTGTCACGAATTTGACTTTTTTTTATTATCATAGGTAGACAAACACACCGAACTGACGTTTCGTATAGACTACTTTTTTTGTAAATTGTGTTAGTTTTTGAAGATGTTCCAAATTTGAAACTCATAATGACATCGAATTCGACGTCGAAATGACATTGCATTAGTGTTGTCGAAATGCTGGTAATTTTCTACGGTTTTTGAACGCATTATAGCTCGGATTTATGGTATGTGTGTAGATAAAAGTAATGTGCATGTGTGTGTGTGTGTGATTTGCATAATAAAACACCCGTGTGATCACAAAGTCACACTCGTGGTCTAAGGATCCTCATTACTGTAACGTTTGCATAAACTACTATAGAAGAACGTCAACGACGTACCTATTTTAAATTTCGCCTGTAATGTCAGTCCATTTAATACACCTGTTAAACTACCCAGATAACCCAGACATACAAAAGCTATACAGATATACATGATAAATAAGAAAAGATAAAAGAGAAAGACGCAGAATAAGTTCAAAACGGTAAAGTACCTACTTTGGGGGTAAAGGGTCAACTATGTAGCCGCTAATATTGTTTGCTTCGACATTAAGTAGGTACTCTACATTAAAAGTTGCCCACTATGTACTAGTTTCGTTTCGTGTCGCAGGGGATTAAAGCACTTATAATTTGATGGATTAGTATGATAGCAGACAGTGTTAATCGGTTAAATTATTACAAGTCAACAAAATTCTATTGTAGTTTAACCGTTTACCTAACCACTCGAGCACCCAGGTGCAAAATATTTATGTCTTTTTATGTCTGTCGTGTTTTAAGAAAACCAAAAACGCCTTGCAGTAAAGTTTTAAAATCTTAGTCACGTAGATTTCTGGGATAAGCTAGAACCCTTCCTGTTCTCAGAAGAGTTAGAGTTCTCAACTCGCAAGTCTGTAAAATTCTCACGTCCGCCGGCGCGGTCCGCGAATCCCAAATAATCACGTGTTGATCAAGTCTAGACTACCAGACGGTGTTTATAATGTTTTAATTATCAAAGTTCGCTATTTACCTGAAAATTTGGGGAATACAACTTTTTAGTAAAGTTGTTCACTTAACTTACAATTTATTGATCTTTTATAGATAGCAATTATTGTTAATAACGAAGTAACGCCTAAAAAAGGAAACTCGAACAATCTGTTTGTTTACACAGATAATTAATATCAGAGCACCTAAGTAGGTCCTCATACCCTTAGATGTGTGTTTTAAAGTTTTTTCTATTCTTCGTTGAATAATCCTTATTTTCTGACGTGCTAACATAAAAAAAAGCTCATTCAATCCCACAACCTGCTTTTCCAAGGCTTACGCCTAAGTGGAGTGCTCATTTATCAAATGCGCACTTGAGCACGGTATTAAATCACCGCGTCGGAAATCGCATTGCGTATTTCTCTGTGCGTAATTGAGTATGCTGATTATAAAAAACATTGCTAAAATGTTTTCAGCATTTTCACAACTAGATTTCAGTTCGACATCGCTCTATAAACACTTTCCGTTCACAACAAAAAGTTAGCACGCGTGCTAGGTAGACCTAACCGAATGTAGACTGGCTTTGCGGATCTGAGCATCCCTTTTATTTTATAGGGTAATAACTCAAACGAGGGAATGGCGTGTACGTACTCTTACGTTCTGCTGCATCACGGCTACACAGAACCCTTTCGCTGCTCGAAGCTTACTAAATTTAATGAACTCGCTTTATGGAGAAACTCAGCAGCAAAGTTTTCTTCTCTAATTTGAACGCCACTGTACTTGCGTCGTCCCACAAATTCAAAAGAAGCTTCTGTATTAGGTCTGACAGTATTCCTTACACCTGCGCACCGCATATGCTTACCTTGACTCGGTTCGTTTTATGAGGCAGATATTACGAATGCTTTTATGCCACAATTATACTTACTGGAACCTTGACTCTTCTTAATATCGTTTAGCTACTTGCCGATTTGCACAAAACGCACTTGTATATAACCTGGCAAAAAAGAGTAAGAAACGGAGAAAAGCTGAACTAAAATTTCTCATACAAACAGCAATTTACCGCGGCCACACCAATAGACCAAACTTACCTTGAATCTGGACTAGCCAAAACATAAAAATACTTTGGTTGAATTCATAATTGAAAGAGACTCGAATGAAATTACGACTAAGTATATTCAAAACCGGAACCAGATATTAATAAAAAGTTTTGATACCATTTTTTTACATAATGTCCCGCACGGTTTGTGCACTGCGGCCTAGGATAAAAACGGGGAAACGGGTAAAATCATAAAACAATCGAAAATGGAACGGAACTTGGGAAATAAAAAAATCCATTGTTAAAAGGATAATAATATGAAAAATATATAGCAACATACAATTTAATTCATTACATACAATAAAGTCTGCTAAAAGTTGGTATATAGAAGGGTTGAAAGTAAACAGGTATGGATAAAGGGAAAGAAACTTTTAAGAGAGATAAGATCTGTGGGGAGAGATGAACGGCTGCGGGAACAAACAAAGATGACGTGGTTTAATTTAAATCGGCTTCGTCATATCCGCACTTACACGAAGGATTGTCAATAATGTTGAGCCTAGCAAGGTGGGCTGGGGTACAGACATAGAGATGACCAGTTGCATAACGAGTCAAAATTGTTGTGGTTCTTTTACTGAGCCCCAATTTCCAAAACCAACGACCACAAAACCACGACAATATTTAACAACCTCTCGATACGTCACAGCCCATCGATACCATTTTCCAATGTGATGGTTTGTACAGTCAGCAGAAAATGTCAAATGTTAACCTCTTTTTTCACAGAAATTAAAGTCTTTATTACAAACTAGCTGTTGCCCGCGACTTCTTCCGCGTAGAATTCGGTTATCACTATCCTGCGGGAAATATAGGTACCATTTTCCCGGATAAATGTGGGCTGTATTATTCTGATCTACGTATAAACTGTATTACTAACTGTGAAGCTACATTAAATTCCGTTCAGTAGTTTTTACCTGAAAGAGTAACAAACATCCACACACCCATCCTGACAAACTTTCGCATTAAAAACAGAAAACCGACTGTAATTCCGGGAAACAACACACCCTATGTCACTCCTACAACAGAAACGAACCTAATGACACCTCATACGTTGAAATCCGTCAAACGGTTTAGGCTGTAAAGCGTACCAAAGAATTAGACATACATACATACACTCGAAAACCGCCTTCAAAAAAACCTTAGAACGTAAAATAATCCTCTAAAGCCTAAAGTTTTATGGCCTAGCATAGCACTAAGTAGCAGAAATATGAAGTCGTTGCGGTGCGAGCGGAATATTGCACCGACCGACTTCATATTTGAGAGAGAGAGAGAGAGAAACATTTATTCACATACATTCGACACATACAGAGAAATAAAACAGTACATTTAAAAATACTGCATTACAGTACATTTACTATTTATTTCTGCTACTTAGTGCTAAGCCATAAAACTTTAGGCTTTAGAGGATTATTTTACGTTTTTTTTCTAAGGTTTTTTTGAAGGTGGTTTTACTTTTTTGTTAAAAGATTTTTGTTTCACAATTTTATGTTGATTTAACATTTTTCGGAATTATCCTCCAACTCCTAACCGTTAAGGAATTGTACCTTCCATCATCAGCTCATCATGAGATGATGACTATCAGACGCAAATATTTGAATAGCCTTAAAAAATATATGAAACACATAGTACATGCCTGTAAAATTTGAGGGTTGCCCTCGATTTCCCTGGGATCCCATCATCAGATCATGACTTGGTGACAATGGGACCACCTCAGGAGTATACCCTTTCGAATAAAAAAAGAATTTTCAAAATCGGTCTACAATTGACGGAGTAATCGATGTACATAAGTACATAAAAAAAACATACATACATACTCAACACCTAATAGGAAGTCTCGACCATCATGCACTTACCACCTAAAGAAAGAATTATTATTATTATATTATTATATTATACAGTAGAATGTAGAACCTCCTCCTTTTTTGAAGTCGGTTAAAAAACATAACCATCCTTCGGCAGTCGGGTAATAAATAGTTCGTTTATCACGGGAATCGAGTCTCGAAGATTTTTCCCGTTTTTCTCGAGTGTGATGATGTCCAGCATTAGCAGAGCCTTGCTTCCTAAACAAAATGTATGCACTGTGGGGTCATTTTATATTGGTCATCGACATAAATACAGACAGACATAAAATTTTCATTTCATTTTTCCTGGAATCTTTATATAAACATCTATGATATAGAATTACCTGTTTCAGATTTTTCTCTCTGCATAGGTAAGAACTTCAGCGATAAGGGAAATGATATTTTTTAGATTTTTCATCAAAAGTCGAAAACAAAGCGGCCTAAAAAAAGAAAGAAATGTTTTAGAATTTGTAAATAACACTCTTTCATTTGATACTCCACACGACCTAGTAGCCCAACTTTATTTTTTTAAGACCTATTTTCAGTCCCTATTGCAAAAAAGATAAAAATATTTAAATTCTTTCTTATGTGCGTAATTGTTGGGCAAGTAACATCTAACACTGTTCCAAATTTCAGGTCAATAGCATTAGAAGGCTCTGACATAACCAGCTGTGACAGATGGACAGAGGTTTTACCATTTTGATTCAGAACCCTAAAAATTAGATTTTTTTGTTTTCCTAAGCTAATTATTCTATTTTCCTCTTCATAAAAACTTTCCTTTGACTGACAATTATTTGAAAAAAAAAAAGAAAATTGTTGAGAGTGGTCAAGCCGACCTCAAGTTTTGCACTTAGTAACATATTTAGTGATTCATTTTTATTTATTATAGATAGATAGATACATACAAATTATTTATTGCTCACAAAAGTTATCCAGTAAGCATAGTCCAATACATAATTATAGGCACTTAACTAATGTGAAACAAAGTACTCAGCTCAGCGAACATGGTAAAGTAACAGGTTATTCTTCACCCCGCTGGTTGTCTCGAATCTATGCACAGCATAGAGATGTTATGACAGACCCAGGTAGGGTGAGAGCAACATGAATTAAATTAATTAATTAACAGAAAAAAAAAACAGATTTTTTCTGTGTATTCATGATTCAGTGAGATTTTAAAAGTTACATTATTATTATTTTCGTTGATTAAAACCTCTTACAGGTTTTACTGTAGGTATTACAAACACATATATTTACTGTATCATTCATCTCAGTTTCGAAAAGTAGATCTCTGATTGTATAATTAATGTTCGTAGGGAGGTACCAACCATACCTAGCATAACATATGTATTTTTATTGAAAAACGTTTTAAAGTGTAACCATTACGTATAAAACCATACACAACAATATAAATAATTAAATCTCACTGTTATTTTATTGTTACTTGCTGTTACTTATTTTTAAAAGGCGGTATTCAATAAAATACAATGTCAAGATTGATTTCGTCTTTTTAATGGTAAATTACTAAATGACGAAGTATATGATGTGTGTCATTGTGTTATTTCAACGATATACGTGATTAGGGTACCTACTGCGTTACTGCGAATGCAAAATTAGATATTCCATAGCAGGTAGCATCATTAGAGGTACATACACTCTTTGTACGAATTTAATACCAACATAATACGTACAGTCAAAGTCGAAGACATGGATCCGCATAGAGTTACAAAAATATGTATACATCAACCTTACCGTCGCAGTAATAAGGTCTGTATACAAAATGGTGACCTTGACTGTACTATGCTACACGTACGTACGTGTAGTTCTCGAGCTCTACAAACAGTGCATAACCAAACCACTATAACCAAATGTTTGTTCAAATGTTGCACCGTAAGAACATTATTTCGTCGGCTGAGCAAATAACAATAAAAATTATTCATTATTGTTTTAAACCAGACGATGTAAGTATTGGTTATCAGTTAATTTCCTGTCCGGTCATTGTTAAAAATAGGTGCTCAACACTGACTAAATTGTTACAGAACATAAAAAAGAGGAAAACATTAGTCCCTAATAAAAATGTAATAACCTATTTTTCGTCACTGTTTAAAATAATTAAACACATTAGTGGCTCTATGAGCTGTAGAAATATGAGCTCGTTTTGACTTTTTCAATTTCCAAAAAGGAATCGACAAAAAAATTTAAGTATATAATTATCGAACCTGTACACAAATTTTCACACAGACGGCGGACAGACGGCGGAAAGACGTCGGACATACGAAATAATTTTTTGTCCAGCCTGAAAGGGAGACGTTTCGCTCACTTCGTTCGTTAACATTCCAACTCTGATGAAGTTTGATTTTTGTCATAAAAATTCCACCCTCTGATAACAAGCCACGCAGGGTGTTAATCATCATTGGAATGAAGGTGTCAAAAATTGTGATGTTAATTTACTTTAAATCAATTTTGCTTCTTGTAAAATGTAATTATTTATTTTGTAAAACGATAATATTACGCTTGGTATAAGCACAATGGCCTGTTTAATTTTTAAGTGGACACGAAATAAAAAATGAATAAACTTTTACCGAGCGTAAGGTAAGGGTCCCGCGCGCAACCTTTGGGTAGGTACCTACGAAGCTCTCGAAATATAGCTGGGAGCAATTAAGTAATGGCTTGGTTTGGTGTTATGTCGTGGCACTACATAACACGCGGTATGACCTTGTCATAATCTCAGGTTGAAATACTGGGCCGTGTTTTATAAAGCTACAAGTTACAATTTACAAGCGGAAGTCTCATTATATCACCTTTTATTAGAAAGAGACTTCCGCTTGTCGTAAGTTGTAGCTTTATAAAACACGGCGCTGGTCTCAGCTCTATTTATTTCATTGTCTATATTTCATCTTGGTTCAAACTTATAAAAAATATATAGATACGATATACTCGTCTATCAAATTTCAATTGTGGAACAAAGTTTTGACAGCCATGTACATAGATACGAAGTACGAACGAAGATTCGGCCCCTTTCTCGACGTCGACACTGAGTTCACAGAGGGTCGAGCACGACTTTACGAATGCTGCTAAACGTAAAGTCGAATAGTAAACGTTGTCGAGTTTGTATGACGTTTGGAACAGCGCCCGCCCGTGAGCGTATTTGGAACTAAAATTTAGAATGAGGTTTCTCGATCTCGATACGATAACCGTAACGTTACGCAGCATTCGTAAAGTCGTGCTCGACCCTCAGAGAAGTCGCTTACGCTCGTTCAATACACATGACGCATATTCACTATCCGCACCGACTGCCAGCTACGTGACAAATTTTAATTTGAAAACAAAACATTACTCCCGGAACAAACCGTATCTTTATACAGAAGTCATTTTATCTCGTGAGATAACTTTTGCGAATATCTGCATGTAACTTTGTTGAGATAATCTTTGCGATATTTCTTTATTACATGACACATACTGAATGCGTAAGGTAAACGTTCCGATGTTGACACCTTAATTCCAAAACTTAATATATCATTAGAATAAAAAAAACTGATAAAGGTAACGCCAAGCTAAACAAACTAAAGATCGGTAGGTACTGAACCCAGACTGACCAGTTTTTGCGATGACAGCCTTTCCGACCACCAGCAATCCAAATAACTACCATTCAGTTAGGTATTCAACTTAGATCGGTATCTAAAAGAGACTTCCTTGTCACTTCAAATTCAAACCTAACAGTCTTACATATTAAGTTAAATTAAGTACCACAGAAATTGACTTAAGCCCTTTTAAAAACTTATGAGTCAGTAGGAAATCCCAAGTGATTATGAAGAACTCAGCTTGTTCGAATCTCGAGTGAGTTGAGACGCTCTACCATGCGGGTCACGGATGAATCCGGACTAATTACCTATCTCTGTCTGTATTAGCTTTAGGCATTGGGTTTTTGGGCTGCGCTAACGGCTTACCATGGATATGTATCCTCTGTACTTGGTTATGGCTTAATATTGTGGGGCAACTCTGTGGAGTTTGAAAAAGTTTTTAAAATTCAAAAAAAGTGCATAAGGGTTATATGTAATGCTTGGAAGGATGATAGCTGTATTCCAGTATTTAGAAAATTAAATATTTTATCTTTGCCGTGTTCGTACATTAGAGATGTGTGTGTTTTTGTCAAAACCCACCCAGAATACTTTAAAAAACGCAGTGAAATTATACAGAGGCCAACGAGGGCATGCATTATGTCTCTATTGTACAAACCCCGCTGTCGTAAAGACATTTACAAAAGAAATATTTTTAATATGTGCATAGTAATTTTTAATAATTTATCGGATGAATTTAAAGTATTACAGGGAAAGATGTTCAAACGTAATCTGGAGAAATGTTTTTATAGCGTTAAGGACTACTTAAATTATAAGCAAAATTGACATTTATATTTGTACATTTTTTTTGTGAATGTAATTATAACTAAAATAATATTATTTAAATAATTACCTACCTTTAGTTTATAATAATGAAATATTTGTATATCAATAATATTACCTTAAGACCATTGTATTATACTGTATTCTAACAAATAAATACATTTGAATTTGATTTTTTTCTAATGAAGGTAACGTTTTTTCACGAGTTCGGATACTGTGTGTATGTGTGTGTCTGTGTGGCGAGAGGAGAGAGAATAAAGCCATAAAGCCGTCTGGCACGCGTATTCAAAAGAAACGCCCTTGTGATGCCGAATTTAGACCTTTATTTTTTACCATGCCATTTTCATTATAAGTTAGGTACATAACCAAGAAGTATAACAGTATTTAAGAGCTGAGAAAGTAATTCTAGTTCTCATTCTATTTTTAGGAAACCTAATTATTTTATGTACTTCGAAATTTTCTTACGATCATTTATTTACAATTGGGTGATTTACCTAAAATAAGGCTGATGAAATCTAATTGAAGATGAAAATATTTCTTGATTACATACGGTCTGCTTTTTGATGACTGATTTGAACAGGTAGAGCAAAAACGAGGCCAGCTTTAAAATGTTTTTTATAAGCAATGACACACTAATACCTAGCAGTAGGTAAATAAAACTTTGTGTACAATATTTGGTATCCGATAGCGCCTTCTACGTGCTTCTCACAGAGATGAGATATCGATTCGCGTCTAGTAAAATAACAGATTTATTTGTGTACTGTAACGCTTTGCAATAGGGATGCGCAGGCAATCGGTCTGTGTCGACGTTTTTTTGTTAGTCCGGCACGTATAATTTTTTACCTACCTATTTTTAGTTTAACGGTTTCTAATCCTTGGGCCTGTGTAAGTTAAAACAAATGTCTTGGACAGGGCTCTATGCTATATGGTTAATGTGGTAGGTAAGTATTAAGTAATAAGAACATAAAGTAGAAAGTAGATTCTATACAATATTCTTAATGTGTGGTTTACGAAATCACTTAACTTGAAAAATATGTTAGTAAACGTCCCAATGATTGACGCGTTAATTCTTATATTAACACCCTGGATGTCACCTCTATTGCAACGTATTAAGATGAAAGACGCCAACTATTGGCACAGTGTCGGGCACAGGAACATTTAAACAATGTAATTTATATGCATGGTATTTGGTATTTAACAGGCAATGAAATCATGCTAATTAGGTGGTAAAATCCTTGGATCTTTCTTAATAGATTGTACCCAACAATACTTGTAGAGTACTTGAACAAGAAATTCGCTTTAGACTTTAAAAATATAAAGCTGCTTTCCCTATTCCTAGAACTATCAACGAATTCAAAACTTCTTCCAGGCGTAAACAAGGATACCCTGTCTTTTAGAAAATGTTATTTCTAACTTAATGTTTAACTTCATTATAAGTATATTTATGAACGCTAAAGTTGCCTTTAAAACAGTTTGAGTTTAAAGACTAGACAATTATAAAGTTATGAATAAAGTTTAAGAATTTATATTGGCATTTAAAGACTTTCGCTAAAGCTACGAGTGTTTTACTAAAATATTTATGTCGTTTCTTTATTTAACTTTAAAGCCTTATGATTAAAATTTACTACAGAATGTTAAACCCTTTTCACAACAACAATTCCCTTGTGAGTTTATTAGGGGCAAACACTGTTTTCATAAAATAGATAAATCAATTGATCGCTTTGTTTACTGTTAATTATACAGACAAAATTAATGGCTGCTTCTCATTTTTAACAAACTCGCCAACAACAAAAGTTCTGCCAGCTAATATAGGGATGCATTTATACTGATATACGCTAAAGTGAGAAACAGCTACAGGAACTCTCGAAGGCACGTAGTAATACCAACTCGAGAGACACTCGATGTCCATCGAGTCACATACCCATAGATACATCCCTACTCGCTGCGTGGGGGTTTTGTTTACTCGCAGAACAACTCGCTCGAGTCTCTCTTACGAGACCGGCTGATAGGAAATGGGAAACATTCTTATTTTAAATTCTATTAATTAGGTACTGGCTGATGGTTAATTAAACCTTTTTGTACCTTCTACAACACTCTATGGCAATACGCAATGTCTTAAAGGTTAGTAAGAAAACAACATTGCATTAATTGTTATTGGCCAGTTGCTTTTAAGGCCGACCTTATCGTCGCAGACTTGAAGTTTTAGATAAATATGGTTTGTACCTACTTATGTGTATTCTCATCAAACGATATGTCCCAATCCACACTGGGCCAGCGTGGGAACTATAGCCCAAGCCCTCTCATTCTGAGAGGAGGCCTGTGTCCAGCAGTGGGACATAAAAAAGCTGGTGATGATGATATGGGCAGTAATTTTTTCCAGACAACGATAATATGAAGGCGTACTTACTTAACTGATTAATTTTCGGATTTGAGTTTGTACCTGTTTGTTTGTATTCAATAATCTTAAACCTTCGGCTTCGGCCTGCTTCTACTACCTATGTAATGCTTTTGATGCATTCAATCCAGCCTAAATCAAAGAACGTCTAGATAAAAACAGTTTCTTTGTCTTCGGTCTCCGCATTTACCTTTTTGCTCTACTTTTCCGGCAGGTACTTACACTTTTCTCCAAATTATGTAGAAAAATCTAAGGATTACGCTGTACGAGGGCTGTTTGATAAGTACCCGTTTTCTAAATATATTAATATCACTGGCAGCAAATAAGTATACCACCTTTTTAAGCCATTTTTCAGAGGCGGGAAAAAAAAAATGGCATTCTTTTGTTCTTTTTCTCATTTGACAACGATTCAGTGAAGGCGTGAACTTAAAATTGTTAAAATGGAGAAAGAACAGTATCGGTCTGTAATTAGATTCTTATTTTTGGAATGAAAAACACGTGATGAAATAAAAGTAAGAATGCAAGCGGTTTACCATGAATGTGCTCCTTCTATGACAACCGTCAGATATTGGTATAACGAGTTTAAGCGGGGGAGAACAACCGTCTTTGATGAGGATCGCCCAGGCCGGCCAGTTGAGGTGACTACAGACGATATGGTTAAGAAAATTGAAAATATCTTTTTAGCCGACCGCCGAATTAAACTTCGAGAAATCGTTGATGCTGTAAACGTTTCAATCGAGAGGGTACAACACATATTAGAAGAAAAATTGGGTATGAAGAAAGTATCGGCGAGGTGGGTGCCGCGTTTACTCACGGAGGAGCAAAAACGGAACCGAATGACTACTTCGGAGCAGTGTTTGGCCGTGTTCAAACGTAACCCGAAGGTGTTTCTGCGTCGTTTCGTGACAGTTGACGAAACGTGGATCCACCACTACACCCCGGAAATGAAAGAGCAGTCGAAGCAGTGGATTTTACCGGGTGAACCTGCTCCAAAGAAAGCAAAAACCGTCCCATCGGCTGGAAAGGTCATGGCGACCGTTTTTTGGGATTCGCAGGGTATTATACATATTGACTATTTAGAAAAGGGAAAAACGACGGAAAAATTGCCGCCACAGAGGCCTATTTTAATGACTTTCCAAAATCATACTTTTTGGATGGTTAATTGAAGCTTGAGTATAGGTGGAACAAATGTATAGAGTTAAAAGGTGACTACGTAGAAAAATAAATGCATATATACAAAAAAAAATGTTTTTTTTTTCAATAAACGGGTACTTATCAAACAGCCCTCGTAGGTAGTTATTCCACACAAGTGAAGCTTTGTGAGTGAGTCACTTTGGTCGGAATATTAATGATTAATTGTCAAAACGCTCCATTCCGCCGTCTCAAATGAATTGAGACTGGCTTTTATGTACTTACCTACCTACAAAATTTGATCATGCCTACTACGTTAATTGACGTCGTCAAACGAAATAAATTACTCACTCGGTGTGTGTACTTTCTACTCATACGAGACACAATAGATATTTAATTTGAAAGCACCGTCAGAAGTGTACATTGGTATTAATTATTGTGCTTTTGGTTGATTGTGGGTTGTCTACGATATAAGTACTTACATATTGAAGTTAAAAAAGAATCCAAAACAACCGAAAAAAATACGAACAAATCTAATTCCACGCAGACAAGATCGTAGGCTTTAGCTAGTTAAGGTAATAAACCCAAGCTAATAAACTAAGCATTAAAGTTATTTTCAGATTTTATGGAGAATCGTCGATATTACAAAACATAATCTCAATCACGGCCGCCCACGCCGCGTGAGTAGATGAATAATCTGGCGAAATTGATACGAAACCTAATACGTAACGTTTGATTACCGCTGCCGATATCCACGATCTTTTCCAAGAAGCTCCGGGGATTTTAGCCAGGGCTGACAATCTTTACGATAGTATTATTAAAAGGAGTTCAATATCAAATAACGCTGAAGCAATTGAAAAGAAAGAATATGTCTAGTCACTTTTTTTAAATGAGATTTTAATCTCAAAACGTAAAGCACTCAATGGACTATAAGTTACCACTCATAGTTACAGATACAAGTATTTATGTAACTGTCTTTTTTATCACTTTAAAAAAAGATGTATACGAAAATTCTATGGATAATCACTTCTTTCCAAACTTTCAATTCGCGATAACTCAAAAAGTTGCTAAGGTAAGACATGTTCTTTCCGTGTACCCTTCAATTATAGTCAGACCAAAAAGTTAAGAAATTAAAGGAGGGATTGTTTGTAACCATTTTGTAATTGTCATTTGTATGAAAATATTTAGTACCTCTTTTCTCCGTTTTCTTGACTTTTTGGTCGGTTTATAGGTAGCTCTCCTCCCCCATTTTGCCTCGCTACCTCGCTTGTCGTTCGTAGGTACGTGTCTCTAATTATCAAGTTAGAAGAAAAAGCACTGAGCGATTATTCGTGCTAACATTTCAGAGCAAGCGTGGCTCGAATATTTTCCCGGACAAAGAAATGCTAATTTAAATTGTGAGCGAAATGCTTTCATCTTGCAATTACTGATCAGTCCTCCAATTATCTTTGTTAAAAAAAGAGATTAATAAAATGTATGCACTCTCGCATTCAACATTTTACCTGTAGAGGCTACCGAAAAGTTTTCGTCCAACCCTAACTTAGGCGTAGCGTATCATGCTAAAATTATTTCACTATATCTGAAGCTAAACATGTGTTGATAAAATTCATGTATATACGGGAAAGTAAAGTTAAATAGATTTCTGTTTTCAGCTATTCTGATAGCAAAAAAAAATCAGTGAATTCTCCTACAAATCTTTGATTTAAATGAGATTTTGGATATCGACAAGAAATGGCACTGGGAGCTTTCTTAAAAAATATCAAATACCTAAAAAAGAAAATGCTGCCAGCATATTTTGTTTGAACCATAGTTTGTCCTAGACCAAACCTCAAAAACAAAACCAGTTATGTTTTGTGGCGATAGTGTGTAAATTTAGACTAATGTAGCTTATGGATGGCATCCGCAGTCCCAACCGCAGAGGCATCGTATTGATTTTTAATTACTTACTACTTTATCCGGTATTGGTTTGTAAAATGCATAATATTTTTAGAGATTCAGGTCAGCCAGTCGGGCCTGACGACCTCCACGTCCAGACGAGAATCACGTTGATTGCATTCATTTGCCATTTATGATGCTTGATTTAAGATTGCGGTAACTGCCAAATGAGTAACTTGAAAACTTGTTGGAACAATTGATTACGCCCACAGGTACAAGTATAAACTACGCAGTTAACCACAAGGATCGGCAGAACCAAATCTCTTTAATTCTTAAAGAAAAAAAAACTTGCCTGTTTTGGATAGGACATTCTATTAAGTACTTATCGTAAGTATGCATTATACGCATCAATTGTCTTTTACAAAAACGGGTGAATGTTGTACTATACTGTAGAGTATACTGTAGAGTTGATTCGTATAATGCATACTTATGATAGGTACTTACGAGTATAGGATATAGGAGTATGCCATTTGGCAAGCTTAATGTAGTTACGCTGTCGTTGTCAGTCATGCGTCTAGCATAATGAGATATGAATTCATGATGACAAAACTAACGGCACTGTGTATGAACTGTGAACCTATCGCTCAACTAAACCAAGTAGTTAATAGAATGTCCTATCCAAAACAGGCAAGTTTTTTTTTTCTTTAAGAATTAAAGAGATTTGGTTCTGCCGATCCTTGTGGTTAACTGCGTAGTTTATACTTGTACCTGTGGGCGTAATCAATTGTTCCAACAAGTTTTCAAGTTACTCATTTGGCAGTTACCGCAATCTTGATTGCTTAAAGAGATTTCAAAATTCAGTGAATGTTAACCAGCAAACCGTAATCGCGCAATAACATTATTACGAGATTAAATTAAGTTTAAGTATGTCTGTATCACTGCACCGCATGCGACTAACGATCGATGTAACAATGCCACTCTGTTTCGTGCGATAAATCAATCAGAGTAAAGTTGTAAAGTGAGAGTGTACTTCTAACATAATTATATTTCATTCATATTGAAACATAATTAAATGTCACAGTCAATGATTTTTGAGCTGCCGCAAACCTCTTCGAACGGCTTTAGTTATACTGTAATAACCTAACCAACTTAGAAAAGTTGAAAACCCCCGACATTGTCATTTCAAAGTTCAATATTTCAAAAAAGGGTGAACCGGTTTTAATGAAACTTAGCTAAGAACCATCTCGATTAAACGAGCTTTCGAATAAAAATACCGCATTGAAATCGCTCCATCTGTTTGAGAACTATGATGCCACAGACAGATACACAGATACACAGAGACACAGATACACAGATACACAGGTGAAACTTATAACACCCCTCTTTTTCGTCGGGGGTTAAAAAGATGGAAGATTTTTCAATTACCTGCTATGTAAACGGTATTGGAATAAATTCAGAACCATCTTTTACCTTATTATATATTGTGAATTAAACGTGACCTTTAATGTCGCAAACATTAACACACGCTTGATTAAACGGTAAAGGTCACTGCACATGTCAGGCTCGTGAGAAACGAATGACAAACGCCCGCGAAGCCAACTTTGAAGGTAAAAAACTTCGATCGTAAAAAAGCAAATAGTACAGGTTACATCATAAAGCAACAAAAAGTACAACATGCAGACACAGCAAAAAACCTTCGTGTGCCTGCCATCTTGGTATACTTACTTAAATAAAATAGAAAAGTTTAAAATAAACAACTTCAGAATAATAATAAAAAATACTGTTTGTTTATAAATATTGAGCATTTTTGCAATGTTTTGTTTGCTCAGTTACTTTTTGCCAACGGTCCATTCAGAACATCCATTCCAGAATATTTGCGTACATGCCGAACGATGCGTGGAGGTATCAGAAGCCTTGATGTGTGATGGAAATTCGGTAGTGCGATAAATTGGGGCTACAAGTTTATCCCCCAACAGTTACACCCGTTTATTCTCAAAATCGTTAATCGGACCGCCATGTCGGATTATCAGTAATCCTCTATTTTTAATACGCGACTGAAATCCGGGGTGTAATGAGTTCTGAATGCTTGTTCTGTGCTTTAGTCTCGTTTATTGCGTTACATTTAATTTCTATGCTGACTTGTTTCTTAGCAAAGCTTCAGAGCAAAGCAATGTCAAAAATATAAGGAATTCACAAAAAGATGCTGGTTAACAAAAATGAAAATACGATAATAATGATTGCAAGATACAGTAAAATAAAATGTCAAAGCTGTACAGTGCAATATGCAATGCAAACTTTAGGTTTTTATTATAAGAGATTTATGTATGGCTTATCACAAGCGTTAAAACTTTTAATAACAGAATGAGCACCTAATGCTCGACTTTTGAGTCCGCTTCAATGGGTACCTAGCGTAATATAAAATATAATGATAGGCAATTTGAAATGTGTCAAGTTCAGTGAGAACGGTTGATTGGGCTCTGAATCAAAATCGGATCCAGTGTGTTTAAATAAAAAAAAACAAAGAAATAAGTTTTCTATACGTAAGGTAGGTATTGTTTGAAGAAAACACGGAATATGAACAATCGCATTGTTTCGAAGATTAGGACAATGCGATTTTACTTAATGTATTTTTTAAATAAAATAACGGGAGTACAAATAATAATAGGTACACGCAGCCCACGGTAGATCAGTCTACGACGACGTAATTAATAATAATTTGTAATTCAGAATTTGTTTTACTTATATACTATTTTTACAAGCTTTTATTTTAAGCCTCTAGCCCTAGATGATTCCGCAGCAGCTGAAGCTGAGCAGACGAAGAAACTCTTCAACGGTTAACAGCACATACCTACCTAAGTATAAATATACATGAAATTTTGTGTACGCACTTTGCTGCAAACAGGATTGGGACCTGACCAGGGAACTCCTCTATAGTGAGCAGCATATACATGTAATATTGTATACGCATACTACGTATTATGGTACCCCATTCTAAATATCACCCATGACATGGCTACTGCACTCGAGGTTGGCTCCTAAAGAGGAACCTCTTTAAAGGTTATCAGCACAAAAACTTAAAAAGGAATAAATACTTAGTAGGTAAAATACATTTCAGTAAGTATAAAGTAAAACTTTTTGTTTGTTTAGAAAAAAAAAATAGGCACAATAAAAACTAAATTAGTAAGTACAAACTAATAATACAAATTCTACCCTATACTACACCGAAAACAAGCTTAAATATATTGAAAGTGCTCTAAGAAGAACTTTATCTTGGCATACACAGGTAAAACTCGCGACAAACTTTTTATATCATGTTTTTGAATTGACAAACAGTTAAGGCAACAATTAAACACAACACAAAAACAGCTTTATCATTGAAGTCAGATAGGCATGCGCAGGATAATAAGCACTTGAACATTTTCCGAGAGATTAATTACATACGCCATGCGTCCTGAAGCGAGTGTGTCTAAATAATAAAACCGCTATATAGCGATATAATATCTCACACGGCATTATTAATGAGGGTTATATCATTAAGTATCTAAAACCACTCGAATTTTTTTAAGGCCTCATCAAATCATCATTCTCACATAACTAAATAGATAGTAGTCGTTAAAAGTTTTTAAAAGTCTAACTATTCGCCTCCAATTCTTAATAGGTATGCGACTGACTGATTATTAGAAATAAGACCACTGTATCTGTGTGGATGTGTGATGATTTATAATATTAAAATTGGTGATGCGATTAAAATTCAAGGCATCACATACGACCTCTCGGGATGATATCATTAAATCCAAGAAATTAGAACTCCGAAAATACTTTAAGCACGCTATGACGTATCTAATTAAGGATTCTACGACTTGCTTGACTAATAATATCTTTAGGCAAAAAAAGGCAAAGTGATACATATTGACCAGATTATTATATTTATTCGTCCCTCCATATATATAGGTCTATTATAAAAGCAAAAATAGGGTTTGTATTAAATCATGCCACACTAATTTGCACCTTTATTGATATTGGTTTAAATTAATTTTAACTTTTCGGCTCGCGGCTGTTGTTAAATTATGCAAGGCAATCGGATTAGCCGCGGAGCCGGCTGCCCCTCGGCAAACGATATTATGAATTTTATAACGCCTTTGCCTTCTGACGTTTTCTGTTCTTTTTGTCCAAATTCCGAGGCGAAACGTTGCACAAACACAGTATCTTGGTAAATAACAACTGGTTTTATTTCTCCTTGTGGCCGCAACAGCCGTAGGTACTGCTTATAATCGCCGAGGTTAATGGCTAATAAACGAGCCTCTTGACTTTCACGTTATTTTTATAATTTCAACATTGTGCTTATTAGTACTGTGAAAACCCTTATTAGCCCTTTTAAGCTAATGAATTGCTTGACCGCTTTCGTCCCTTATTTTCTGCTGTGTTAATTAATTAGTGCATTAATTTATTTCGGAAACGGCCCTCCTATCTCAAAATTTCGAAAATGGAACCCCTGTGGCTTTATTAGATCTATCCGTCTCGACACTGTTAAATAAAAAAAAAATACATATCTTGTATAAATATCTTAAGTTTTTGTATAATTTTCCAAATAAAAACTGAAATTTATTAAGCAGTCACGCACGTGTTCTTCAAAATATGAACGTACTTATTTATACTAGAGTCTACACAACTTAGATGATTGTGTACCTAAGCATAATTATTGTCTGTCCTACCGCCATTTTCATAAAAAAGCCATTGTTTCCAACATCGCCAGTTTATAAAATAAAAATCCAATTGAACACCTAACTACAAAAACAACGCCCGCTGGGTTTTTCTCGAGATAAGTAATCCCTGAATGGAGGCAATAAAGCACACTTTATCCTGTTATTGATGCCCCGGGAACAAAGTGGGAGTTAGCGTAACTTTCACTCAGCGAAAGCCGCAACTCACAGCTCGGGACCAACTTGGGTCCGGAAGAAGTGTTTTTAAGTGAAACTACGTTTTGGTCCTGTAATGTTTATTTAGGAGCAAAAGGTTTTCTAAATTGAATCAAAAATTTACTCTGCCTCTTCATGATAAAACAAAATTATGGACGTTCAGTATAATTTATTTTCACCTCACTAGCTCGGAAAGGCTCTCATTATGCTTTCTGCGCGGAAAATCGGTTTTTCCGCGCTAGCGTGGAAAGAGGTTTTGAAATTCGAACGTGAAGTTCATCGAGTTCATCGTCTATTTCATTGGCTGCTGCGTTGAGCTCAAATTTGATGTATTTTAAAATGGTTTAAAATAAGGCAAGGAGTAAGTATACTTAATTGCTCATAATAACTTTTTGATATTATTTATTGTTTATTGGATCAAAAATGGTAGATTTTTTTGACGAAATGGATGGCAATTTAGTGTAATTTGACCTCTGTGCGCTCAAATTTGACATTATTTTTTGGATCTAAAATCTGGCGGGTGACAGTTTGTCCCTTTTGACACAAAATATAGTCACGGGTGTCCAAAGTGTCCATTTCGTGTAATTCGACCTCGATGCGCTTAAGTTTGATATTATTTTTTGGATCCAAGATGGCGGATGACAGTTTGTCACTTTTGACACAAAAAATAGTCATGGGTGTCGATTTCGTGTAATTTGACAACAGTGCACTCAAATTTGACATTAATTTTAGGATCCAATGTGGCGGATAACAGTTTGTCACTTTTGACACACAAAATAGTACTTTTGATTTCATGTAATTCGGTTCCGGTCCCTGGTGATAACTAATTTGCCATTATATTTAGGATCCAATAAGATAGATGACAGTTTGTCATTCTTAACACGAATTTGATTTTTTGTTGACTTTTTTAATTGTCAATAACGTCAATGATAGTTTGGATCCATCTTGGATCCAATAATAATCTATTTTTAATCATTACATGCTTTTCTCTCATCTACCATTTTCCTCGCTGTATTGAGATGAAAAGTTGTGTTTCGCTCGGCTGCAAAGTTGTTTTGCATCTCGCTGCGCTGAGGATTATTTTTTGGCCCACTCGCTTCGCCCGTGGTTCAATTCTATGCTCCTTCGCTTGTTTCGGTTTCAATACAAGCACTCGCGCCAAACAATAACTTTGCAGCCTTGCTTAACAAATAACTATTAGGTAATTACTTTCTCTTCTTGAATTTATCAATTTATAGTTACTTACAATTTTTCGAAGTAAAAAAAAACAAGTTAAAAGCGAATCGGACATGGGCTAACTACTTAACTACTTTTAATGCAATAATGTTGTTAATGTTGTTTAGTTTTCTTCGTACTACCAGATCCCAAGGCCAATTACTCTGAATCCCGACATCTACGTAAGAGAGCAGTTATCGGAATAGTACGTAGGTATGTACCTACTTGTGTGCCGACTAATAAGTATATCAAAGGAAATACGATCGGTGCTCATCCAATTTCACGTAGGCATGTTACGCTACTGCAATAAGATTAGGAATTGACATTGATTATTCCGCCAACGAAATTATAAGTGAGTATTACTTAATATGTTTTCCTTACTTACACCGAGTGGATTTGATTGGTTACAAAGACTCCTAAATTGGATAAGAACTAGTTAAAGACTACTCAGACCATATCTAGGTATTGCTAAAATATATCTTGACTAGCGGACTGTGTCGTTATTTCGTCCACTTCGCATTGGATAACCCGCGAACGAGTTTTGCAACAGATAACCTAGTGCGCATCGAGCCAATGTTAACGTGTAAGCTCACTGGCGTAAATCGGTTTCATCACGGCCGCGCTTCTAACTCCAAAGCAAATGAAACGAACAAGTTTTGTGACCAGTTATAATTCCCTCATGGCCATCGAATGTCAGCCAAGGTCAAAATTACCTAATAACAAACATAAAATATATCGCACCGACCGCAATCCGATGTTTTAAAGATCGTACTTAAAGTACCCAGTGCCTTCACCTCGAGTGCATAGTTAAATGCAGTAAAGTCGGCCGTTGAACCTGCGGCGTGACGTCAATCGAGATGCTGCATCTCTGGTGCTTGCGAGATCGTAATCTCGCGTCTAGCTGTACGTCCGATTTACTGTTACTGCCTTCGAGAGCTCTTCGCACTCGAACTAAAATAACCGAGATACTTACGGTACTTTCTGTCGGAAGTGACCAAAGAAATTGAATAAACTCAATTGTGAAAATGACAACATCAGAACAATTGGATTTTAGTTAGATGTTTGTGGGCGCGTCAATTTTAGAGCGCCTTCAAATGTTGTCGGTAATTATGGGACAAAAAAGATGATTTAGCTTGTATTCTTCGTAAATTGTTTACTTCAATTTAACTTACCATGTGAATCAATATACTGATGACTAACCCGATGTGGCTTTTATCAGTATATAAAACTGATTACAATATAAACAAAACAATCACTACGGATGTTAGTGACTTTTGATGATAATTGATTGTAGATAGTAAGATAAAATTACGCACGATTGTTACAAACGTCAATCCCTAGACGATAAGTTAACAAATTGTCTGCAATTCGGTGATTTCTCTCAATAAAGGAAATGAATGTCTTATCGTTTATTGAGTCGTCAGCTCGGACGATAAAGGAAGGTAATAAAACTCATTTTATAGATAGGTACGTGCTAAAACTCCAACTTTATTTTGCGAACTTGGCGTTGAACCGCTCATGAATTTATTAAACGAAAAAGTATCTAGGCAACTCGAGGATAACAATGTTAAAAATATATTCCCTACTGACCGAACCCAGTTTTAGGGGAATTTGAGTAAACATAGTCCATAATGCTGAATGCGTTTCGCTCCCGAAATACACGGTCCGGGTTCAGTGGCCGGGGAAATGGACCAGCAAGACGGAACTGAGACGACAGCCGCGCTGCCGCTGCTCACGCGCAGATAAACGGGTTACGTAAACCATGATGTCTATTGGTTATGGTTACATCTCAAGCTTGTACCGTGTAGTAAGCAATAAGATGCCTCAATCCGAAGTGACGGATCAAGGATGTGGTACATTGATTGCTCCACTAGGGTTATTTACAATCTTGTTCTTGTTTGTCTAGGCGCTCATCCACCAAGTTTGTGAGGGTGGATCCCTTATATTTGTATTCGTTAAAGGGTTACAAGACTACCTCGTTTACTACGCAGTTGTACACAACTCACACACAGTCGACAGCGAAAATAGGTTGTTTGCGATAGTAACACCCGCTTGTACCGAGCGCCTGCCGCAAATACTTTCGTTTCGTAAAGCATAACACGCTCCACTAACTAACCAGACGATTGAGTTTCCGTCGAATGATTTTGATTCCCGCTAAATATATCGCGTTATTCATAAGAGAGTATCATATAGTTTTAGTAATCATGCCGACTGGTTTCCGACGCCAAAACTAAGAGTGCCCTCAAATTCACCCCTTTGTGGCTTGCAAAGTCCTTTGCTAGGACCGTAAGATTATTAAACTGCCACATTATGCAAAGCAATTAGGTGGAGTAGAGGTGTCAGGCTGTCTCTAAATTAACAACAAAGTTAAACCGTGGACTTTCGACTTTCAGCTGTAGTTTTAAAATCTGTTTTGTATTGTTGCAGAATGCCGGCGCTCCGGCTGCTGGGGAGAAAATGGCTAGCCGCCTCGGACGATCTTGTTTTTCCGAGCATCTTTGAGCTGTTGTTTCGTTTTGTATGGTAAGTAGTTTTACTTCGTTTTGTTTACTAGCACATCACCGTCACCGACACTGTCACCGTCTTTATCAGATTGCTTAACAGGTTAAATCTCAATTTATGTAAACCAAGGAGACATTTCAGAGATTTTCTTACCTTTAGTCTAGGACTGTACCTACGCTGTTGTCGTATCTAACCTCCCTTGCGCGATGACAAAAGACGGTCTGTTGATCTACTCTCAGACCCTGTCAGGACACACCTGCTTTATTTTCACACAGCTTTTGATCAAGGTAAGTTCAACAAACGGCCCGAATCTTCCTCATTAATCATGCCGTCAGTTTTGCTAATCTCCTTTCACGCATTTGGGCGGAATGCTAAAACACTTCGGTGCCACGGCAGCGTCACTCTGCCCACGCGAAATCGATGACGCCTAGCCTCTGGAAATACCTACTTACGTACCGTGTAAATTGGACGGAATAAAATTTCTATACCCTTTTAATCGACTCATTGAAGGAGGAGCGCTAGTTGTCGTACGTATGTATACGCATGTTTTATCATTTAAACTTTCGCGATTTTCACACATTATCATGACACTCGGGACTTAATCGCGAAAAAAACATTTATATTTAAATTTGAATTTAAATACCTCGACGTTTCGGATGCGATGTTGCGTCCATGGTCTCGAAGGGAGAAGAAGAAGAGAGAAGAAGGAAGGGGAGAAGGGAGGAGGAAGGAGGGGAGAAGGGGGAAGGGAGGTATTTAAATTCAAATTTAAATATAAATGTTTTTTACGCGATTAAGTCCCGAGTATCATGATAATGTTTTAGAATGTGTTAAGCGACAACTGTTGTAAATTTTTGATGATGGGATCGGGACCCCATCATAAGTTTTTTTTATAAATAATTAACCAGGATCCTATACAGTGAAGAGCTAAACAAAAAAAACTCAAAGTTAAAGTTAGGGTAAACGTTCTAATGTTTGACATCAATAATTTTATTTTCAATTCATTTGTATATTAGGTGCTGATTATTAATCATATAAGTAAGTACACAAATTAATAGTTCGGTAATTTTTATACTGACTTCAAAACAAGTAGGAGGTTCTCAGTTTGACCCGTATGTTTGTACGTATGCATTGCATTGTATTGCTCGGAGAATTATATCTATGTAAGGAAGGTAAATTAAATCAATGGGGATACCAAACAGTTCATAGTAAATAACAATAATTTTAAGATTATGTTACAGGGTAGATGTTGAAGCATTACCAATACGTTTTTAAGACCTTACACGCAACATTTCATATGCATCAAAGAGTTTGAATTCTCGTACCAGTTCCACACTGATGATATAGTATTAATTTATGACGATGCGTGTAAGTTCATACATAAAATACCGACTGTTTTATTTTTTTATCAGTAGGTAGTACGGTTTCGCATTTAATGGGTTTGTTTATTATGCTTATTATCTAACGATGAGCGACTATAGAGTCGGGCTACCGAGTGATTGCTGATCTATTTATAAATGTATTAGCACAGCCTCAAGGTTAGATCGAGTCGACTAGGAAAGGAACAGAGCATTGTAATAATAATAATGCACTTGAGTCAGCTTGTCACGCAATGTAAGTTGAAACCTTTTAGCAAAGAAATATTCTTATGGTTATAGTTAGGAAAAACCTGTATTGAGAACGCGATCTTAACGAGTTACGTAGAAAACTGGACAATTTTATTAATATATATTTTTTAATATACTGCACAAAACTTGGATCACTCCACAAAATTACCTATACCTACATACATTAATATGGGGACTTTATTGCCAATAAGTATATATATATATATCCGCTATTCATTACCACTCACAAAACCCGTTATGTATGGGAACAATAAAATTACGCTGAAAAGGGTAAACAGTTGATCGATCACTTATTAACTCTTGGCTTCACGACCTCGTAATGTAATACCTACAACATAATTATGGATTTTCTTGTGTGTTAACTTAGCTTAACTGTAACCCCCTCCTGCATCTGCCACCGACGCCTCGCTCTCGCTGTAAGCAAGTTATCCACCGCAACTTAATCCCATCGGGTCGAATGTTCGTCTAAGCCGTACAGTACAGTACAGTGCTGGATATAAAGACCGGTACAGACTTTATTATCGTTTCATTAAAAAAGTGGGAAAATAAAATTGACTGCTCTATCAATTGTGTAGTAAGTAAACCAAACCACTTAGTAGGAGTTAAAAAAACTACGACTAATTTATAAGCTTATCCAGCGTGTTTGGACTCTTTGTCTTTTTCATATACATACTAATTAATACCTAGTCTCTACGTAGATATTGTATCTACAGTCTGCACCTCAATGCATACGTAATGTGTTGCTAATTGCAATCAAAGGGTAGCTGTGCAGTTTTTAAAACTAATTCTCTGCTATATTTATGGAGACAAAAGCGTAACATACTTTATGTTATAATATAGACCGAAGCACTGTTATACTTCGGCCGTTGATTTTTTGATTCACGAAACGCAATTACGACTGCCGTGCCACGCTCGGCAACCGTAAGTTAGACAGTTTAAAAACAATTAAACCCGTTTCGTTGTTACAGATCGCGAGCAAATGCTTAATCATATTATATGATCAAATACGCTGCACAACTATTAGCATTAAATAGTCCACATTGTCACCAGTCATTAAGGAATGACAGTCAAATGTGTTTTAAGTTTGTTTAATGATGGTAATATTTAATAAATTAAGTACATCTAATTTCACTAGGCGTAAAAATTAAACTATTGAAAGGTTTATTATTACATGTACCTAGCTACTTTGAGTCACAACGAGAAAATGTAAAGTGTCTTGTGCATGTCGTTCTGCTCATGATCATGATAAGTACTTGCAAAGAACCAAAAACATTGGGGTATATTTATTGCAAAGTAACTGCCGGACATGCGAAGTAAAGCGTCAGAGTATGATCCCATAATTTGACAAGGGGTTAACAACCTGCATATAAACAAAAAATAAGTTTGTATAAAATTATTGCATCCAGCCAACCTCAACTACATAATTACGAAAAAAGTATGATTGTGGCCTGAGGAGCAAAAAGTGTACTACGGTATTCTGTGGCTGTTACACAAATCGTATACAAATCAACAACACAAATACAAATCGTATGGTGTACCGAACTATTTGAGCACTTTGGATGTCACCATATATATGACGCTGACTGTACAAAATGGTGCTATTTATTCACAAGTAGGTACTTAGATATTGAATAACTTCGTATTTTATAACGTGTGGTAACTTAGGTACATATTGCACTGCAGATAACCCACTAAAAACCACTTAAACTAATAAATATTGCGTTCGTTTGAGCTGAGCCCTTTGCGGGGTATCTGTGACCATGAGATCTGGAAAGGGTCGAAGCGCCGAAATTGAAACGAATCTTTAAATTTCTGGGTATACCTACTATCTACTACTAGAAGGTTCTAGGTAAGGGATTTCTTTCCAAATGGAATTTAAAAACCAATTTTAACTTATGAATTAACTGCGCAGAATATGACAATAATCAGCCGCATAAAATACATCACATAACAAGTAGGTAAGGTACGAATAAGTAAGCCCGAATTTTCCAAAGTAGTATAACTTTTCTTACGCACGTCCCGTTGTGGGTAATAATAAATTGGGCTTCTTTCAATGTGGAAATACGTTATCGACGAAAAATTTGAAGCTTATTATTCAATGCTAATTACGTAGGCACTATTTCCATTTGCTTATTGCAAGTATCAAAAGCCTTGTCCTGTTGACTCCAACAGCGATCGTGGCGTTGGTAGCATACATTGAGATTAAGAGAGAGAGTCATAGAAATTCTGTATTTGTCATATTGTATCCTTTCGCATTTCTCGTTCGACTGGAAGTATGTATTTAAGCGTGCTTTACTTTGGCTTTACCGCGGGCTACGAATGAGCTTCGACAATATTGGAATTATCGGAGCGAATGGCCTTCGCACTCCGAAGATTTACATTTAAATAAAAAAGAGAATAAGCAGAGCTACCGCAGATCGGAAGACGAGAATGCGGGAAAGTTGTTTCCCAATTTCCGATTATATCCGAAAACGGTTAACGTCACGAACGTAATCGTTCTGACGTTTTTGCGGTTAGGTATCTTACGTTGTAATGGAACCGACCTGCAAATAAAATAGCTGGAAACCTCAGGAATCTCAGGATTCATAAAATTGTTATACCTACAGACCTCAGCGGTTCAATTAAAATTAGTTTCATTTCAAGTTTCAGTAGGTACGTGTATGACTTGAAAAATATATAGGTAGTTAAGGATAACAAACGTTTTAATTTAAATTTCTGTTTTGATTCCCAATAATGGGCTTTCTTCAAATTGGATTTTAAATCGTTGCTGAATAAAACACTGATAGAAAATAATACCTAAGTACTTTGCACATGTAGACTACGCATTGCCTGATGTCCCTCAAGAATTCCTGAAGCGGAGCGGAACTACAGCTCACTCCTCCGGGACATTCGAGCGGCGCGCTACCTTTTTGGGAAAAACAAACAATCCTTTTCCACACCGATACCTTCAGATAGATGTACTTAATGATTTTAATACAGTGAAGGAAAATTCAATTTTAGAATGTAGTGTTTTTGCAATAAAATAGATGATAAGTAGTGATAGTTTTAATCGTCATCATAACCTGCCGTGTTCCATAGACAAAAACTGTTAGTCGCAAAACTTTTTGAGTGCCTTCATTATGAATTATAAAATTAAAATCAATGAAAAACGAACACAGCTATATTAGACTATAGTTTCACACATTTTACCGAGATTAATTGAATATGTTAAATGCAGCTAAGCATACATTTCTCGTAGAAAACCAGGGAACACAGAAAGATATAGGTACTACAATAATAATAATTGCTCCAGCTAACATTCTTCACCACCGAGCCGCGAGAATTCCGATTTGTTATTGTATTTCCTTACACAACATTTCGCCTATTATTTTACAAATGGAACAAATGTTCCCCGGACTTGTCCCGAGTACGTCAGCGGGCACTTCCCCGGATGGAATTAGCTAATTAGATCACTCCTATCCGGGCGTTAGTGGATTATGTGACATGCAACCCTTATAAACCAGATACACGGTTATTTGTGGCCATTTATATTTACGCCATTAAAGCGGGCTCACCGGTGCTAATATAAGTAGGTACGCAGCGTGTTTTAGATGCAACACTAAACGCTAGGAAAATACTACTCTAATAATGGAAAATAAGTACTTACGTATGTACTTACCTGCATTACCTTTCATTTTTAAAGTGTCTTAAAGTGTCACAGTGTAGGTGTTGCCGTGTTGCACTTTACATTCAAAACATAATATATTGCACATTTATTCCGGCTAAATAAGTTAACCGTAAAACCGGGTGAATTTACGGTAGGCACCTTTCTAATTCTTTTTTCTATTTTGCTGCCATTCACCTCGATCGGATGGGTTACATGCTTTGAATATAATAATATGACTTCGGCCAAAATATTAATATAATAATAAATAGGTACTGTAATGAGATGGGTCAGCTGGTATCCTATTTCACTGGATACTCAAATGTATGGCTTTATATCTAGTACATAAACCCAAGATACACGACCACAAAGACCAGTTTTGGGCCAATAATGGCGAAGTTATTATAGAAGGCTCTAAACGAGCCATTGGGCTGGGCACCCGCTTGCCTGAAAATATCCAACCTTCACAGTCTCGCTCCATTGCGCTTCGTGCGAGTCTATTAAACTCACATCAAAATACGCATATTTACTAAATGTATACTAACAGCTTATTTTGTGCTCTAATGTATGTATGAGTATTCTCTGGAATATTTTTTTGTGTTTATGTAAGCGCGCCTCTATAATCCCCGGCTCAAATAGGTATGACTCGCGCGCCTCCAGTCATAAGCCCGCATTACACCCTTGTACTTACCTATAAGACATAATATAAAAAATAAGAATTTTAACGTAAGCTTGTAGTTTGTGAATATTAAGTATCGTGTATATTGTTATATTTTGCTTTAACTTGCCTATTAATACTCGTAACGCATTACGTTGAAACCCTACTAAACAAAAGACCTCGGCTGCTGAAAAAAACGCATGCCCTCGCCCAATATTGACCACCAGAAATACTTATCCTTGTAAAACAAATACTAAATCAAGTGTGTCACTAAAATCGATTAACACTTATTATACCTACTTAATACAACTAAGCTTATGCCACCGGCTTTGCTCCTGTGAAATAATTTAAATAATTGCTTAGTTCCCTTTCCTTGGGAAATTCGCAAAATTCTATCTTTTGTGCACTCTATCTACATATAATATTCAAGTTATAGGTATATCTGCCAAATTTCTAGTCCTTAACTGTAATGGGGCTATAACGTTGATGGTACGGTACGGTATTTTTCGTATTTTTACCGGTGTATACCTACTACAATTGCCAAAATAAATACCGATATCTTGGTAACAATACCCTACATCACCACAAAACGACGTTGCCAGCTTACTCTACTACACCCTTAAATATATTTTTTGCGTTATTTTGATCCCTGAGGCCCTCTGTGCGTTGAGTCTGTGCGTTGCCTGTCAGTCTGAGTCGTCTCGTCGGTAGCAATTTTTATAGATATGAAAAAGAAACGCATATTAAGTCGCTTATACCTTCATGTTGGAAATAAGAAACCGATGCATTGACTTGCGATGTGATACTTATAATGTACTTACTACTTGCGTTTCACCTTTATTGTATTGCGATCTCTCTTTAATATCGATTGTTTCACATTACACGCTCAATCGATTGAGTGGTTTCTTGCACTTGGCTGTCTACTCCTATGGATCGATACGCATTATCATCTATCTTAGATCGGGAGCTGGTAGTATTTTAAATAAGTGAATTCTAGTTGAGTTGGCTACTGACAACAAATATTTATGTTGTTAAAAACAATTGATATTTATCTGAGTTTGCACGCGATTGGATTATAAAAACAAGCTAAAGTTCAAAAAAACGTTGGAGCTGTAAATTTAATGATATTGAATTAGTTAAATTCCTGAACGAATTGTAGTTTTCGACACATTTTATTCCTTTTTTAACTTTTCAAGCTGCTTCATTTTATATAGTAGCTCTCGTCCCATCCTAAGCTAGACTAGCCCTGTAATAACATTACGCGAGTGTCGTGCGACCTCACTCGAGCAATTTAAAAGGAATCCGCATAGCATACCTCTACCCTTCAATAAGCAGTTACACGAACCCTTGTACCCTACACCAAGGATATACGAACAGGAATGCTCTCAATTTCTTAATACAAACGTTGGTGAGCCGATTTTCTCCGAAGGGACCAAATATTTTACCAAATTTACGTGCCACTTAAACGAGCGGTACCTACACAATGCTTCTAAAAGCACAGCGCGATCCGATTGCAGAACTCGATCCTCTAATGGCTGCTCTTGTATTATTACGCTGTAACTACCGCACTGACGTCACGGTTTTGTTTAAATCCTTGTTACAATTTTCCATCAGAATATATTGATAAACTGTAATTAATCTGCCATTAAATAATGAAAATATTATCTGAACACACAACGTTCACGTTGTAAAACGGTAACGCGTCCTCAATCGCGTCATTATTAAAGAGTTAACTAACTTGGAAAGGTACGTCCTGATTTAAATATTCAAGGGTTTCATAATAAATTGTATCTAGCGCGGTGGGCGTACACTTGTTGCGTGGTACGTTAATATGAATGAGCTTTCTATATCGATTGACGGTTTGGGGCGCGTGGTCCTCGCTGGCGGCCGGGCCGGCGCCCGGCGCCCGGCTCCCGTCCCCGTGTCCGGTCCGCTCCCGGCGACCTTCGCCTCTTCAGCGTGATTGCTTCCTAATGGATTTTAAATTGTAACGACATCGGTTTAATTGACTCTATTGCTTCTAGATAAACGGATATAAACCTTCCGCAATTCAACGCCCGCTAAAAAACAAATTCTCTATTGCTCTATTTTCAGTTTAGAATTTTATGACATCATTAATTCTATTTTCATTCTCGTTAGAACCAAAACCAAACTTTCAGACTTCGCTGTGAATTCTTAATTGAATTTACAAAAATACTTTTTCACGCTCCATTGGACCTCCATTAGTTTTCGCGCCGTGGGCGTCGTGGCTGCCGGAGCGAGCCAAACACCTTAAATCTTCAATCAGATTATACTAAGATAAAATTTTAAGCGTCTAACCCCTTACCTATAACATTCTAATTCAAACCTCTTTATTTGTCCCCAGGCTGGTATTAATAGCTCTAGTGGTCGAAGTAATATTCCCGGTGACATGGGAGTGCCAGTCGGAGGGTTGGCACGGGGGAGCGTTCGTGCGGCTGTACCTGTGCGGGACCCTGAGCCTGCAGGCGGCGCTGATGCTGCTGCTCGCGGCGCTGGCGCAGCAGTCCGCCCGCGGCACCATCACCGAAGTCGACATCAGGAAGCTCGTGTCTCCGTTGCTTCTTATGAAGTAAGTAATTGCCCAAACTTTGTTCTGAAAGTACTTAACAAGTTGAATGGAACCTTCCCACGAGATAAATCAAGTCTGACGTCGTAAAGGAGAGCTCGTAAATGGGCCATATTAATTGCGCCTTGCTAGAAATTTTTATACATTTCGCGGTCTAGTTTGAAGTTATACAACAAAAAATTGCGGCTAAATAGCCTAAGAAAAGAGTGTCCGGCAGCGGACTAGTGACTCTCTTGGGGTTGCTGGTTCTCATGGGTGGCGGTGATCGCTTAACATCAGGTGACCCGTTTGCTCGTTTGCCTCCCTCTTTTAATAAAATAATAAAAATCTGTGTACGATTACTTTGATTGCTTATATATACATATGTAGGCAATTAAAATTTGATTAATGATAATTTAGTTTCGTTCATAAATCGTTGCAATATGATGTTTTCTTACTTAACTGTCAGAACAATTTTGACTTTCTAATTAACTTTGATATATTGGATTTGTATTACAAAGATTGACTAATGATTACAAAGATTGAATCAGGCGTTACTTTGCGGAGGTCCATATTTATGAACTAAAAATAATTACTTTGCTCACCCGCGACCACAAAGCAAAAAAACAAAAAGCACAAAGCACGGGAGAGCAAAGTAATTGTTTTTAGTTCATGAAGATTGACTGCCTATCTGCATTTTTCCTCTAACCTGTCGTTTTCCAAACAAATAACATCCGTATTTGATTTCTTCTACGTCAGTGGGAAAATCGCACATTTGGCTCACGAACTACACAACAGTTAGTTTTCCCTCCCTTTTTATTACACCATATGTATACACCATTTTTGGGGATCGTATTTCATTCACTACGGAATCTTATATCAGATATGCGAAATGGTCTCACGAAAATATCTATTTATACCTACGTTTGTTTACATACCTATACGAGTATTTGTATTTGCGTTCGATTTGATAGACTTGTTCATAAAACTCTTCAGTTCTGCTTTATTTAATTACCAATAAAAAAAGTTTATTTGTTTCCATACTGTAGTAGTTAACGTGAATAATTGACGTGATCGTATACATTGGATTTGTGCCAGAAAGAAACAAATCCAGTAATATGAAGTTTATAAACGTTGGGTACGTTTACTATAACTAACTGCAATAGTTAGAGTTACCAATAAAACAAAATTGAATTGTTGGGAAATCCCCACAGAGCTAGGAAAAAAGAGAGACATTTATATTTTCGACATCTGTCAAACCTTTTCTGATTAATGATACGCAGGTCGGATAATTATCTGTCACTCACCTGTTTTTGTGCAAATTTTTATAACAATAACATTTCACATTTTCTGAGACTATAATTTGATTAGTTGTGTGTATTGTTTTGAAAGAGAACACAACAGCCGTTTTAATTTTTTACTAGAATTCATAATTATCGAATTATTTATGAACTTGGTTACGTTAGGATAGATCCATTGCCTTTTTATCTCGATAAAAACAACGCAGACTTTTAGAACGATAATGTGACGATGTCAAACTGAAAATTATGAGAACATAAACAAAATAATTATGAGTAAGTAGTTTTTTTTTTATGTTAACGGAAAAGGTATTTCATCTATTCGTCATATTAAAGTGGCTAGTTGGAAATTCCTCCTTATGTTTCTTTGAAGTGATAATGGACTTGCAAATTATGAAAGCCGATCACTCTAAGCCCAGGGCAACCGAAATAAGATTGTAAAAGGTGGACTGGAGGTAGCAACTTCAATGTAAAATTTAGATTCCCCTCGAAATTGGTTGATTATCGGTTTTCATTCGGATACTGGCTCTATTGATGATCACTGATGGATTAATGCTAACGAGAAGGATCAAATCAGGTCATTCTAATTAAGTCAGGTATAGACGTGGTTGTTTAATTTGTTTGTTATTTAACATTAAAACATTATGAAAAATACAAAGATCCCACTAGGTATATCGAATAGTACCTACCAATACTGAATAAAAACGTTTATAAAAATGATACGTCGCGGCGTTGAGTAATGAGTAATTATAAAGATAATTAGTGTTAAAAAGTACGTTTTTACCTACGTTTGAAACACTTGACTTGACACATTTTAAATAGGGTGCCTCTATAATATATTCAATATAGTTCTATTCTCGAATTTTAACTCATGTATAAGTTTTAACATCGGTAAGAAATTCCATAACCCAGCGCGCATAGTTTACAAATATTACGGTACAATACAAAACTCTTTATTGAACACCACACAAACAATAAAAAAATACGCACAATTACCGCCAACAATTTGCGGCCTGTGACATCGGTAAAGAGCGATCTCTACCAGGCAACCAAATTGGAATGAAGAAAAAGAGCAGAACAGAGCATGGTTCAAATTAGAGAAAATGTATAAGTAGGTAATGAAAATACATAATACGATACCTCATAAAAGCATAAAACACACATTTAAGTGCATTAAATAAATACAGATAGGTACCTAGTTATATGGATATTCAGAAAATTCCATTTTACAGAACGTTGAAATATCGCTCGCTCAGATAAATAAGAGGCGGGGATAGGCGCCACTATAATTGTGATTTATCGCGTGTTTGTGCCACCGAGAAAAATGTACCTTCTCCGTCTGAGAATTCTTTTTCCTCAATTCGGGAATCGCCATGTATTTTGAAAGACGCACAAATGCTTAGTTCTCGGAAGAATGTAAGCCGACGATTATTCTGTGAAGATTTTGACCTTGGTCTTTGATTAATAAATGAGCAAAGTCCCGTGAATTTCTGTAAAGCAGCAACCTTGGAGTCTTCATTAAAAGTCATAAGTAATTACAAATTCTAATAATGGAATTTTATCTGAGAAAACATTTTGTGCAGAAAATTAAACTTATCATAAACTAGGTAAGCCGTGTCGGATGGAATAATATGCGTAGTTCCAGAATAATTTTTTAGACAGGTAACCTGAAAAAATTACGCATTCCGCGGAAAATGTCGAGTTCGCTACGCAGATTTTCTGTTCTTACCTAATTGCTTTTAAGTAGCCTCTTTTTCTCTCTCACTTTCTTGCTCTATTGTGTATTTTTGTTAGGCGTTTTCTATGAATCGAAACACATCTTTGTAGCATCAAAGGAGCATTATTATTATTATGCCATTAGTGCCATTACAAAGAATCGTGACATTTACGAGACGCTTTTCGTCTGAACTGTTAAAATAGAACACTCGATGATTCCGCGAAAACTTAAGATGGGTCTAAACATGGTCTAAAACTAGGTAGTCTGAAGTAAACAGAGCTTTTGCGACCGTGACCTCCGGGTGCGGGTATCCCTTTGATTAGATAAGCCAAATGACAGATTAGCCGTCAAGTCGCCAGACCCGAACGTAGCGATAAAGTTCGACGTTACGTCACACGCAGTCTACGTCGTTGTCCGCAGGCTCTCATATAAAACAAACGCTATTTTCAAACTTCCCGGATCCTCACAATCCTCGTAAGTGGATGACGTATTTTGCTCTTATCTGTAAACTTACTCGTATTCGTGATTCTGTTATTGAGCCTCTTTATAATTATTTACAAGCTTTTATACACGTCTGCGGGCGCAGGTCCGCAAACCGTACGGAACAAAGTTTTTTTCCATCCTATGGAAACTTTGCATTTGATTCGAACGTATCTACATCACGTAGGTATCTAAATGAAGCTGCCTACTATGCACAGGTTTTAATTGGTGCAATTTCTTAGCTGTGTTTCTGTGGCGTTTTAGGTTTTACAGCGCATTAACAAACATGTTTTTTTTTATGTTGATATAACTTTGGATTAGTCTGACCGAATTAGGTTTCTATTTTAGCATTCACAATAATATTTATGTACTTAACTCTTAACTCCAAAAGTGAATAAAGTAATACGTAACTCTTAAGCTCATAACGAATCTATAAATAACAAAATGGCGCGATATTTGCTATTAAAGTCAATATCGCAAAGGTCTTTTCCATTGACTTACCATACGCAAACACATTTGAGTATTAACTTTCAATGAGCATGTTGATATCTATTCAGTTTTCTCTTTCCCATAACTCATTCAGTACATATACGAGTAATTCACTTAATAATGAATGGGCACTTTGGGAGTAGTAGGTATATTAGTATTCTGTGGTAGTGTACTAATTCCGGAGAGTTTTTTGGACTCAAAATGTTTTTTATCTTTTCATTTAGAATTACCTATTAAATTTTATTGCTTTCCGGACGCTGGACGAATTATTCCTAAAATAAAACAAATTCACGGATTGATGACAGGGTTCCCTTTAAGTAGTCAGTTTGGATGACATAAACTTGTCTTAATTTCATCATAAACGCGGTTCAATGGGAAAGCGACCATATCGCTATAAATATTGATCGAATCTATTTACACAATCACCGAGGCCTGGACAAACAAGATTAGGCAATTTCGCTGTGCTGTCCAGCGGCAGTAGAAATCTTTTGGCACCCATTTAGCACATTGTCGTACATAACTGTGCACGTGAGAGGTTTTGGTCTCTGGGCTCTGTTTCATGAAGCTACAGGTTGCGATTTGGCAAATTTGACAGTTGTTTTTTTACAGAGTCGCTCGGAAACATAAATATTTCTGCTCATACACATCTGACATTTAAATCCGCATTTGTGCTTCTATCTCATTGTCTGTAACTTGTCTTCATTTCTTTATTTTCTGTACAATAAAGTGTTTACTTACTTAGATTTATTTTAGACGCAAAGAAATACAATTACAAATGTAAAGCGAATTCATGTCGTTGAACAGGTCAGGGACTCGACTCCTCAGCTGTTTTTACAGCTGACCTCACATGAGAAGAATAAGAAAATTAATTTTTAAAAAAATTCATGCTGCAGAAGCCTAGGGTAGATTAGGTTTATTTTATAATAATCCTGAACAATTGATAGTTTCAGATAAAAAAAAGATAGACCACTGATAGACTATGACAAACATTACATTATGACTTTCAATTGTATGGGAAAAATAGACCCGATAGCATATTTCGATCAATTTTCACTTTTAATAGATATTCACTTTACTGTTTTTAATATTAACATAATTAAGTAAATATAAAATAAATAAATATAAATATCATGGGACAATTAACACCAATTGCCCTAGTCCCAAACTAGGCAAAGCCTGTACTATGGGTACTAGACAACGGATAAACATACTTATATAGATAAATACATACTTATATACATCTTAAACATCTGCCCCGACCGGGATTCGAACCCGGGACCTCAAGTCTTCATAGTCAGGGTCTCTAACCACTAGGCTATTCGGTCGTTATATGACATTGTAGCGACCCTAGCGCCACACGCGAGTGACGTCACTGTTCTACGTCACTGTTCTACATCGCGCTAACGAAGTTTCTCAAGTCGGTTGCATAAATACAACTTCCAACTCTCTTCCTTCGGACTTCGGTCCCCAGGCATAACATCTGCCTGGAGAGAGATCTCTCTATTGGAGTACTCCCTAAAACATAATGGTTTAAGTAGTAATGTTTGCCAAGAAACGTTTGCCAAACTGATTCATTTCCCAAAATGCTTTTTTTTTCTGAAATTGTAAATATTTCAGCATTTTTATGAAACAAACCTAACCTAAACTATAGGGTTTTAATTGATGGCCCTGCAATAAATCCTGAAATATTTACAGTTTCTAAAAAAAACACATTTTGGGAAATGAATCAGTTAGGCAAACGTTTTTTGGCCAAATTAAAGGATACGATGTAAGTATATAACGTTTTCTTCAAATTCAAACTGTATATTTTGTGCTTAGACTAAAACCTTAAGTAAACAAGATATGTATACTTTGTGTTGTCACTTTTGATTGATTGGACCGTTGTAGCGTCGCGGATTGTTCCCGCAGACGAGACAAAACCGGTATCTTACGATGCCATACCCGATAGATGTCCGATCATCAAGTTTTATTGAGGTCCTTTGCGTAAACGCGAACAACAATAGCTGACGATAAATCGCTTCTGTAAATACATAACTTGTCACTGGTATTTATAGGTTTAGAGTTAGAGCTATAATTTAATATTACGGCAAAGACTACAATTAACACTTAAATTCTGGTGGCTTTTATGATATATAATATTTTATAATAACAGTCGTTGTTACCCATGACTTCATAATGAAATAAACGGATCACTTACGTATGTCAGTCAAGCTATACTCGATCTCGCGGTAGTTTCATGTTAAAACCCACGAACTCGTTTGGACAAACGTCCTTTATGGCTTGTTCAGCGTAAATTTAGACATTTCTCCCAATAAAAAGTAGGCTAATAATATCCTCAACGTTCAAACTATCTCCTTAGCAAATTTCGTTAAGATCGGTTCAGTGGTTTTGCCGTGAAGAGGTAACAATCAAACGAAAGACCGAGTTACTTTAGTACCTATTTATAATAATAGTAAGGAAGTGGGGCAAGGATGTCCGGTCCACTGACTACGGAACCATCCGTTGAGTGCAATTAGTTCTCTATTTTGCAACTATTTAAGCGGCTTGTTATCTTGTGAGCATTTGGAAACAATGCAAGCTTGCTTTATATGTATAAAAGTAAGAACGATATTATAAGTAAGTATACGTAATAGTGTCTCGTTGTTTCAGAGTGCTGCTGGTGCTGCCTGAGATAGCTCTGAACGTGATGGGCACCATGTGGATGTTCTGTGACGTCATCGAGTGCTCCGTCTCCGACACCTTCTCCAGCATAGTCATCCAGAGTAAGTCACTCGTTAATACTTTGTTTTACAACCCCCGTCTTTCAACCGAAATCATCGAAAAGATTTAGATGCAGAAGTAACCCTAGCAGTCCAGCTCCCAAGTGTCATCGATATTATCTATATCGTGAGACTGTGGGTAGAGTAAAACCATTTCAATCGTGACCCACTGTAGAACGTTCTCGCAGGTGAATGATTTTCCTTATCCGGTTTATGACATCCATTGTGAAAAGGTTCCACGCGGTGGGTCTCGAATCTTCTGGTTCAACTGTTCTAATACATCGAATGTAGCTCTATGAAACCCCTTAATGGATTTCCACTGGTTTTCGTTCTCTTCTGAGGCCCGAGTACGAATATTCGAATCCAACGAATTCGATTCGTAGCGATATCGAGAAACTTCATACTAAATTTAAGTTCCAAATACATTCACGGGCGAGCGCTGTCCCAAACGTCATACAAATTTCTCGATAACGTTACTACTCTATTATGTTACGCAGGATTCGAAAACTCGTGCTCGACCCTCTGTATCGCTTGGTATGAACGCTCGCGACAGAATGAGTTGAAATTTCGTAAAAATCGTACCACTATTAAGTATATGGACCCTTAAGTTATTTAAACACAATAATATTCACACAGTGCTATTATTTGAAGTACCCACTCATTGTAGAGTGTTTATACGAACAATCCACTTTTATAAACTCGGAATGGCAATAAAATAATTAATGTAAATTTAATTAAATACAGCTTATTTTTGACCTCAAGGCGTCATTCATAATTCATAAGGTCGCATCTGAAATCAAATTAGACGATAAATAATGTCTGTCACGTGTTTGTTCGGTTTTAGGTGTTAATTTAATACGATAAAAATAGCTCCGAAACTACTGCTACTCATTTTTATTTGTATACAGGAGCCTTCGGTTTGTCATTCCTACACGTGGAATAGAATTTATAAAGAATCAAAATATCTTAACAAAATTACGAGCTAATGAAAAGTGATGAAAGATAAAATCTAAGTAGCTCTGCTGGTTCACATAAAAATCTTTTCGAACCATAGTCAATCATCAACTCGACGGCGTATCTGTTTTTTAAACAAAGTTGTGCCGTACATCTGTTGCTTATAAATACCTAAATAATAATTAACCATTGTCTATGTTTCAAACTTTCTGCAAATTATTTTCATTGCGTTCTGCTCACTGCTCAACCGGTAGATTTTAACTGTATTGGTTGGCAAACTGACCACTAATGAAAAAATATGCTTCTTAATACAAATTTGTTTTCTATTCAAACAATTAGATTTGTTTTGCCATTCGGCATTTTTACTTTCTGACTCGCTCGCAATCGACATCGTGTTCATTTTGTATGGGCTAACAATTGGTATCGGAAACAGCTAGCTGTCCCAATATGGTCACAATAGTACAAAAAAACTGACATTTCAACGACTGTCAAAATAGTTACGCAACTTTATACCCTGCGGGTATATATAGTTACGCAACTATATACCCTGCGGGTATAGAAATACACTAGAAATACTCCGACTGTCAATGTCGCTTTCCTACCGACGATGTCAAAGAAAGAGATTGTCAGTACGAATTCACCCGAACCCGAATCCTATTCCATTCTTAGTGCTTCCGGACAAGGACTGTACACACGATGAAAACATGATTTTCTATTTGCTTTTATTGTATAGGACTACAATAATCACTACAATGTCTCAAGCTAGTTAAAATGTTTAATTTTTTTTAATACCACTATATTTCTTATACACTCAGATTTCGACGAAGTACAACAAAATGTACCTATGTTAAATTAGTTACATCATTTAAACTACATATTTCTCGGTAATCTAAATGTCCCTGTGCCCGACACTGTCCCAATAGTTGGCACTTTCAATCTTAATAAGTAACAATAAAGGTGACAATCAGGCAATTGTTGGAATTAAAATGTCGATCATTGGGATATTTACCTTACCAGACCTTCGGAATTTTATATAGGTAGCAGTAGAACAATTCATGTGATAAAATAATAGCATAGCGTGTACGTGACGCCGTTTACCGTGATTGCTTCCATAGGCTTTCCAAGAGCCATAAAAATACGATGAGCACAAATGTCAAAGTAATAAAAGCCTACTTTTAGGCAATCATTGGAAAATTGCATTCGTTACGTTCCTACGTATCGGAATGTTCCTACAAATAAATTACAAAGTACGTGTAAAACCGTGTAAACTTTTAGAAACAAGCTAAGCCTCCTTAATTTTCAGGTATAGTCCTGTTCAACTGGGTGCAACTAGGGCTCACAGTGTTCGGTCTGTTTATGGTGTTCGACCCCCTGGGTTCCGTGAACTATGGGGACATGCAAGACACGCCCAACCAGGTGCGGCATCACAAGAAGGTGACCGGACTATGGTCCCGCAGGTTCCGGTGGGCTTTCTGCTGGTTGAAGCGAGACGAACACGGGAAGGAAGCGTTTCAACAAGTTGCAGGTAAATATTAAGTACTATCAAATGAAATATTTTAATCAATACGAGTGAAAATCTGATAAACCTGGATGCCAATTTAATTTACAAATAATAAAGTAGTTTACCCTATAACTTAGGCCTCCACGTGTTTCCTTCCATTAGTCTCTGGTTTACATACGTTTTTATTCTGTATAATCCTTCGGGAAACGGTTAGTTCATGCTAAAAGTACTTACAACATAGATGGATGTTGTAAGTAGGTACTGTATTATTCATTTTTGTCATCGACCCTATTGAAGAAGCCTAGCGCTGATCTTAAGTTTGTTAATTTGTGATATTTTTTATGATTGGTTGTTTTTATTGAATAAATGCTTCTGAGACATAGATGGATGTAGAATGAAAGTGATACATAATTATATTTAAATTATGCAACTTGGAGCAAAATGTTTTCCCCGGATTTGTTACCTAAACATTTACTTTTATTAAGAATATATAACATGATATCTTATTCATCTATGACTTCCTTCCAGCCCTCCTGAGCGCCCTGTTCAGAACAACAGACCTGGTTCCCTCGGACGTTGTGGCAGGCTGTGTACTCCTCAGGGTCCGGCAGAAGCGCGAAACAAGAGAAATGCGCCGCATCCAAATGCTGAACGACGAAGAACCGATATACACCACAGATGTTAATAAGATCTTCTCAGAGACGCCACCTTGGATGAACCTGAAGGATGCCCTGCATTATTTGAGGTTGTCGATAGCGGCTTACGGTTGGCCGTACGTGCTGTATCGACATTGCTTCACTGGGTTTTGCAAGTTGGCGCGCCATTTGACTTGCTGCTGTTGTCGGTGAGTTGTTTATGTGTGTGTAGCTTATAGCGGTAGGAACATAATTCAATATTTAAAACCTACGAATGTCTACTTACCGTAGGACGAAGTAATTTACCTAATAAGATTTGTCCATGGGACGAAATCGGAGTTAATATTCAAAATACATGCCCGCATACGACCATACCTACGTGGTACATACGTAGTAACTTATCTTTACCACCAAAGCAAAACATAGTCCGCTATAAATTAAATTACTGAAGTAAAGTCAATGAATAAAATTACATGATACGAATAAACAAGAGTAATAAACTTGACCAAAATCATAATTAAAACTTCGAGTGCCCTTATCAACATACTCTGGGCTTTATTACCGTTATACTGATTGGATTACAGCTGACTCTTATCAAACATGAAGATATCCACATTTATCTATCTACTTCTAGTAATTGCCGTATTGAGATATCCCACTTGACTATCTTCACTCGAGTGGCTCTATATATATATTTTCCTACTACCTACCATGATTTATTTCTCGGCTACCGGATCCGACGTGATCAAAGTGATGTTATTAGGATGGTTAGCTGCTTAAGCGTGTAATATCTTTACTTACGCGTCCCTTCTTATAAAATTAATTAGTTGTATTATGGGACCGATCACTGTTAGAGAAACAAGGTTCTTGAGTACCGCGTACCCACCAAAAACCGAGCCTACCTTACCTTTAAAAGTAGATGATTGCCGAAACCGAGCGACTGCTCAATGTGGCGTTCTTTTACTAAAGTCTTTATCAGACACATGATGTTTTACAGCTGATATTGGTGATGATGATATCAGTCTTAACTTAATAACTATAGACTTGGTTTTTTCACACTTAGTGCGAGGTGTAGCTTGGCATGGAAGTATAAATTCTCGGATACCTACGATGGAAGATGACCATGGTCACTCATGTGGTGAGTCGTATTCAGGCACCGAGGGTTGGAGTCATCATCTAATAATATTTGTACTACTTTACGTACCCACCGTATTTTTTCCTGCAATATTTACAAAAGCGTATACTTATATGTAATAATCTAATAATTTTAGATCTTTCTCAGATCTCAGACAATATATTATATTAGGTTTAAAAAAAAAACAGTTTTCGAATATGCAAGCAGAGCCCTTTCATATGATGCCCACTTGACCTAGTAACCCCAATTTAAATTTTTTAAGACCCTGTTGCAATAAAAATGTATACATGTTCAATTATTTTCTGTTTGCAAAATATTTGGGTAAGTACTATCTAAAACTTCAAAATTTCGAGTCGATAGCAGTTCCTGAGATAACCAGCTGCGACGGACAGACCGACAGACGGACTGAGTCACACCATACCTAAGGGTTTCTTTTTATAATTTTGGTTCAGAACCCTAAAAGTGATACAAAACCAACATAGATAGTTTCTTATTTTTTTCAGTCCTAAAAACTCAATAGTGACAGACGACAACTGCTGCATGTGCCACTTCGCTGGTGTCAAGTACATGTCCAAGTTAGAGGCAGATGACATCATATTTGCGTCCTTCAACAATCACGTGTTTGAGGTAAGTACTTTTTCATTTGAGGGAAAAAAATATCACTTCAGAACATGCCCGCAAACAACAATACCTATGCCCAACCTATACCTACCCGAGTCTGTTTAGTGTATGGTGTAAACAAGTATACTCGTAATAGAACAGTTGCGTGACATTCGTCATTTTATACTTACCTATGTGTCTTTATTGAATTCAATTTTCTTATTTACAAATCTTTAATAAATAGTAAATACTACATGGATACAAGTAGGTACAATACAAAAACTATTTACTTATTGACACCGCATAACAAACAAAACGGATTCGTTATTCGGTTTCTATAAGTAGCATGTTTACGTTTTTAATCAATTAGCGTATCTAATCGTTTTAGTATGGTTATTCATACCTATCCGGCTCCCCGACATTCTGGCTCTGGACAGCAAGCAGCGTGTGAAAATAATACTTTTTATTACAGATATCATCAATTACACTAATTAAATAGGTAGGTATTTACCTATGCAATAAAGTAACATTTAACAAAAAATACGATATACATGTAGATCGTTACCTATATAGCTATAGACATTTTAATGCATCGATAAAACAGAATACATTGCGATATTTTGTATACCTAGAAGTCAAATTTGATATTTTGCTGTATCGTATGGCTTCGCCTGAATATCTGTCAAAAAATTTCGTAACGTAAGTATACAACGTGTTACAAAATAATCAGTAAAAAATGTAGGGTTAGGATTTGCATATTGTATGAAAAATATTTTATTTAATTCATACAGTGATTCAAGTATTGTAAATAGACCTTTATAATGGACTATTTAACCCCCTTTCGGCTTCATAGGTATTTTTGTAACATCCTGTAGAGGTAAAGATCTGCTAACCTAAAACTTAATCTATTTTGTACTTTTGTTTATTGTAATTTTATAATTTTACAGTTTATACTTAATTAAAATAAAATCGAGAAAATTAGGTACAAAATGTTATAGAAAAATGCGATAATTTTGATACGAAATTTACAATATCGATACAAATGCTTACAATTTCTAACGTGTAACGATACAATCAGCTGCGATATGTTACGATGCGATATATCGTTACAAAGCAACAGCAGGCATCCCTAGTTGTAAGTGGCCTGACATCACGTCATAAACAATTTGTTGTGATCGAACGTAACAAAGTCCGGTTTAAAAAAAATATTGCGACAAGTTTTTTTAACCAAACGTGACGCTGTTAGCACGTCTGTAATGGTGGTGACGTGCTCGCAAAAATATGTACAAACGTGATTCTAAGAATTAGAATGGCCACTTCTAAACACGTGTAGGTACCTACAAAGTTTTTAGTCTACCACTCACCTAAGGCAAATACAACAATCTCTGCGTTTCTCATTTCTTCATTTCCTCCGAGTACTAATTTGATCTATATTATACTACACGAGGTTAATAATAATATAGATTTAGTGTTTTCATCCTCTAAAGGCTCTAAATCCTACACTATTTGGCCGACTTTAATCTCTCATCTAATGCGTCCAATGCGTACGTCATAACATGCAACAACAGTCGTAAACGAAAGAAATACTTTGATAACAACGAAGGAGAACGTTAAGGAGAACTTTTCTGGCGCCACTCCGTTTTGCTCGAGTTATTTCATCGGTATAAAGTAGAATCAATCTCGCGAGATAAGGCACCGATTAAGTACTTTGTAACAAAATGTCACAAAACTTGTCTTTGACTCAGAAATACGTACGAAGTCAGAAGTAAGGTGTGATTTCTGACTCTACAAACAGAGTTCACGCGAGGGAAATTCTTGAAAGGTGTGTGTAAGATTTCCTTCGCGTGTAAGCCTCTTTCCGTCATGAGTACCTACCTATACATAAATAGTTACTATCATTCCAGGAAAACCTATTGTAGGCACCCGATAGTTTGACGCAAATTACATCCAGACAAAATCGCGAGAAATAATGTAATTTTAATTTACACAAAAGGGCTGGCTACTGAGAAAACTAAAATACTGATGTCAAACGTACTACGGTCGCCAAAGCTATTTGCACGCGTCAAATTAATGAAGTTTGGGCGTTGAAATGTTAATAGCGAAGCGTGTGCTCCAGACAGTTCACTAACAAGTTCAGTAGTTGGGAATATTATATTAAATAGCCATTATAATTTGTTAGAAGCATTAATAGCAACGGACAGTAAACCCCGACGCTTAAACATAAAAAAGTTCGTTAAGACCCCCCGAGAACGTCGAAGCTCTACCTAAGTATTCGTTTTTTTATTAAGTTACTTCCAACTAACAACAAACAGTAATCTTCTTATGCTTACGGACCTTTGCATAAGGGCCAATAAAAACAGGCGCAGCAAGAAATAACTACCTACGTAAATAAATAACTTTGAAACTTACCCCCATTATACGAAGTTAAATATCTAGCTTAAAAACGTCTCTACCTTTCTCCATCAAAAAATCATAGGCGTATCTTTCATATTCCAGTTTAAAAAAAATGAACCCGCTTTTGAATTTAAAATAACAGTTTTAACAATGCAAGGTTTTTGTGTCTAAGGTTAGGTATTTGTTTGACCCGTAAAATTAGCAAAAACCAACTTTCCTATTCGAACAGTAGGTAGGCCGAGCACGAAGTTTTCGAATCCTGCGTAACGTTACGTTGTGGTAGTTTTCGAAATCGAGAAACCTCATACAAAATTTTAGTTCCAAAGTTTAGTTACGTTACGCAGGTTTCGAATACGAGTACGAACCTCAGGCATCGCTAAAAATTACTCATTCAATATCACACAGTAGCCTAGAACGGAAACGCATTCAACCCTCTCAGTGCGACGCACATTAGCGTTATTGCATTTATACGAGTGGGAATGGGAACCGTACGTGTTGATTAGGTTAACGTAGAAATACTTTTAGCTGAGAGGCGTAAGTAATTACGCATACCAAAGTAACTTGAAAGACTTGATACCTACTTTACATTTTCAGTTAATTGTGAATGCTTTTAAACCAAATTATTTAGATATTTACCTATTAAAAAGTTTTATTAAAGTGCATCATTGTAACTAAGTAAGTACATAGGTAATTATACTTATGAGTAAAGTTAAATATAATAATATTTGCCCAGACATCTCATCAATTCATCATACAACCGAAACAAAATTCTTTGAGTTTGTTGTTACATTTTAGTACCCGCTACATTATTATGCTTTTACGATCCTTGGATAATGGGAATATACCTACGGTCGCGAAATTTGATGGATGAGATGAAATGAACCTGGAAGATGGGTCTCATTATTCGTTATCAGAATATACCACACGAGAAACCGCTACTCGCTGTCTCTTTGTTAGTTTACTTTATAATATTGTTGGATGAACATTGCACTACGAGAAAGAGGTATCTTTACTATGCATTTAATTTGCTGATTTACGCGGAAAAGTTAAAAGTATGTCAAAGACCGAAATACTAATTTGAGACTTGATTTTAGGGTAAAGACTCACTAAAAGTATCAGTGCGGAAGTTATTGCTTACTCGATTTTATGTTACGAAGTCATGTTCATATTAACAGAGGCAAGATTATATATTCAGTGCCCTAAGCACGACTTGTCAAATCCTGCGTTACGTTACGGTTATCGTGTCGAGATCGAGAAATCTTATACTAAATTTTAGTTCCAAATACGCTCACGGGCGGGCGCTGTTCCAAACGTCATACAAACTCGTTATAGTTTACTATTCGATTTTACGTGACGCAGGATTCGACAAGTCGTGCTTAGGGCACAGCTCAATTTCAAAAAAATAGTTTACTCGTTGGTTTCCTTTTCTTTCTGTCTTCAATTAGGTATTTGGAAGTTATTGCTTACTCGATTTTATGCTACGAAGTCATGTTCCTATAACAGATGCAAGCTTATACATTCAGCTCAATTAAAATAAAAACCCACCAACCCATTGGTTTCCTTTTCTTTCTCTCTTCAATTAGGTATGGTTTTAAATTATGTGTAACTAACCAAGGACCATGTTGCAGCTCCCATTCTGTGTGATCGCCGACCATGAGCGAGAGAGCGTGGTGGTAGCGGTGCGGGGCTCCATCTCGCTGCGGGACATCTTCACGGACTTCACGGCCGGCTCCGAGCGGTTCGAGGCCGATGGTGAGCCTCTTCCCGCTTCATCCTTATAGTGAAGGGAGGTCGAATGATAGCGACTCTATGTGACTCTACCTGTGGTATGTGAAGTATTGTTATCCACGCCGATTTCAGCTAGTGTAGGTAGTCTGCTTCTGTGTCCTGATTGACAATTATGCTGTCTTGTGCAGGTTTACCGGAAGGCACGGCAGCGCACAAGGGCATGTCGATGGGCGCGGCCAAGATGCTTAAGCGGCTGATGCCGGTGCTGGACCGCGCGTTCCAGCAGTACCCGCACTACGACCTCGTGCTCACAGGTACGCACCGGAACACACCTGATGGCATAATATTAACTTTCTGTACTATCAATTATTATCCGCCCCCCCAACCCCAACCGTTATCAGCTTCCGGCGCCACGTAGGCGACGATTCGTTGCATATTTCACTGCACGTTGACTGCATCATGGGGTGGTGCTGTATCCGCGCGTCATTCATAAACCCCCAAAACCCTGTAACTTATTTGTTATTTAACTGTACTAACCGGAATACGCTTAATTTCTTCACCATAATATAGTGCATTTAAAAATGAACCTAAAGTATTCTGTGCATGGTCTTTCTTTGTCTTTGATCGTTTGAAATTTCGCTGCGTCCACTTATTGGGACGTTTCAATTGTATCCTTAATAACGATGACCTTGACCTGATTTCCATTGTTTCAGGTCACAGTCTCGGCGCCGGAGTAGCAGTATTAGTAGCGTTAAAGTTAAGGCCGAGGTACCCACACCTCAAAGTATTCGCGTTTTCTACGCCTGGTAAGTTCTCCTTACGACTGCCTATCTTGTTTTTTTTGCCCAGATATTTTTATCTCAAATTTTCACGGATTAGTCAATGTCAGAACTCATAACGTACTTAGTTAAGCTTGTATTGTCTGATCCAGCCAGACCTGGTCGCCGTCTGAGATTTTAAAGGGAACAAATTGCGTCCTTCTGGTTTCCATATCTGATCTGATAGTACAAGTGATCTTTCATTAATCCGGGACGCTTCTGACTGAACCTAATCCCAGCTCACGCGATTGCGTCTAAAGAAGATACAGGGGCTAAGGCAAAAAAATTTAAACTAGTCTCTAAACAGTATCTCTGTTCCAGCGGGTCTCATAAGCCGTGAGGCGGCTCGGTACACAGAGAGCTTCGTGCTGACGGTCGGCGTGGGCGACGACTTGGTCATGCGGCTTAGCGTACACAGCATCGAGAACCTGCGCACCAAGGTCATACAGACTATTCACGCCACTAAGCTACCGAAGGTGAGCGAGTTCATTTGAACAACGTGCCTTTTCCGTCCTCTGTCTGCGAGGGCTCTATGGGTCCTATGGTAGGATCCACTCCGCTCCATACTTCCAACAATGAATTCTATTGAACTTAGTCCGCAGTGCTTTTGGCTGCATATCAAGCATGTCATTCAAATACTACAACTAACGAGCCTAGACAACCAGACCTACAGTACCATAGTATTTACATATGCTTGCTTGCATGTGTGCTCTACTTGCATGCAGTAGACATGTACAATAGGTGTGTTACATGTGGTTACATGCACAACACTGAAACTAAAAGAGAACATCTAAGATGTAGCCCATCAACATTCCGTTTCTCTTTAATTACCTCTGGTTATTGTTTTTATTTGTTTTTTTTTATATTTTGTAAATTTTGTAAACTGTATGGACCTGGTCTGAAAAAAAAAATTGTTTCTTTTTTATAATAGTTGGAATGGAAACCCACAAAGTAAAACGCATCTTATGACCTGTCAGATTTATCAGTGCGAATCTTATTGTAACTCATAAATAAAAATATAAAGATACTGAAGATAGTAAATCCTTTTAACATAAAACTACCGTGTGAGGCTATACTCCACTGACATACGTGAGTGATCCGTTTATTTCACTATGGTAAATACTTATTGAAAATCCTCTTCAAACATCTATCGGATGCATCATCCAAAAAGTGCTTTGCTTAAAGTCACGCGAATAGCTAGCAAGATAGATTAGATACGTCTCAAAGCCAAACAGCAGCTTTATGCTATTCGCTACTGAAGTGCTAGCTTTATTTTGGTGCCCCGAGCCATATTGAGAGCTAGTAGTCAGTTAATCTGTGGTAGCGAGGCCTACCTTGCGACCTTGGTAGAGCCGCTTTTTACTACACATATCTACCCCTTACCAAGTTTGTTGTTATTGTTCCAGTACCGGATAATGCTGAACGGCTTCGGCTACGCTCTCTTCGGCGTCCCAGCCCGCGACCTGGAGTCCACGTGGCGGAGGCCCGAGGACCTGGAAGCCAACCATTCGGATGACTCCGCGGACGCACTGCTTGTCCCCGGCGTCTCCACCGTGAGTGCTGTCAGTGAGCCCTTTATACAGGTCTACGCGCTTGTGTGGCGTCACGGGGTGCCGGCTTGGTTTTGTTGATGCTGTTTTGTTTTTGTTTTCATCAATGTTTAATGTTGTGCGTAAAGGATTCATAATTTTGGAATTGACAACTAATGAAACAGGCGGGTGGTAAAATGCTTCTACGATGCTGTTCGTTACAACGCGTAAGGTATCCAACAGACCTAACCTACTAAGCTCCGATTTGGTAGCTGTGATCCCCATACAATTTTGTGGTTATAGGTATAGGTTAGAAATTGTATGGGAATGTCAGCTGTCCAACCGGAATGTAGGTTTATCGACCACCATTATGTAGTCTAGTCTGTTGTTTGCATTTTTTAATCTTGGATTTCGGAACTGATCATGTGATCATAGTCTTGTAGTTAATATTTTTATTGGGATTGCGATTGTCAATCAGTTCATTGTTGCAAATATGCGGCGTAAACTTATTTGGATTTCTACTTAGGTATGAAAAAAAAAACTTATTTGCCTAGAAGTACTATTTCTTTACCAAACAGCTACTACATTTCTAAGCGAACTGTCGCAGTTATTTAAGTCACCCCACTTGTCGCGGTAACCCACATTTTGGGCGTGTCGCACGCAGGTAAGTTGCTGTGTCTAACTGTCACGTGTGCTTGCACCATGTCGTAGGTGACAATTAATGTTTGACCGCTGCTCGAATCTCAGCGTTTCCGGTCAAAAAGTTAATTTAGCACGGGTTACGGTACATAAAGATAGATAATAAGTTCATTCATAATTTGTTGGCCATTTTGTTGACGTTGCGCACTTTATGTTATATATATTAGATTATTTGTGGTATACCTAATTATGAATAAAATAAAAACCCATTTTTTTTCCATTAACCTTATGTATATGTGGATGTTGTTAATGTTGAGTATGTTAATTCGAACAGCAGAATTAAATAACGGCGACGTGGTTTCTTAATACCCCTTGCTCACGTTATCAAAGTTATAGGTACACATAAAGACGGACGGTATGGGACAACCTCCAATTCCCATTGTTCCGACTTCGTATCGCAAGCATAACACAACGGAAGCGAGATCCCTCTACTGTAGCAAATTATCTACACTACAGAAACAGCTAATCCATCGCGTGTTCGATTCCATTTACTTTTTTCTAAACCCGACATGGGGGAAAACTATCTATGTATGTAATCCACATGTGAGAAGTGCGAACGTGTGACGTTACAGGAGGCGGCGCTAGTGTCGCGCAACGTGTTCGTGCGCCGGTTCTCGACGGCGCGGCTGTTCACGGCGGGACGCATACTGCACATCGTGCGACGCAAGCGCATGGGCATCGAAAAGTAAGTGCCAATGGGACAGCCCCATCTTAGTCTTAGGACCGTTACAGGCGGGCTGCATTCCTACTGCATTGTAACTGCTGACTGCCGACTGCTCATACATTTTCCATTGTAGTTTCATTGCAGTCGGCAAAACTCCACGCTAGCTCCAATTGAATGTATGGGCAGGTAGCAGTTACAATGCACTCCGAATGCAGCACGTCTTTAACGGCCATTAGAGATAGGTTACGGGTTTAATTTGTCCAGTTCAAAAAACACATACCTACACAGTAACTTATAACTCTTATAAGGATGGGTAATTCCCCTGACCTGGTTATTCACTTTTCTATGCAATTACTTAATATGGAAAAGGGGATACTTGTGTTATGGAACCGACTGCAGTAATGGGGCGAAAAAGTAGTCTAGGCCAGTTTCTAATGCCCACTGGATAACTTAAATAATATCCCCACTGGATAATTAAAAGAGGGATCTAAATTATTGTACATACTAATATCGTAGAAAACATAAACCGTCGTTTTCGACAAGCATGTTACAGTTACATTTAAATATAACCAACCAATATAATAATGTCATTGTGCCTACCTATATCCAATATTCACTTGCACTGCACTGTATAAAGCTTGTAAAATGCTTAGGATTCCAATAGAAAATATTGCACTGTTAATATAATGAATGAAAAGATATAATAAAATGGTGTTTTTTTAGTATAATTATGTAGTTACATTTTTGACGCGAAAACTGTAACTAACTATATGTATTATTGTGATCCGTTTATTTCAGTATCATATTATTGATATACGTAGAAAATTATATCCGATTTATATTTTTTCCAAATTTTAAACTGTAACTTAAATATATTATAGAAAGAAGAAAGTTCGAGAATTATTTTTTCTGGTGTTTCAGTATATTTACGTTTCAGTTTGAAATTTGGAAAAAAACAATTTGAAACGGGATGACCGCAAAAATAAAAAAATAAATTTTAATATTAAGTCTATTAAGCACCATTCAAATAGATAATTACCGGTAAATATCCCACCTTGCATACTCGTATACTTAAGATGACATAATTTTAGGGAAATGTAAGTACTCATTTGCCATGCAAGAATTAACGCATTTAATAATGTTGTATAAAAGGTCGGAGGACGCAGAGAATGTTTCAAACCAAGCAAATAAAACGAATTTTCTTATGCGCATGTCTTGTCAAAGCAATGTGGATGAGGATGACAACGACAGGTAAAACATAACATTAACGTGATCTGATTTTCAAAGGGAATTACCTTCTTAATGCATGGCGGTCAATACGGTTGTGGTGAAGAGGTTTTTTTTTAAGTGTTTTTAATTATTTTCAAACACAATAAAGTACTTTAATATGAAAAACAGGAAAAATATAAAATATAGTAACTTGATATTCGCCGACGGTAAACAACTGTAATCGTTATATCAATAGATTTTCTATTGTGTCTGGGTTACCGCCGACGAAAGTATTAATGCATGTTATTATTTCCCCATTGGTGACGGTCCGTCGGTGATTTGGAATCGCTGAGAAACAAATGCATGTAAACGCACTACGTAATAAATAATACCTACCTAATATAGAGCCCATATTTTTTTAAGAACTTAGTAACGCAGGAGGTGGGTTAAGAACTTAGCAACGCAGGAGGTGGGTTAAGAACTTAGCAACGCAGGAGGTGGGTTAAGAACTCTGAGACATACATTGTCACAACCATTACATCCCTTCTGGAACCTTTACTTAAAAAAGGATTTAAATTACCTGACAGATGTTTGGAATGCTATTGCAATGGAAATTTGGAATGTTATTACGCATGCATGTTTCCGAGATCTTATAAAATCACTTAGAAGATATTGGGTAAATAGTTGAGGTGATATTTATGTTATATGGTAAAGGCTTTTATAGAACTTAAAAGAGATACGATTGATTCGTCATTTTATAATGAAACCTTTTTTACAATCCAACTGCGATGATGCGATGACCTAATGATGCCCCGCTGCGTCAAAACCAGTACCTATTATTACTTACTTATTTGTATTCTATTCTACCGAAAATTCCAATCGAATTGCTGGAATATACATTATTTACTGTAAACTTTCACTATATCATTTACTTTTAAGATAGGTACTGCTATTCAACGCAGCGCGCAGCTAAGTTGTCAAACGATCATTCGTCAAGTAAAAAGCATTCGAATGATAATGACTAATACCACCATTCGTTAAACAGGAAAGTGCGCACACAAGAGCCAACGTACGAGATGCGATGGGCGTGTCCCGAGGACTTCATGGAGCTGCAAGTGATGCCGCGGATGCTGCTCGACCATCTGCCGGAGAACGTGCACCGCACCATACAGACCGTGCTGGAGGAGAGGCACACTTACCGCGTCACGCAACACCTTTAAACTACCCTCGAACTGTAAGCGTCACTAGGGGCGCCTTTCCACGAGAGATGGGCGACGACCGACACATTCGCTGCTGGAGTGGCCTAAGAACTGTAAAGCGCCACCACCAATTTAAGCGATTGTTATTGTTAATGACACTTACGTGATTGAAGGTATGGAAAATTTAACCGATCGATTCCATTGAAATGGCACCAATGGCACTTGATTGGAATTATCAATTATTTACGTAACACATCGACAATCGCCATTGAACGTTTCGGGCCCCTTAAGAACAAAGTCGCATGGGTGAGAATGCCCGTTGCCAGAAAAACATCAACCGCTCGAATTGATGAGGATGGTCGGTGATCAAGTTTCCTCTTGGCTTGACTACCTAGAATTGCTCTGGTTGATAGGCATCCGTTTTCGCCCATTCACTGTCCATAGGAAAACCGTGTTGGTCCAAGGACTTGGTACTTAAGGGAAGTTAGGGAATATCCAGTGTGGGTGCTTAGGATTTTCACTTTTATGGTGGGACAGTGAATGTGAGTGATCAACGTAGTCGACGATAACGCTAGAAAAGACTACGTACAACGTGACGTGGTAAAAATATTTGTGAAGACATGGTAAATCTATCCTGTCCTTGTCAAAAATGTGATCCTTGCCAGTTAGCAGAGACATGTGTAAAATCTAAGAACAATGAAACCAGTCTTATGTGTAAGCCAAGAAACTTTTTACTTGCCCAGAACAAAGGTACAGTATTTTTTGATCAAGTATACGTAAATAAGAATCTTTTCGTGCACATAGGCAGCAATATCATTTTGATATTTCATTTAATAAGATAAAATGATATTGTCAAATTGTAATTACAACATTATATGAACACTGAATACTGTAATATGAATCTCATGAGCGACTCAATACGCTTCTAAGCACTCCGTTTCTGAGCACATTCATGACACGACAAATGCATTTTGTTCCTAAACCTGACTAAGAGAAAGTACATGACTCGTAAATGACATGAACAATTTCTATGAAACTTTTGTATATTTTTTTTCTTAATTTACATTGACGAACCAGTGTCAAAATGTTTTGTAATTATTAAAGGAGGTTAGGATAAGTAATGTGAGAAGACTGTGATGATGTTAGAATGAAAATATTGTTAAAAATATAGATAAATGAAAGGGGTAGGTGTAGCTCGGATTGTTTGTACCGTAGGGTTAGGGAAGCGGCGCCCGAGGCGCGCTTGCTCATTAGATGCATAACATATCAACGTTCAAAGCGTTCTCACTTCATCATGCGTTTTGCCATCTATTTTTCGGCTCTATCTTCCATCAAACTGCTTACTTCAAACCAAAGACAGAAAACAGAAGCCCACTAACCATTACCTGACAACTTTCACAGACTCCTCTTTAGTTGTTATTCGATTATACTTTGCTCAAATTAATAAGCAATTTCTCTATCAATGTTCTGTGTCAATACTCTAAAGGCAATGTCTGCATCAATTTGAGTAAATACTTTAAATATTAAGTAAGACTTGCAAAGCTACCACTAAGTACAATAACTAGATGATAGATAGCGCGTTACCGGAGTCAATTAATATATAGAACACTACATATACCTACCAGTTGCATTGGTATAACATGTAGGTAAGTACACAGTGCTGAAAAGTTCAAAACATTTCAATTAAACTACATACGATTTTAGCTTATTAAATTCAGTCACTACTTAATTCATTATTTAGACTAATTGTACGAGTGGCCAAGCCGCGTTTCGGTATCTAGGTCCATTGTACACCTGACTACTTAATGTCGACATTTAAAAATACTTTCAAGCATTTCTACAGTTTCAACAATTCTCATAACCACGGGAACAAGATCTTGATATGAATACATTTTCTACCTAATATAGAGTTTATAAGCGATTTATATGTACATAAAATAGCATTTATCTAAAATTATAATACATTCCAATTTGTATTGAAGTTAGCCCTCAGTCCCTTGCCAGAGTCGGTTGTGATTGGGAAGAGATAGCGTGTGGTGCCTTGTAGCTACCTGCTTCGCTACCTACAGCAAATCTCTAAGTAACTCAGAATAAATTATTCCATAACTTTATGTTTCTGTCTATTTTGAATAATCCAATGACACGTAGCAATTAGATTGACCGCATGTAAGAAATATAATTAGAGTTAATATTTCGAAATAGATATACAAGAAAATTTTAATTACCGATCTGATAATTGTTGACAAAAAATATTTAAGACAAACGACGAATGCCAAGTTTTTGCAATCAAAAACTTTTTGTATGTTTTACGCATTTTTTATTTTTGTTATTGATATATGGAGTGAATGTTAAGTTTTATTACTGTATACTATTTTAATGAATCCATATTTTGTTTGTGTATCGTCGGCCTTATACGCATTATGTAATGTTGTCTTTTTGGTTGATTGTTTCTTTTACAGTGGTACTGGACAGCATGTTGTTCAAGTATTAGAAGGACTGAGGTTCTTTTCATTTGTACCCTAAATTAGGGCTCTATAATCTCTCACTTAAAGTAGTGCTAGGATAGCCAATGTCTTGTGTTGGGTTTGTGTTAATTTATATTAAAATATATTTTAAGAAAAAATATTGTCTTTTTATTCTGAATTGCCTCATTTTGCTAGTTTGATTCAAAGTAAGTCATATATTTTTATCACATTAAATGCCTTACAACTAAATATTAAGCATATTTTTGAGAGAAAAAACTAAAAAGCAAGAGAATCCTCTTAACCGCTTCACGGTGTGCGCTCTTAATTTCATATATTATATAAATTTTAATAATACTTTCGCCGGCGGTAACACAGACACAATTCCTACTGTTATAACGGCTTTAGTTTATCGCCGGCGGCCGTGTTGAAAACTCAATTTCAAGAGATAAACAAAACCACATTTGTGTTTTTACATTCCATCTTCGATCAATAATAATAACAACTAGCTGACGGGTCAGCGCTTCGAAGCCGGCACGGCTCTTATTTACTGCACATTTTGTAACAGCTTAATTAATAATAAACTGACACTACAACAGTGATATATTTGTGCTTCGTTTTTGTTCGAGACCCGTTGTCTAGATCTAGATAACTATTGATCGAAGCATTCCATAAAACTATCTCGTAATAAAAACAACTTGTGTTGTTGAACCAACTGTTCCTATGGCGCTGTATTCCATGCGTCAACGAAAAGCTAAGTAAATAAAATGCAATTTCATCATTTTCATTGCTACAACATGAAAAAAAAAGCGTTTTATAAATCGATTATTCATTTATTTCTCTTAGAAATATAATAAAATTTTACATTCAGTCAAGATAATATCACAGTAATTACTTAATTTTATTTAAAATCTAGCTCTTTAATCATGATTACCAGAATTCGGACATTTCACAGCACGCTAAGACGAAAGTGAGCTGTGGAGTCGACATTGCCATTAAAAATTCAATTCTTACACAGTTACTTAAATAATCCTGAAATGCTTAATCTCCTAAGCAATGAAATACAAAAATGGTAACTAAAATTAAAAACATTGCAAACTTTCATTAATTTAATGTACATCTTATTTGTTATGTTAATATTAATGTCGACTCCACAACTCACTTTGTCTTAGCGTGCTATGAAATGTCCTAACCCTAATTATAGCAAAACTATAGTTTGATTAATATGCCTTTACAAGGAACATATGATCGTATAATAATGTCAAAATTTTGGTGTGATTAATTATATTGTTGCATTTATACTTGGTTACAAAGCCTACAAAAGTATCAACAACTAAAAATATACTTTTTGACTAAATGTACTACGCTTTTAGCATGATTAATTATGTGTGGTACATAGTTGATCTAATGGTGTCCAAGGATAGCTAACGATAGCTAACGATAGCTAGTGGACCACTAGCAGTCATATGACAGTTTTAATTTGATCCCTAAGTATGTCATATTTCATAACAAGCAATACACTCTTTTCTTTGGGCAGTCGAGTAAAAAAAGGCTCTTTTTTACGACAAAGATTTAAAAGAAATTTCACGTGAAGTTCTTACCCCTAGCCAAGAAGAAAGTAAAAGTTAAAAAAGCCTATGAAAATAAGATGACAAAGTGCCTTATTTGTTTGTTAGCTTGCGCATATTTGCTCACAAGATCTATTATAAATGTTGACTGTGAACTATTTAGTACAGATCATTTACTTGGATGCATATCACCTGCACAAGTTGCGAAGCTCTGTCATGGCGGCTTGCGACACAGCATTCTTATTTTTCTCAGTTTTATACCTGAAATTAATAAAAACAAGCATTAAGTTTAACAAATTACCAAGCACGTAAACAGCTTTTGGCCCAGCAAATCAAAAAGTTCTTAAGCCGCGATAGTAGAAGATCTTCACGTTCGAATTTCAAATACTTTTCCACGGAAAAGTGCTTTTGCGCTAAGATTTCGATTGATAAAGCTTTTCCGAGCTGGTAAGGTAAAAAATTTAAATTCATAGGTATTATTATATATTTTTTGAAGTTTGATTGTAAAATCCAGGGGTCCAGGGGAGGGACAGCTGCCCATTCCTGCCCCCCCCCCCCCTCCCCACCACGTTACCCCTGAGCAAACTACTCTTAAATCTCGCGGTGACACGCGTAAGAGCCTGATAAAAAATAATTTGCTCCCTTTTATAATGACAGCCCAGGGGGGCATATAACTAAAATTAATCGTAGTTAGAACTGGGGAGACTTGCTGAAGTACTGACCTAGCACAACGTTAGTCTGTTCATCAACGGTTGTGGCGACACCTGTGTAGACAGTACTGACCTGGCAAGGAAATCGTGCGCGACGTCGGGTCGGTAGGTGGCGCAGTCGCGCAGGTACGCCTGGTCATTGGACAGCGCGCGCCGGTACGCCAGCTCGCGCCACGCCGCGCCGCCGCGACCCGCTAGCAGCACCAAGCCTTCCATGAAACTAAAAATAAAACGACAACGTTCAAAATAATAAAATGACAATGCCGAAAAGATAAAGAGCTATGTAGATGTATTTAATATTTCAATGTAACTTCTAGAGCCTTCATTTTTGTTCTTACTGTCTAATCTAAAAAAAACTTTGGTCAATCGATCCAGATACATTTACTATAAGTATCCCGCCCAAACTTATTTAATACTTTCTTCGGCGGTAGCTCAGATACAATGGAAGTTCTATTATTTATTATTATAACGGCTATAACCGTTGACCGCCGGCGAACGTGTTAAGTCCGGTGTACTGTGCCCTGTAGCATAAACCTGGAAAGTTATGTTTAATGTATATTCTCACCTTAGATAGTCTGCGACCAGTTTGTACATCTGCTCGGTGGTCTTGTTGAGCACGAGCCTTGTGGGCGAGGCGTCGAGCAGCGCCATCTGCAGCGCCACGTTCTGCGCGAGCGCCGCCATCTCGCCCGCGAAGCCGGTACAACCACCCTGCAGGTACAGCTCGGCTGCGTCGGTGCTGTGGTTGAGCGCTGATTCTAAAATAGATCTGGAAAAGTTTCAATTATTATATTTCCCACATACAAAAAGACATCTTGACTGTCATGTTTCTTTAATCGGAACGTCTTATCACGCGCGCCGTTTCCTCGCCTATCTATCAATGTGTCTCTTCCTTGGTAATTGAATCAGTAAAGAACGCACTGAGCAACAAGCAGATGTTCTAGACACTAAAGCCTAGGTACTAAAGTAAATACGCAAAATTAAAAAACCGTACCAATCGAAAGGTCACATGTGACAATAATATGAAAGAAAGTGGCCCAAAAAAGATTCCGAGTTTCGCCGGGGGGGATTGTTTATTCGTATAATATATATGTACCTTGTCACCGTATTGTCGTGTATCTGCACCCATTCCGGCTGGCTGGGTTTCTTCGCCCCCTTGGGCGCCGCCTCTATGGCGATCTTCTCCAAGTCACTAATCAGATCGAGCGCTTGCTTGCGCTTCACGTTCGCCGCTTCTGCGTACATATTGAAGTGGAGAGCCACCATTATGTACGCGTCTGTGTCTCCTGGGCAGTGGGTTTTTAGATAGTCCAGTAGGCCCTGAAATAAAAAGACTAGATACTTGGCGTGTTCAGATCAACGAAATCTAGAGTTCATATTTTGAATTTAGGTTCGGCTTTTTCATGACTATAAAGAATTTTGGTGCTTACTGAATGGTCAAAAAAATCAATTTCTAGCAGAAACTAGACCAAAGGTCTGTCTCATAACGACTTGTAACTGGTAATACAAGCGGAAGTCCATTTCTAATACAAGAAGTTCAAACTGGCCGCCGTTTGTATTACAAGTTACAAGCCGTTACGAAACATGTCCAAAACATGCAATTAAATATTGACGTTATGTTACTTAAATAGGCTGCAAAGTATCACGTTACGAGCGCGGTTAGACAAGAGGTCATGTGATCATGAATATTAATCTAGAACTACGCTACAATAATAATGTCCACAAACCTGTTTAAACTCCGTAATCTTATCCGACTGCTGTCCCAGCATGAAATCAAACTGTCCCAACAGAAACTCAAATTGATGGTTATCCCTCAGCGCTTGGAACACGTAAGCCATCTCCGTGTAGCGCGCCAGGCCGGTGAGCAGCCGCACCATAAGCCGCCAGGAGCGCGCCGCCAGCAGCTGCGCCGTCAGCGCCTGCGCCGACCTCAGCGCCACTGCCACGCCCTCCGTGTCGCAGGCGCATGAGAAGCACTCGTGCGCGAGTACTAACAGCTCGATTGATATTATGTTCACCTGACAATTTAGGATACTTATGTTATGATTATAGGACCAGGAGGATTTTGTGGACCAGAGTCAAGAGTGCTGCTAAGCACTTCACCTCGCGAGAGATCAAGAGAAATATTCAGAGTGACGGCCAACCTTTAGTAACTGGAGAGGCACCTCAAGATTTTATTATTTGGAATGGTAAAACTCTTCAGTCGTAACTGAGGCACTGTCAATTGGTAGATAAGTGATGAAAACTTAAAAAAAAAGCACTAACCCGGGGTTAACGTGACGTCAGATGATACAAATAAGTAAACCCCAGGATAGAGTCTAACCCAGGTCGGCGCAAGTCGGCCATAGACAGTAAAAAAACATGAAAATGTATATGTATAAAGGTTTCTGTCGTTATTGTTTCACAATCAGCAGAAAAGACGGAACTAAACTTCCGCAGGTTGAATGCCACCAAAAATCATGTTTTTTTTTCAGCTTAAACAACAAAAACTAGAAAATCTATTTAGTTTTTAATCCATCGTAGGCTACGTACCTGCTTTGTCGACAGCTTGGCCCCTTTAGTAATCTTCCTGATATTCGACTTGACCTCGTACCGTATGTGAATGTTGCTCCGCGATATCACGTCGAACAGATTCCTCCTGGTGTCCCGCGTCAGCTTGCTGCCGGCCGTGTACACGGTGGACACGGCCGAGTACACCGACCCAGTTTCCGCAGAGTTCAGAGTGCCTCCGTCAGTTATGGCAGACCCCACTTCGTCACCCTCCACGTTAGAATACTCTTCGTCTATCAAAGTTTCTAAATCGAAACAGCTATCGTCCAAAGTATTATCCGGTACAGAAACAATGTTAGACTTGTAAATCTTCCTAAACGCCATAAGGTGATCAAGTATCAACCTCCCAACGTGACTGCAGCAGTCTGGACGCAGGTTTAGGAACATCTCGATGTCAGAATTCAAAACGTAACCCCACAGCGTGTATTGGAAATGCTCTTTTTGGCGGAATGTTGTCGTCTTTACTAAATGCGGACATATGATCGCAGCTACCATTTCACGGCAAAGGTATTCTGCAATCTGAAAAGGTTATTTATTAGACGACTGGCTGGTGTTTTGTAAAGAGATAAGACATCAAAATTAAAATAGGTATACTCTACTTTCAACTATGTAAGAACCTGAATTTGCAGCAATACAGCGTAAATGTGACATTTTACATACCTGTTTGGAAGGAATGTTGAAAGTCCTGAACACGAGATTCGCAAGCGACATTCGCGTACGGCCGCTGACCAGATTAATGAAATCGACTGACAATCCTCTGTACTTCAGCACAGCGGTATACTGCCAGCCTATGTGCAGCGCTATGCGGTAGTACGAGGCGACGTGCCTGGCGACGGCGAGCCCGCTCCGGGCCGCCAGCGCCTCCAGCGCGGCGAGCCGGTCCGCGTCCTCCCGGCCCGCCAGCTGGCTGCCGCCTTCCGACGCGTTCTCCTGCTTCTCCTGGATGATAACCAGCTCCTCGAAGCTCGCGTCTGATATGCCTGACGCTAAAATATAAATAGTCTATTGCAAAAAACGTGTTGAAGTAGACATAAATACAGCGGAAGTTTAAAAAAAAAATATTCCGACGAATTGAGAACCTCCTCCTTTTTTTTGAAGTTTTGAAATCGCTTACATCAACATTTTCCCCTCACACAATTAATAAAAAGAATGGTACTTGGGTAGGAGTTGAGTAGTCAATTGAGACATAGGTATGAAGTCAGAAGTGATAAGTATAATGTTACATAAACTATTAAAATACAGCAGTCACTTACTGTTCAGTTTATTTGGCAGGAACGGCGAAGAGATAACCAATCTCAGTTCCTGCGGCAGCTCATACGGGGAGCACGTGCCTTCAGCCAACTTTATGCAGGTCCTAATAATCTGCACGGGACACGGCGAGCTTCGGTACATAAACTCGGAAGGAGTTTTAAACAAGGCGGACAGGCGGAAAGCGTCCACGAGCAATTTCAACTCGAGGAGAAGGTTAATGACCTTTCTCCAGTTTTCCACCGCTTCCGGATCTTCTAACAGTACTACATCTTCAATATTACCCACGTCTGACTCGACTTCGATCTCCCGCAGCTCCATAGAGAACGGTTTCTCTGTGTCAATTACCCCCACTTTCCTCGACATTGCCGGGTCCTTCTGCCCATTCAATATGAAGTGTAAAGTGCTGTGATAACTATTTAGGAATATTTCGTTTTGAGACTCGCGTTTGAAATACGCGTCCCACATGAGGTGCTCAATGCGCTCTCTCTTTCTGCCGTATTCTAGATTCTCCTCGAACCAGCTCATTATGATTCTGTAAGCGTAGAACTTTTGTGCAGAGTCATGGATCTCGTTTACGTAATAGACAAGGAAGTCTGTAGCATCGCTGAATGTGACGGCTGCTTTCTTGAATGCTTCGCTGCAGCGCACTATGAAAAGCGTCCATTCTTTGTCATCCACGCCGTCGTCTTTCAATAAAAGCATTTCATGTTTATGCGCCCACTCCGCCATTAAAATGTCGTTGACCGGCACGCTGGCTAGTTTAGCTATTTTGAGCGCGACGTCATATTTTCTGTTGTTAGTGTATGTTTCAACGCATTGCAGCAGATATTGACCGGAATCGTCTCGCAGCATTTTAGACACGTTAACGACTGATGACGTCTCCATAGATATTTGAAGAATCTCGTGCAGTGTCACGAAGTTTGGAGATGGTACTGGAATGCAAAAGTTGTGACAATGAATAGTTGGTATGCTCATGTTTAGGTATCGAAGAACATGTCTTGGTCAAAGGTACATTCATTAACTTACCAGAAAATCCTTTTCCGAACTGAGCGACAGCCAGGCACTTGAGAAACTCTTTCTGGTGGAAAGCGCTGTCGAATCCCTGGCTAAGTGCGATTTTGATGAGCGCCGTGGCGATCCTCTGATAGGCCTCCTTGGACAAGCGGCTGCCCGACCCGGCCGCGCCGCCGCTGCAGCGCCGCTGGCAGTGCTGCAGGAAGCTCGCTAGCTGCTTGCTCGTCTGGCTGTCAAACGTGCGCTGGTGCAAGCAGCGGCATAGGAACGCTGTCAGTAGAGCCAGCGGACTTTCCTAGAGACAGATAACGCTTCAGATTCGGAAATATCTCTGATAAGAAATTCTACGCTTAATCTATTCATTGGGCATTAGCAATGTGGTTATTAACCTGCGGCATTACAATAAATTCCACTTATACAAGAACTCACGCAATGAATAGATTAACAACTAGACACCACCAAACTATATAATTTAGGTACAATACATGGCTATACATTTTCCGAGTCTCACCGGCATAAATATGAGCATGGACTCGTGCAGCGTCGTGACGTAGCCGTCGTGCAGACACATCTCGGCCACCTGCAGGTACAGGTGCTCGCACACCGGCGCCTGCGCGGCCGGCGCGTCCGCGCGCGGCAGCGCCGCTGACACCCACTGCGCCCACAGCACCTCCACCGCGTTGGGCTGCCCAGACAAGCGATTGAAGCCAATATTAAATTGTTAGTAATTACTAATCACGCGTACGCCCTGTGAACGTGGTAAGAATTACTGCTACTATATATACATACACAAGTTTCAACTCCAATTTTACAATGAGTTTACTATCACTATTCCAACAGTAAGTGTTTTTCGGCTGATAAGGATGGATGATGACGTTGACTACCGCCGCCCTGTTGCCGCTGCCGCCCATTTCACGGTGCAAGCTGTGAAGTACGGTACACACCTCGTAACAACTTGCGAGCAGCACTAGTAGCGGCTCGCGCGCAGTGTGCGCGGCGCGGGCGAGCGCGGCGGGGGGGTCCTCGGGCCCGTGGCACGCCGCCGCCGCCTCCCACAGCTCGCGCGGCCCGGCAGCGCGGCACCCCCACTCGAACACGCCGTTGCCCACCGGACTCTACACACAATAATTTAATTACTATAATAGGGGGCGAAATAAAGGTATAATCTTTAAATGGATCATTAACTAGTTCTATTTTAAAATTATGTGGAAAATGACCGATAACGCACTATCAAATGTTTCGTGACTCCAGAGTTCTGGACTAGCTAAACACTTAGGGCCTTATTCATAAACGTCACTCTAGCTTCCATTAGCTAAAATAGGTTTAGTCTTCTTCTTACTAACGGAAATGTCAATATGACGAAAAAGGACAAATGAACTTTATAAACTAAAAAACAATTACTTTGCTCACCCGCGACCACTAATGACAAATAGTTATATCTGTGCGGCAAATGTATGTTTCCATGCAACACCTCCGCCTCCACTGCTACACGAATCAACACATGCCACACAGACCCAACTATCACCACCACCACTATACTAAACGCTGACGCGTTTCGGCACTCTCCACGAGGCCGTTTACGAAGCACAACAACAACCGCTCAACATGCCACCACTTCCACTACTCAGTAAATATGGACCTCCGCAAAGTAACGCCTAATTCAATAAATTATTCAAATGAACATTAACGGCATTTTAGTTAAAATAGGATTATCAATAACAGGGTTACTTACTTACATTGTATCGTACAATCATTCGTGACACGCGGGATCATAAAACGCATCAGTATAATAATATAAAAGATTGAGCATCACTATGTCCGCCCATAACGCCTATATGTCCTAGAGAGCAAGCAATATGCGCTATTGCTTTATGATTCCTTGTTCCAGGAGCGATTGAACAAAACATAAGACAGTTTTGTTAATTGATCTTATAACAAAAGCTAATTTTAAGTAACGGGTAACTTACCATATCAGAGGAGCTCAATCTGGTCAGTCTTCTCTGCCCGTTACTGTTCATTTTAAAATCCTTTTCTGCCCCATCTTCAGCATTTCTGTTCATCATAATATACTTCAAATGTTCGGCGTATGACTTCTTTTCAAATTCCTGCGACAGCTTCAGCATTTGGCTCAAGGGGTAGCGGAATACGTCGCCGAACAGAAGGAAATTGAACCAGGAGCCACTCTTCACAAATCCCCTGAGTAAAGTTTCAGGCAGCGGCAAATTGTGCAACACTGCGAACTTTACCATTGTCTGCGACTCAAACAGTACCACCGACATATCCACTTCTCCATCTTCATTTTGCTTGCTTTTCAAAGTGTTGGCAGTAATCTCCTCAAGATTCTCAAGAATATCTTTCGCAGCGTCATCACTGCTTTGTATCAGTTTCGACATGTAATCATTCACTGTTTTGGCAGCCCTGTCGGTATTCCATCCTTTCCAATTGATCAAATATTGTTTCATCATCTTAGCTGCTGTCATGTGAACTCTGCACCGCGTGGGATTGCAGCCAATCATAGCGACGAAAGAAATGGCGCAAGCAACCATAGCGGGATCGTCCCAACTCTGCAGAGCCAAGGCGTGAGCTTCACAGCATGCGCTCTTTATACTCTTATCTTGGAGCCGGTTGTACATCTGATACTGCTGAACAACAAACGCCTGGCTCGCATTACATGGACGATATTGCTTCAGATAGTAAATATGACTCAGTTTAGCCACATAGCCATATCTTCTCATCAGTTTCTCATTGGCAAAATCTGGCATGCCAACAGACTTCTGTGACAAAGCTTTGACGCAGCTGGCGTTAACCTGCATGTCATTAGCCAACAGGCTGCCCAAGCTGCGTCTATCGGACTTCTCGCAGACTACGGAGGACGCATTTTGATTGATCAATTGGAATTCAAATATTTTCGAAACATCAAGCCCCCGATAGCCAGAAAGCAACTGATATACATTTACATCTTTGGACTCGTAAAATGGATTTGTGTCTAAATATTTTTTATATACATTGTATAAATGTGGAAGTTTCTCTTTGTAGCCTTTATTAGGCAATTTGAAGTCTTTGAAATTTATGAACTCATCTTTCGAAAATACATCGAACAAATTGGCGCCATCTTCGAGGAGTATCATTCCAAGGACTAAATGAGGGTTGGAGCAGATATAGTTGTCAATGTCATCCTTAGCTATTTGCTGGCAGGTCTTATACACAGGCACCACATGGCTCTGCCTGTCTGAAGTTTGTTCAATACTTTTAAACAACAACCACAGGTTTATACAGTCTTTGGCTTCCTGTTCCACATTAGAGAGATCTGTATCCAATATGTTGCCTTCAACACACATTGTCAACACTTTGTACAGTTTATTCTTAACACAATATTTTGCTAATTCTACATAGAAATCTTGTTTAGTGATATTAGAACAGGATTCTGTGAATATGTCATCAATAAGTTTTAGATTTTGAGTTCGAGCTAATCTAGCTATTATTTTGTTCAAGTTGGAGCTTTCATTTTCATTAACTATGCCATAAGAGCACAGAGTATCATAAATACACATTTTTGTATACTCAAAACAAGTGCTATTTGTTATGTTGGCGATCATCTCACTGGTGATGGTCCACTTGCGAAAGATTTCATCCAAAGTATCAAGAACTTCATCAGGGAATCCCTGGGTATCCACATTTAGAAGTTTCTTTACAAAACTTTCATTGTTGAAGAAATTATAGCGGGCATTCATATCCCTCACCACCTCTGACATTTGCAGGTTGATCCAACGAATTAAAATCATGGCTTTGTTTTGTTCTACCAAGTGATTCCACATTTCTAAAGGTGTTGAGAAATCTAATAACGAAAATTCTGCGAAAAAATACTAATAATTACAAAAGGGAGATATTGCATGATATATTGTTGAGCAAACTCATTTAACTCTCTTATCAGTTCGTAACAACATAAAATATATTACTTTAATTGGGGCCAACTAATTACAGAGCAATGTTTATTAGAAACAATAAATTTTGCTTACCAAATGAATCAAGAAAGAGGGCTGAAGCAATTTTACTTTTCCATTGAATAGAGTAGCCTTGTATTTTTTCTATAGTCAAGGCTTTAATTTCGCTCTCAGTTACAAACACCCTGTCCTTGCCTGTGCCAAACACTTTGTTCTGTTTAAATGTGCCTTCACATTCAAATGCTTTCTCAAGGTATCGCAGCAAGTTCCAGTGTCTTTTAAATTCATGCCACTTTGTGACAGTCTCCTCTTTCATGTCTGGTGCCAGTTTCTCCAAATGCTGGAGTATAAAGTCTCTGTACTCTATCTCTGGAGAAGATGCGGCAAGAGTCATGAGATGCTCTACTGGATTTATCTCCACTTTATTTAGAACATGAAGAGCTTTGAATATCTGTTTTCGCATCAATAGTTGGATTGTCCAGGTTCTGACCTAAATGCAACAAAGTATGGTATGGTTATATCTATTAATTAACATATTATTGTGTATTATTGTTTATTCATGTGTATACATTAAAACATAATAAGGCAGCATCAAAATAATATTTTGATGCTGCCTCATTATCATATTATGATATGTGTTAACTTTCTTTTCTAAGTATCTAATATTTTAATGGGGCTTGTGACAAATGTGACTATATCAGCACAGGGGAACCCCAGACACATAATGTCAGTCTCTCTCGCACAGAACCCTAAAACTAAATAAAAATATTTTTAGACTTACTTCTGCCATGAACCAATCTCTGGCTGTGTCCTCATTCCACGAGTTTTTGTGCATTAAGTATTTAACAGCAAGGTTGATGTGGCTGCCTTTAGCGGCTGCCTCCCGAACGACATCACGAGCAGATTTCTCTTCCCAACACGACCAAATAATCTTCTCATTTTGCGTCAACCCTTCCATTTTCACTATTATCTATTTTGATGTAACATTAAAACCTTAATTATTCTAAAGGACTTATACAAAAGAAAATAGAAATTCAGAGTCTTGTTTCTTGATAAGTGTATTACAATTATTTATAACATAACAATAGATTATAACGAGATTTTATTATGATAGGATCAGGAGGAAAGTTACCTGTATTTGACAGTTGAAGTTTTTAGCTGCGCCATCTCTTACCTGTGTAAGGCTACTTTTTAGTAGTTAGTGCGTTAAGCATTCTTGTCGGTTTAAAAAAATACGGTTTATTTTTTTTCCATCATATATTGCAAAATTTCATGAAAAAATATCGAACCGAAGGCTTGTAATTTTCAATCAAAAATTATTACTTGTACTTCTGTTAAAAAAAATGCAAAATTTATCATCATGCAAAGAAGAAAAAAAAACGGTTTTTGGTACACCTACTACATCCCTTCAAAATTTTCGGATTCAAGTAAACGTCATACAGCATACAGCGCCCAGCCGCTTTCTGTTTTTTTAGAAAATGCGCAGTGTTTAACTGTTATTTCGTTAATTGTCCACTAGTAAATACGTAGAGTCGATTTTCAGCTCCTTCGTTTTATTAGTGCCAGTTCGTGTGTATTGGACGTTGCGGCGAAAATTCGGACGCTTTATTTACAATCTTTCTGTGTTGTTTCAGTTATTTATCGCGATATCAGATGCTTGTCATTTGTGAAGACTTGTTGTTTTGTGATATTGTTAGTTGTTGCGATTTTGGACACTTTAAATGTATAATTTACGAAATAAACGATTTTGAATTCTGAGTTTGAATTTTTCATAATGTCTAATCTAATAAGAGTGTGTACACATAATTCATGTATGTGCGCACGCGCGTGTGTGTGTGTGTGTATGTGTGTGTGTGCGCGCGTGTGCGCCCGCGCGCGTGTTTCCGAGCTTGAGCGCATGTGTGTGTTATGAAATCTGTTCTGTCGACTATCACAGATAAAAGATGGCGCTGCTGTAGAGGCTGGTTGAGGGTGACATTTTTTTCCGCTGAGAGGGCGCTCTATTCCCAGTATATTATATTACTCTATGGATAGGATATATACTACTAATTTTGTTATTTTCGTGCCTTCTTTTTAAGTTGATGGCCCTGGTAGCCAAAGCTCAATAAATAAAAAAAAATATATATATATATATATACTACTAACTACTAGTACAGGTTTACGCCAAAGAACGGTGTAACCAGAACGTAGTTTCCATTTCCTATATATTCAATGTAGGGTAGTGGAACCAAAAGATGAACAACCCCTATTAGTTGAACAATCGTCGGAAATATCGAAATATTAAGATTATTTCACATCACAACACACGTGGTTTGAAGTTTTTTTTCTTAAGCGTGATTAATCAATCAATTTCACTTACACTTGGTTTATGCGTCTTTTTTATTAAATCACTGGCTGTTAGGCGTCAAGCACGGGTGTAATCGGTTGTTGATTCCATGCTCCACGCTGAAGACTCCATTACTATGGGAGTCTAGTTACGGTAAGTACTCTCCAAGTTTTAGCTTAAACTTATTTTTTGAAGAAGTTATCACAGTGAAATTCTTATCGGAGGGAATTAATGGTTATTCTATTCTTCATGTTATTTATATAAAACTGTACCTTTGTAAGTAATTATTGAGATATTTGATGTTCAAGTAATGGTTTCAATATTTAACTGGAAACCCAATACTTGAACGGTGTTCATGTTCTAGCTACTGAGCAATTTCGTTCAATGCTTAAAATTAAATACGTTTACAATGGGTATTTTTGTTTAAATACCAGTATTTTTTATTTTATTTTATACTAATGGTTGTGATAGAATAAAAATTAAATTAATTAATATATGTTGTCTCAACATATTCCCAAGGTTTTAAATATAAAATCACTCGAGGGTCAAATATCACTAAATAGCACTAAGTATATTGCATGCAATTTAGATGGGTAGCCGTTTTCCAAGTAAAAATATTTACGTTAACATTATTAGTTCAACTATTGGGTTCAAACGTTCATAATTAGGGCACACGTGTTCAACTATTGGGAGAAACGGCCTATTTATTGATTCAATAATTATTTTATAAAATACTGTATAATAATATTTAACTTTAGTAAGTATGTACTAGTCAATTATAAGAATATGTAAAAAAAATACATGCCACCAAAAAGTACTTCACGTCACAAAGAACGAGCTGTCCAAAGTTGCTATAGTCACGGTATGGTGTCTTCTAAATAATGTACAGGCTCCTAAATTTACGTAGAAACGAGCAACCTCTATTGTCCATTAATGAAATTACTTACACAGCTTGCTTACTATCAGATTCTGCTTTCTTGCCATGACCAAATTATACGAGGGTGGTATGATAAGTAATGAACCTTGAAGCTACGGGGTTTGGCTGAATATTAAAAATGTCTTTGCCCACATCCGCCATCTTGGACGCGGGAAAATTTACAGTTTCAAATGATTCCGTCAATTACTTCATGACTTATAGTTTTTTAAACAGAACGAGTGGCATTGTTTGTGTACAATGGAAAAAGAACAATATCGATCAGTGATTCGCTTTCTGTTTTTGAAGGGGAAAACGCGTGATGAAATTAAAACTGAGTTAGATACCGTATATGGCGATGCTTCACCTTCTATTGCCACAGTAAAGCGGTGGTATAACGAGTTTAGAAATGGAAGAATATCTGTGTTTGATGAGGCCCGCCCAGGACGTTCAAATGAGGTTACCACGGAGGAAAACATCAACAAAGTCCGTGATATGTTGATGAACGATCGTATACTGAAGTTGAGGGAGGTAGCTAAGGTATGTAGCTTGTCACTGGAGCGTGTACAAAATATCGTTCATAAACATTTGGGAATGAGGAAGTTATCGGCCCGATGGGTACCGCGTTTGCTAACAGAAGAAAATAAGCAGAATCGCGTAGCCACTTCCAAAGAGTGTTTGGCACTGTTAAAACATAACCCGAAAGACTTTTTTATGAGTTATATTACCGTGGACGAAACGTGGATCCACCACTATACTCCCGAAACAAAACAACAGTCCAAGCAGTGGACCTGCCCCGGCGAAAATGCTCCAAAAAAGCAAAAACGGTTCCGTCGGCCGGGAAGGTTATGGCGACCGTTTTTTGGGATTACCAAGGAGTTACCCACATTGACTATTTAGCGAAGGGAAGAACGATCACGGGGCAATATTACTCTGATTTATTGTCTCGATTTGATGGAGAATTAAAGAAAAAACGGCCCCGTTTAGCCCGCAAAAAAGTGTTATTTCACCAGGATAATGCTCCGGCCCATTCATCTCACATCGTCAAGGCCAAACTAGATCAAACGGGCTACAAAATACTGCCGCACGCTCCTTATTCGCCAGATTTAGCCCCGTGCGATTTCTTCTTGTTCCCAAACATGAAATCTTGGCTCGGAGGCAAACGCTTCATGTCAAATGAAGAGGTCATAGAGGCCACAGAGGAGTATTTTGCAGAGTTTCCGAAGACATATTTTTTGGAGGGCTTAAAGAAGTTGGAGACGCGTTGGGATAAGTGCATACTTTTGAAAGGGGACTACGTAGAAAAATAAAAACAAAAAATAAATAAAAAAATAAAAATTCTTGGGTAGGCTCACTACTTATCATACCACCCTCGTAACAGTGAAAATTCTCAAATATGTTATTATATTAAAGTAAACATTAAATCTTAATAATTAAACATTTTAGTCGAAGATTCAGTAATTTTCTCAAGCAATTTGCAAAGAATAGGTGACATTTTAATAGTAACATTTGCTTACCTAGGCTTACCGTATCGTATCTGTATCTGTCATAGAGCTGCTCTGTGGTATCTGTCATTGCTTTTCTCTACGGTTAAATACTCAATCATAGCAAATTAAACAGATCACTCGCGTATAAAAGTCGAGAGTGTTGTAATTAAGTGTTTTTATTGTGTTTTAGTGCACTTTGGTCATGTGTAGTCACGTATAGGGAATGGTCTGACATACTCTTGGCCAAATTTATTTTCAAATTGAATATAACAAACATTTTGAGTTGTTAAATAAAACGAGCTCAAAACTTTTTATTTGCTTTCCTTTATTTATCATATCCCTTTATAGCGTGGAGAGAACTAAGTAGGATAGGTACCCAGTAATCCACTGAAAAAAGTAAAAAGTGTAACATTATTTAAGACGGGTTTTTATAATAAAATTGCTCTAGTGACTCGTACTTAAATTTCTTTTCATAAAGGTAATTGGCACTAAAGTTGAATCTGTTATTTCCAGTATTGCACATGTATGAAATTTTTTTTGGACATGTGCACTATTTAAAATAACAGATTCTATTTTATAGGCATAATATTCATAATCCATGCGTACCTATGTATAGGTAAGTATGTGTGTAATTACGCACACATGCATGCGTACCTATGTGTAGGTAAGTATGTGTGTAAGCACGCACACATGCATATTTGTCGGCAAGAGTTACAACACCATGACAATCAGATGGCGCCTGTTTCCATACATACCAAAACAAGCTCGAAGAGACCCGTCTATCTCATATATACTACTGTAGTCTTTGGCTATAGTCGCTTAATCGTTCATCTATTGGTTCCTCTACCAATGACCAAATCCACTAAATGGAAATAAGTGGCGTTACAAACGCCTATAAAATAATCTTTGATACTTTCAAATAGCACCTTCTATCATGCACCTGAAAAGGAACGAGTGGATCAGACGAGTCACGAAAGTTCGAGACGTGGTTGAAGAGATCGAGGGGAATAAGTGGAGATGGGCGGGGCACATTGCCAGGATAAACCACGACCGTTGGGCGAAACGAACACTCGAGTGGAGACCTCGCGCAAACACTCGCTGTAGGGGAAGATCACCCATGAGGTGGAAGGACGACATCTGCCGACAAGCGGGTGGAGGATGGATGCAAATGGCAATGGATCGTCAGGCGTGGAGAAATGGAGAGGAGGCCTATGTCCGAAGACGGACGAACTAAGGGCTGCTATGGATGGATGGACTTTCAAATAGATCTTGTACTTACGTAGCAAAAAAATAAGAAGTGAAAAAGATAAGTACAAATAATAAATCTATCTTTAACTTTTATTTATTCGTACGTTTGCCATAAATCCTATTCTGCGGCTAAATGAGTCAAAATAGCTATTATGTAGTAAACTTGGCAACACCACAGAATTAACATCAAACTATATAGATTGAAGCGTTTTTCCGTTCAAGCGCGCTCGCTACAAATCTCATGAAATACACGAATTCCTCGTATATTATATTACTCTATGCACAAACCCAAAGATAATTATAATTACCACAAACCTACTCTAGAAATCCTAGAATAGAACCCCTTCTGCAGCCCCCCCCGACTACGAAGTGCAAAATTCGAACTTCGTATCGTGCCGTCCCTCTGAAGCTAATATTATTTAACACGAGAGTGAGCGGGACGATACGATACGAACTTCGATTTTCGAATTTCGTAGTATGGGGGCGGAACTTTAGTAAAACGATGTATGTAAATCCGCGCCACAAAATATAAAATTAGTATCTCTCTTAGTATTCCGTGACAAATATTTTAAACCTCATCAATCAAGTAATTTTTTTTTTACTGTTTTCAATGCTGTGTTATGATAATGTTTTTTTTATGGCATTTTATTGGAAATTAAATGTAATTTTAGTAAAACTGATCTCGTCAATGTGAAACCTGGTGAAACACACGGTTGCTATGCAATGCATTTGGTGACAACCAAAGAAAATATAATCACTAAGTACGTTTCAGTACGTTTTTGGTACGTTTGCATGTCACAACATTAACTACATTTGACAGTAAGATTTTTTACTGAGATAAAGAATGGCAGAGGAATTACAAAAAGCTCATCTCTACTATGATGATATCAACAAAATCCGAGTGATAGAACCTACTATTCTGAAGGAGACTGAAGACGTGAGAGATACTTGTAAAAAATATGAGTCTAGTGAGTTTCTTCTATTCAACTTGAGTGATGCTGATACTCACAAGGCTGGTACAGTCAGCGTCATATATATGGTGACATCCAAAGTGATCAAATGGTTCGGTACACCATACAAATCCTATTTGATCACTTTGGATGTCACCATATATATGACGCTGACTGTACATATAACTTAAAACACGAGTGATCAACTCGAGTATTTTTTCAGAGATTCAAGACTTTGGTAAAATAATTAACTCATTATTGGCGATGCTAACAGAACTTGGTGAGAATGTAGAAAAACAGAAAATGGCTGCAATTGGTTCTATGAATCTACTCAATTCAGTTGCCAAAGAACGAGAATCGGAGCAAGCGAAATTACAAGTAATTAATAGCCACTTCTTTTTAGGCAGCTTATTTTTCTCGTTTTTAGCTGTAACAGACGGTTTATTTCTTTTAATTTTCAGGCGCAGATAAATGAAAAAACGGTCATTCTTGAACAACTGGATAGTGAATATGATGCACTTCAGATTCTAGAAGCGACGCAAATGGAAACTGTAGAATACTTAACACAGTTGCGATAGTTTTATTCTATCAACTTAGTGTTGGCTTACAAGAATAAAACTAAAAAGCAGTCTGTAAAAATGTATTTTTCACCAAACACACTTGAAATGAGAACAGTGTAGCAATAATAGGGTTGTCAAAATAATTATAATCCTGGTTCATAAATGAATAAACAGTCAATGTTATGCTGCATTATTTATAACATTACCCAGACTAACATACTAATCAGTCATTAGATACACCAGCCAACTTTAATGAAATAAGACAGAAAATTTCATGATTATACACCAAATGGAATTAATCGTACACCAACTAGCCATACATAATAGTGCCTAAAATGCTTCTAAACACCTGTGATTACAAAAATATACCTACTTATTATATAAAGCAATTAACAAAGGCAATTTAATTAGTTTCAATTGATTTCATCCATTTCAATCCACAATTTATCAATCCTAACCCCAACATTAAAATTCTTTTTTTAACAAATGTTTTAAATTGCTAATGTTCCGACTTGCACAATAACTTGCGCTTTTATTAATACAAATACTCCACCATCTTGCATGTCAATCTATCTAAATTTGAATTAAAATGTCCTCTTCTAGCAACAGAAAAAAAACTCATTGTAAAGAAAATATTATTTGTCACTACTGATGCAATTAATGATTATTAAGTTATAGATTGAAACACTACTTCTGTAACTTACATTATCACCTTAACAGCTACCTGCAATTGTCAAATAGACTAAGAAAGATCTTGAATGGCTTCCTCTGATTCAAAGAACACAATTTCAACATGAAAGTAATAATTATTGCAGAACATGTGGCATAAAAAAAACAAAAAATTATGGTTCTACTTCAATAAATTATGAACTGAGCACCCCACAAATAGACAGATCTATAGAGTAAAGTACATAATGAACATATTCAGTAATCAGAGTTCAGAATCGGCACATAGGCAGATCAGTGTTTATAATTGACTGAATGCAACCTACACCACTCGGTTCCACAGTAAACACTAGTTTGTTATAGGGGTGTTTTAGAATATGTAACGACAACTTGATCAGGGACTGACAAGCGATAGAACATCAAGAAGCAAGGCAATGGCACCCGACGCAGCTGCCCGCAGCGGTACGCATGCATCTCAGAACCTTATTCGAAGACAAGAAAACCTACCATTACTAAATTATTGTTTACTTGGGTAGATTCTCATAGTACGACAGTTTAGTCCCTGGCTCGGATAACACTAATGCTGACCGACAATTTTGTTCCACCACAAAAATAAGAAATTAAATAGGTCCATGAAACCTTACAAACAAAGGGCATCTTGTCCAAAGTTAATTTACAGTCTCCACCAAACATATCACAATACTATGTGTAGCTTGAACACTTTGTCCTTATGTTAAGAAAGTCTTACACACTTGACGTGACCTGCGAACTCGAGAGGGGGTCGTCGATCTTTAGCCGTTTGGATTCCTGTTGGTCCTCGGTGAGTTCGTCAGCGGAGCGCTTCTTGGAGCCATCGGCGGAGGCCTGCACAACCTCGGCCACGAGTCCGTCCTTGAACCGCACGATGATGGCAGTCATGTTGTCGCAACCGGTGCCGTCGCCCATCGTGCCCGGCGCCAGGCAGTGATCGAACACCTTGCCACAATCCAAATTATTTACTTAGTTTTAATCCAAATGCAAGCAATCCATCAATCAGATAAGCTCATCAAGTTCAACATTGAAGCCTTTATTCTAATTTGGCATTATGATTAAACATTGATATAGCCAAAATGTAATGTTAATTATAATAATTATTCTCCAATATTGTACACCATTTTTATGGTACATTACGGTCATGCTCTTTAATATCTACGCTTCTGTACCCGTTTTCATGCAAAAAAGGAATTATGAATTATGAAAATTTACAAAAGCAAAGTAAATTTGCCATTATAACAAAAAAATGCTCACCTCTTCACAGATCTGAGAAAGCCTCTCCCTGCCTTCTGCCAGCCGCGGCAGGATGAAATCGCAGACGTCCTGACTAGACATGAAGTTCCATATGCCGTCGCAAGCCAGCACCATGAACTGGTCCTTAGTGGGGTCAACGGTCAGCGTTTTCACGTCAGGCAGAGCCGTGACCATTTGCTCTTTGGCGTCCAAGTCTTTGTTTTGCTTATAGGAGTGGTCGCCAATGGCTCGGGACAGGTTAAGGCCGCCGTTGATGCGGCCGTCGTTGGAGACTTTGCCGCCCGCCTTGGTGATTCGCTCCAGTTCGGGAGTATCCTCGGGCTTGTGGTCAATCGACATATCGATGGCTTTGCCTTCTCTGCAGATGATGCAGCGAGAATCGCCTGCGTTTGCTACGTACAGTTCATTGCCTGTAACCACAATCGAACAATTTTAGCATAAAAGTCTTCAGTTGCATAATAAATAACTTAACCAACTTAAAAAAGTTCAAAAATCCCGGACATTGTCATTTCAAAGTTCAATATCTCAAAAACGGCTGAACCGATTATGATAAAACATATCTAAGAACCATAGCTAGAAAACCTTCTTTCAAATAAAAAAAAAACCGCACTCAAATCGGTTCAACCGTTTAAGAGCTACAGTGCCACAGACAGACACAGACAGCGGTCAAACTTATAACACCCCTCTTTTTGCGTCGGGGGTTAAAAATAAAGAGGATTAGGTACTCTCGAGTACTCTACATTGGTATTAAGTGGTCCAATTTCGATCATGGATTTTGAAGTGCCTGTTTCATGGTCACATAAATACAAGTTGTCATATATTATCACTTTAGCAAACATAGCAAACTTGAACAAAAAATAAGTTAACCTCTGAGCAGAGCGACAACAGCAGTGCAGCCACTGTCATTGCCAGGCTCCTCCGTCATAGACAGGTCCTCTTCCACATCCTCGTCGCTTGACTCCGCTTCATAATCTTCTTCATCCTCCTCCTCCTCCTCGCCTGTTCAATGCAATCAAATTTAATATTCACATGTAACATTTTAACCATATCTATATATCAAGGAAACATTTCTGTACTAACCGAAAACTATCAGCCATGTTTTGAATTAATCATGTTATGATTACAACCATGAAAATTATTAGTGAGACCAATGTCATTAACTAAAGTGAATCTAACCTGATGAACTAACCTTCATTAGAAGAATCCTCAACACCATTGACATTTTCTTCATCAGACGAATTTATCTCCCCACCCTCAAATGTCTCATCGTTAGAGTCACTCTCATCATCATCATCTTCCTCTGCAGCCTGTCTCAGCAGAGTCTCGTAGACGGCTGCGGCGGCGCGGCGGAGCTTCGATTTCTTAGGCCTCTCGGGGACCGGCTTGTCTATGCTGGGCGCAGGCCATAATTTGGCTGCAAAAGAATGCGAGAGCATCATTTGCAAATTTTAATGGCACAAAACAGAAGAAAAACTTGCAATATTGATAGCGACACCGACAGTAAGAAGCAGTTTTTTAATTATTTATCACAAGATTCGCTCATGAAATGTGAGTTTTACGACTTAGAGACAACTTTCTTTTTTAGGGTTCCGTACCTCAAAAAGAAAAAACGGAACCCTTATAGGATCACTTTGTTGTCCGTCTGTCTGTCTGTCAAGACCCTTTTTTTTCTGAAACGCGTGGAGGTAGCATGCTGAAATTAATATCAAATACACAAGTCTGTGGTCCCTTGAAGCTGTGAAAAAATCAACCTTCTAAGTCAACGCAATCAAAAGATACAGTCATTAAAAGGGTTATTTCTGAAGGCTATTTCCATACAAAATGTCGAAATCCGAAATCCTTAAGGGTACTTCCAGTTGTCCTAGAAACTTGAAATTTGGTATGAAGGTAGTTCTTAGCACAACCACTCAGAAAAGTCTCAAAATCTTAATTTTTTATGTCTGTCTGTAGATTTCACAGACCAATATAAGTTGACCCCACACTGCGTACATTTTGCTTAGGAGCAGGGCTCTGCTAACACTGCACTTCTTAAAACACTGAGGAAAAGCGTTAAAATCTTTCTATGGAACCCTCGTGCGCGAGTCCGACTCGCACTTGTCCGGTTTTTGAATAACGATCGACTTTTAGGATTGGGGCAGTAAGTAGGTATACATGAATGATTTTATAAATAAACGTATTTGAAACTGAGCACAATATCAATTTGTTTTGAATGTTTGATAATGGAACCTGATTCTGTCTTACTGAACATACAGTTCATGTTAACAAAGGAATAAGTAACCTTCACCGTTGCTATGTGTTGCTTACGCTTATTTTATTTTGCAACTGTTTAGAAAATTACTAAACCAGAGTAATATTTTTCATTTTTAGTCATTTTACCTACTCACCCTTGTTTTTGCCCTTCACAGGTGACAATGAGCCATTAGATGACGTAATATTACTCTCTTCACCAACACTCTGTTTGGAGTCTGTGACTTCTCCATTGCAGGCGTCACCGGAACCATTGCTGGCGACAGAAGGCTTCGCGTCCTCGCTTTGGTTGGGCTGTGCGCAGTTGTCTCCAGAACTATCTGGTGCTGTTGATTTATCCACTTCCATGGTCTCCTTTGCTGCCTCTTGCGGCTCACTTGTGGAAACCTACCATTACAGCATATTAATAAAATTCCTGACAGGCATAATTAGAAAGTATCATTATTATTAATTGACATAATCATAAGTATTTTAAACTTGTTTATTTGTTCCATTCTCAGAGGCATCATCATCTAATCATGTATAAATAAGCTATTCCCTTTATAAAGGTATAGGCAAATGACCATTATCTCATCTAGCAACATATCAAATTATGAACTAAAAAACAATTACTTTGCTCACCCGCGACCACTCGCAAAGCGCGCGGGTCGCGGGTGAGCAAAGTAATTGTTTTTTAGTTCATAAATATGGACCTCCGCAAAGTAACGCCTGATTCAATAAATTATATCAAATTAATTTGTTAGAAACTATATCATTAGAATTTAAATAGATAGCAACAATTAATTACTAATTAAGTTACCTCTTCATTATCATCCTTGTCTTGATCGTTGTTGGTGGATGACACACCTCCCATGTCCTCGTCGGGTTTGGCTGCATCAGAGTTGGAACAGGAAGGTCCATCTTCCAGGAGAGTGTCGTTGTTTCCGCTGGAACCAGACGCAGAGGTGGCCACTGAGCTGGAACTTGATGCTTTAACACCTATGCAAAATGACACTAATTTATTACAAATGAAAAGATATTGACTCTCCATGTGGAAGCATGTTCATCATTTAGGCTTGAAGTTATGTTGCATGCCTTTTATGTTACAAATCATCATGTTGCCAAATACATACAAATATGACATTCTAGCATCAACAGTACAAGCTAAGCTTATTTTAGGAATTCATAAATAAGTATAAAAGTATGCCTAGTTTTTTGTTTATATACATGAATATGAATAAAATCTAAATAAAGTTATTATTTAAGCAATACTGAAAAAACTTCAAAGCAGCTAGATTTATTACAAACAACAGTTAATATTCTGCTTAGTACTTGTCTTGTTTCATCAACCTAGCCTACCTGATCCACCGGCTTCGTCTGGGTTCTTCTTGGCACGCAGGCAAGGAGACAGTGGGGTGGCTGTGTCTCCAAGTCTTGCACGGTGGAGATTGCCGAGTTTGTTCTCATATTTAGCCAGCACCTCCTACAGGATAAAGGTAATACCTATTCATCTAAATTTCTGTACAAGGTTTTCAATTGATTACCTACTTTGCAACAGTTAATTTACTCTACAATGATAAAAAATTATATCAACAATTTTACCTTAATTGCCATGAGAGAAATGAGCTAGGTAATCTACACTAATATTATAAAGAGGAAAGATTTGTACCTATTTTTGTATGTTTGTATGTTTGTAATGAATAGGCTCAAAAAGTACTGGGGCGATTTAAAAAATTCTTTCACCAATAGAATGCTACATTCTTCCAATTTGACATAGGCTACATTTCATTTTGAAAAAAATTAGGGATCCTTGGTAAAATTTGAACAATGTAACCGAAGGTGTAGAAAAATGAGTCTTAAAATGTCTTTCGTCGAATGGGCTGCCGAAACTATTAGCGATAGAACAAAATAATGTACAACAATATTGAAGAACATCATAATGTCTACAAAAAACTCCGTGGTAGCATATGTCCAACTATTGTAGTTATGTCACTACAACAACTTTTTTCATTTTATAATTGTCTACCCCGTGCGAAGCCGGGACGGGCTGCTAGTGTGAATGTAAAATACCACACCTACTAGCCACATTTTCTGGTGATTTGGTGAATAATATGTCAGCTAGGTATTATTCAATTATTTCTTTGACTTTTTAACCCTCATTCATTATGCAAGATATTTTTCCACATATATTTTTTATATTTGACACCCTTTGTTTGTGTATGCAAAAAAGTTACATATTTTACCATTCACTCTGATCTGAAAGTTTAATAATTAAATTGACTCATACTGTCATACCTGGAGAGGAAGATGTGCTTCTTGGTACAGGTTGCTAACATTTTCGTCTTCCGACTCAGACTCTTCATTATCGCTAGGGCCTGGTGGGTGGTTTATCTCACCTTGAAAAAAATACACATATTTATGATGCATAATGGATACCATAACACCAACTATCAAATGAGTGGCTGTTGAATTAAAACTTGGCTGAGTTTATCTACTCATTTCTAGTACCTAGTTAAAAACAAAAAATGCATTTTAATGTAGTTGTCTGTATCATAGAAGTGTTTGGTTGGTTATAATAATTATAATCTCTATCGATAATTGCTCTTTAATATTCGGTAAAAAATAATTTATTGAATCAGGCGTTACTTTGCGGAGGTCCATATTTATGAACTAAAAAACAATTACTTTGCTCACCCGCGACCACTAATGACAAATAGTTATATCTGTGCGGCAAATGTATGTTTCCATGCAACACCTCCACCTCCACTGCTACACGAATCAACACATGCCACACAGACCCAACTATCACCACCACCACTATACTAATTAATTATTGTTAATTTGGTTTCTTCGCCTTTGTTACGACTTGGTTCTAATTTTAATAATGTGTCATAGTAATAATGAGAACATGACTTCTCTTTTTACCGTACTCGGTTAAAAATAACGGGGTACCTGGCGTAGATTAAAAATAAAAATAAAAAGGGTAGTTTGGAATTCATTTCTTAAAAAAAGGGTAGTTTAGGACTTACATAAAAGGGTAGTTTGGAATTTATAAAATATTGGTGGGTACGTTGGTTTTGTCATTATCTAAGTTGAGTACATGGTTTACATATGTCAGTAGTGGAAGTGGTGGCATGTTGAGCGGTTGTTGTTGTGCTTCGTAAATGGCCTCGTGGAGAGTGCCGAAACGCGTCAGCGTTTAGTATAGTGGTGGTGGTGATAGTTGGGTCTGTGTGGCATGTGTTGATTCGTGTAGCAGTGGAGGTGGAGGTGTTGCATGGAAACATACATTTGCCGCACAGATATAACTATTTGTCATTAGTGGTCGCGGGTGAGCAAAGTAATTGTTTTTTAGTTCATTATTCGGTAAAAACTTAGTTCGTACCTGCTAATTCTTTTAATACCGCCATAACCTCTTTGGTTGCAATTTTAGCATCAAATCCTAAGAATGCATCTTCCAATGCTTTTGTCAGATCTCCGTTTTTGTATGCTACTGTGTTCTTGATGTAGTCTGGGAGGTTTTGGGAGCAATACGTCGCGACCTCCGCGCCCCCGTGCCCATCGTAAACCGCAAACAGTGATGTTTTCTCATCAAAATCTAGCACAGTGTTGTGCGCATCCTACAAAAAATGCTCATATTTAGTATTAAAAAGTATCATATTAGACAATAAAGTTAAATTATTGATAACTTCCGCATTAGACCCGAAAAATACATAACAAAACAATCTTTGACATCTATTCTATTCATTGACTTGTAAGGTTATAATTATAATTATTAGAACGAACAATAGATGCTCTGATCTGAAACGCTTTCGTAGATTCACAACCGAAAAGACATCGCCAGATGAATATTTAAATGGAAAATGCAATAAAATAAATGCAAGCTGATGCGCGGATAGACAGTAGCTGGAATCAATGAAACTATTAGATATAATATCGTACCTCCTGATTGACACGCCATCCTTGCATGGAGCTTGCCCCGCACTCAAGTTTACTGTTTGATTCGTCGCTGGACAGCTTTTCAGTAACCGGTTCTGATAAATATGCACCCATTTTGTAATGTCACATGAAATTTAATATAAAACATAAAATAGAGGAGGCGCGAAAATCTTCAGGTAATCGGGCAGGCGGCAAGCTCTCAAGCAGAGTCAGTCAAAGTCAGTCAATCAACCAACCAAACCAACCGCTAAGATTAGTGTTGCTAGAGAAGAAATAAACTTACCCCTGAATCGTTAAAAAAAAATATTATTGCCCTAGAAAGGGAACGATTATTAACTTTTTTTTTAATCTTTAATATTTATTTTGAGGTTTCGATCACTAATGAACATGTCAGCCCCATAAAAACAACAAAAATATAAAATACACCGCAATCATCAATATAAAAAGAAACAATTATTTTAAAAGACATTGTAGAATTAGAACAGTATCGCTAAAAGGTTCAGATAGGATAGAGTAAAAAATATCCTACTAAAATGGAAATTATTAAAATTTTTGCTACACCGCTATAACAGACATCTGTCTATTCTAAGTACATACGTTATGGTTGCTAATTTTACAAGCCGTGGCTGAATGATTATTAGCCGAAGCCCTTCGCCGAAGAATATTTAAACTAATGCCTTCGCCGCCACAAAGGAAAGTTATTTGACAGTGAACACACTAAGAAGTAGGTATTTAAATCTAGGTATATACAAAAATTATGGGCATAATGAATTTTAATTCATCAAAACTAATCAAAGTTCAGTTTGGTTAATTTTGATTAGTTTTGATGAATGAAAATATCCAAATTCCGCTGATTGTAAATAAAACACTGATTAACAGATCTTCTATGTTCATAATTAAGTAGACAGTCAGAACAAAGCACCATCGAACCATCTAAACAAATAAAGTAAAGATAAAACTGCTTAATGCAAATATGTAATAAAAAAAGGTCAGTAGGATATTTACATGTTTAAGTATTAAATAGATAAGTTACGCCGTTATTTACATGGGCACTGATATTGGGATAAAATGACAAAAGTGTAGTACTCTAAGTAGGTACTTTGTTTATATTTCATTATGCTGCACTGCATTATACAGTCAACTGCAGATTTATCTAACCTCCCTGTCTACAATCACGATCTCTTTCTAGGAGATTATCTTTTAACAGATATAACGCTTTGTTTGTGTATCCATAGACATACAATTTCAATGAAAGTCTTTTATCGCATAATCATGTTCAGCCTAATCTATTTTTCAAATGAAACAGGGTTTCGTATCTATGATACTTCTTATATTTTATGATTTCCGCGTATTATTGTTTTTAGGTAAGTACCTACTTAATTCGTTCAGAACCTCGAGCTAAAAAAAATTACTTGCTCACCCGCGATCACATGTGTAAAATAGCTACGTCTATGTGACAAGAGTATGTTTCCATGCAGCACCTCCACCAATACTGCCACGCGAGTCAATACAGTCATGTCAAACAGACCCAACTATCATCATCACCACCACTAGCCTATAGGTTCGCTGATGCGTGTTGGAACTCTATACGACCCTATTTTCAAAGCACCAAAGCCATTGTTCAACATGTTAAGTACCAGTTAGTCTATTAAATAGTTAGTTGTAAAATAATAATTATCGCGTAGACAACTATATGTTATCTATTTATCTAGGCAGATGTCGCTCTCTTACATGTGTGGTTACAGGTGAGCAAATTAATTGTTTTTAATTCATGAATTTAGACCTCTGCATTCAATCAATTATAATCAGTTTCTATTAATAAATTTGCTTTATGGCGCCTATCAATATTTTTTTGAGAAATTAAGTAAATTCGTTATATTGGTAGTTACTTTTCGCACTAAGTTTGATAAGATCATTATTTAGTGAAATAATTAATGTAGCCTAATAAATTTCCATTTTAGTTAATGAGTCCAAGTTATCTTTCTACTTACTTAATAGCGATAAAGACAGACCAAATATGCTTTACTTGTTTGATAACAGAGATGCGTATCTCTTATGGCAGTATGAATTAATATTTCATTTACTTATAAGTCTTCTGTTACTGTAACTACTTAGATAGTTATTCGAAGTCATGGCTTCCGTTTATGACCGTGCGTTGTTAGAGGTTGGGGACAATGGATATTTTCAGAAAAGGTTTGATGCTATTTATAATTGTATTCTTCCATTTTTCTGGATTATGGCATATTTAAACATAATGCTTATTTTCGCTGTAATTCCACACACATGTGAGGTCCCAAATAGGCCTGAAAATATTAGTGTGCTCGCATGGAAAACAAAAAATATTCCCAGGTAAGCTCCATCATAATGAGCGTGCGTATTGTTTTATGTTTATTATCTTGTTTTCGTTTAGATTATATTAGTCTTAACATAATATTTAACTATTGTTGATCGGCAGATTCGAAGATATTACAGGACAGTTAAAATTTGGTAACTGTTTAATTTATGTAAATCCTGATGTTAACAATGAGACCAAAAGTAAGTATTAGTAACTAACCTGTTTGTAAAATGTATCAGTTTGTTTGTTTTATGTACGATGTTCTTACAGACAGGAATTACCTGTTTGAGTTTGTTTTCAGGTTGTGACAAATATGATTACGACAATACGTGGTATGGGTCAACAGTCCCATCAGATAATAATTGGGTCTGTGATGACGAGCTCTATGTGGCCAATGTGTTTGCGTACAGCAGAGTTGGAGAAATAGCTGGGTCATTATTTTTCGGATGGTTCGGAGACATGTAAGTGAAGTATTGGAAGGCTGTGTAGCCTGTGTACAAAAATCATCGATACATAAAACATCAAAGATAGGCCATGCACCCATTCAGCGCTGAAATGCTGCCCTCACTCATTACCTGCCATTAGACTGACATAATGTCAAACATCAAGGGATACTAATTCACCTGTGGCGTATATGTCTATTTTTGTATATCAATGACAAAAGTACAAAAATACATTAACAAAAAATTATGATTATAATATTTCAGGTATGGTCGTCGTTTAACGTACATCTTTTCTATGGCTTTGATTGTGCTCGGTAGAGTTATCTCTATACTTGGTAGCCATTCTTTCATTTTCTTTGTAAGTGGCTGTACAGTCACGTGTCTCGCATCATGGTTTGTGATGCAAAGTGCATTGGTAATATCAATGGAAGTATCTTCACCTGGACGACGGGCTGGTGTTGCGACTCTACGAAACGTATCGTCTAGTTGCGGTATGTGTATTATGCCATTATTGTACTGGTGGCTAAGAGACTGGAAACTATTTATAATTACTACCACTGCATCACAAATACCATTTCTAGCATTTTCTTGGTAAGTTCTGTAAGAACCACATACATACAAAATTTAGAATTAACTTGAATATTGGCTTAAGTATATTGTTAAAATAAAACTTGCGCTTCCTTCAGGAGTATATTAGAATCTCCACGATGGCTTTGGATTGCGGACAAACCTGAAGAATGTATTAAGCAGTTTAAGCGCATAGCTGTTGTCAATAAAACTAAGCTAAGCCCCGATACAGAACATGAGATCAGAATTGCACCATCGGGTGTACAAACTCAATCACTAGGTGTTTTTGCGCTTTTTTCTGGTCATACATTAGCGATGAATACCATTTGTCAGTTAATGATATCGTAAGTGATATACATACGTACAGTGCAGTTAATTAGCGTTCTGTAATTATATTTTAATAACAAATTTGGTTCCAATTGCAGTTTATGTGTAACCGTAGCATACACAACACTTCTTATGAGTACCGGTGAGAAACCAGACGGCAATCCGTTCCTTGAAACCACATGGCAGGCAATAGCTGAGCTACCAGGGTATTTTGTTGGTGCCTCGCTAGCACAAAACATTGGTCGCCGCCATACAATAGCTGGCTCGTTTGCAGCATCAACATTAGTATGGATAATGGTCGTTTTTAGAGAATATTGTAAGATTTCATTGGTTCCGTAGATTTATTTATTTAAACAAAGGTATGTATATAATCTTTATACATGTTTTTTTATTTGTTATAGATACAAATGGATGGATTCGACAACACTGGATTGGAACTACATTGTCTTTCACTAACCGATTTCTTGTAACCATTATTTATTACACTCTATGTTTGTTAAACATGGAGCTTTATCCGACTTGTCTGAGGCAATCTGGAATGTCTTTGGGGAATCTGTTATCAAGTGGAGGCGCAGCTATTGCCCCTTACGTTTTGTATCTAGTAAGTAAAAAACAAACTCAATCAAATTATCACTGGCCACTGCCCTCGCAAAAGTAATTCCTACCAAGGCCCAAAGGCATGTTACAAAGTCGAAAGCCACGTCTGCTGCACCATGTTTTCGATGTTTTTTCGAACATCTGTTGACGTGTTTTTTTTAATATAAAAAGGGCGTTAAAGACACGTTATTGTTTTTTTGACACCCAAATATGTTTGCCGCGGCGAATGGAAAACACACCCCACGTTCGTCAGTGGGGGGAGGAGAGGAGCATCCGTCATTTTGTCCTGTACTCAAATTATAGTCCTTATAATTTTTTTTTGTTGGTAAGTTGGTACTTACCTCGTTGATACATTAAACAGGTGCAGCTGTCTATTTTTTAACCGACTTCAAAAAGGAGGAGGTTCTATGTTCCACTGTATGATTGTTTTTTTATGTATGTACATCGATTACTCCGTCAATTGTTGACAGATTTTCAAAATTCTTTTTTTATTCGAAAGGGTATATACTCCTGAGGTGGTTCCATTGTCACCAAATCATGATCAGATGATGGGATCCCAGGAAAATTGAGGGCAACCCTTACATTTTATAGGCACGTACCTATTATGTGTTTCGTATATTTTCTAAGGCTATTCAAGTATTTGCGTCTGGTAGTCATCATCTCATGATGAGCTGATGATGAAAGGTACAACTTTTTAACGGTTAGGAGTTGGAGGACAATTCTAAAAATGTTAAAGCAATATCATGTGCTTCATTCAAAGAATATTCCGCTCGCACTGCACCGATTTCTTGGCTTTAGAGGATCATTTTGTGTTTTTTTTTAAGGTATTTTATTAAGGGGGTTTTACTTTTTTGTTAAAAGATTTTTACCCGTCTTTGTAGGACCAAATCCATCACTGCTATAACACGTCTTCCTCATTGGAACTAATGTTGACATCTGTCAAAAATGTTTTGACTAACAAAAAACATCGCGAAGTCAAAAAGTCGCAATAGTACATTTCTTAGTACTATTTGACATTTCTTTGGACTTCACTCTACACCTACACTAGCTCCGGACCCATACGCGATAGGCCTCGTTAGCCTGGTATAGTGGTTCCTTTTTGGTTATGTCCAATTCATTGTTCTACTGTGCGGTTTTGTTACCTCATTAACTCATTATCGTCCGTCAAAAAAGATAAACATAGCTAGTTCATAGATAAAAACTGCATTTTGGTTTACTTCAATACATCCCTGGCGTTTACCTGAGCACCGAACAATGGTACAAATACAAAGGCACCTGGGTCGCCAATTTTCTATTAGTGCACTCGTAACCTATTGCTCAGAGACATAGAGTCGATATTTAATTGAACTTTCTAGATGGTTATAACGACTTTTTTACAATATGGCCATTTTGGTGTTTTTTGCTCTATTACATTAGTGAATAAAGCTATTGTTCCTTTAAGTAGATTGGACGCAGTCAAAACCGAACGACTGTAAATGAGTGCTTACAAGGGGGATGTGGATGGAATGGTCCATCTACTTTCATTCGTTGCCCGGACTAAATCGGTTCATTACTATAACTAAAGTAAACTAGTTACTTTCTTTTTCAGGGAAGGCGTGTTGATCCTAGGCTGCCAGGTGTTATTTTAACTGCAATCTTTATTGTGGGTATCATTTCTTCGTTACTGCTTCCAGAGACATTAAACGAGAAACTCCCAGAAACTTTAGAAGATGCACAAAATTTTGGCAAGGGATACGCCTCAGTTTCAAAGCAACCCGAACATACACAACTTGACGTAGCTGCTGTATAATAAAACTTAACGAAATGATTAAAAAAAAAAACGGACGCTAAGAAACTATTCTAATGTTTTATTACACATAATAAGCAACCGATTTTATAAAAGCACGCTAGTTACTAAATGAACGAGAGCAAAGCGCGAGTGAAGCGTCTCCGTTTCAGCTTGGGCAAAAATGCTTTCGTACCTACGTATGACCGTCTGTCCGACTGTTCTCCGCTGTCGCTTTTCTCAACCGATTCTTCTAAAATTTTGTGAGCAGACCCCCTAGCACGGTAAATTTTATCCACAACATAAAACATTCCCCACTTTGTAACAAATACGCAAGTGCGAGAAGGACAAGTGCTCAGGGTCAGGTTTGATAATCATATTGTTTTTTTTTTTGTCAATACGGTAAAGAGTAAAGTAAAGTAAAAGTTCATTTTTATAGAGTAAGTAATATTAAGTAAGTAAGTAGTAGTATAGTAGCATCTGGAAACTTAAAAAAAACTTTTTTTTTAATGAGCTCGCGATGTCTACGCTCACAAAGCTACTGGTATGTAATTTTTCAATATTATGTTATGTGCCTACAGCATTGTTACTATAAATGAAGAATATTTATTTTATCTTGTATACAGTGTGGATAGTTGAGATGGGGCAGTAAGGGTAGCTACTAGATCCCTTGCTGCAACTTGAAAATGCTCTCACGAGACCTTTACTGACTTTTTAAGTGATGACAATCGACATTCACAGATTTTTGATAAAATGTACAGTCAGCGAGAAAATCGTCAGATTTGACTTTTGTTTTAAAATGCCAACCGGTCCCATTTCGATCAAGGATTAAAATACTATTTGAGACCAACTGAGGTTAGAGTACTGAAACACCCACAAATCGAAGAAAACTTTCTCCATACAGTTCGTTGGGTACTAACTTGTTTCACCCATGACGGCCAGCGTTATCTGCGTAGCAACATGTTCGTTTTTAGAGTTCTCTTTCCGCACAGACTGGTTGTTTTTTTTTACAATGATACCGATTATTCTCATTTCTAATATCCTAAAAGTAGTTGTTTACAATTTAATCATTTTTAAGCTAAAGAAAATTTCACATCGTAATTAATTACCCTACCAAATGAATGGAAAAATATTTCTTTGATTTGTGGGTGTCCAGTACTCTAACCTCGGTTGGTCTCAAAGAGTATTTTAATCCTTGATAGAAATGGGACCGATTGGCATTAAAAAAAAAGTCAAATCTGACGATTTTCTCGCTGACTGTACATTTTATCAAAAATCTGTGAATGTCGATTGTCATCACTTAAAAAGTTAGTAAAGGGCAAGAGCATTTTCGCGTAGCAGCAAGGGATCTAGTAGCTGCCCTTACTGCCCCATCTCAACTTTCCAACCTGTATACCGAATATACAAAACAAACAACTGATCGATATGAATACTTTGGAAACTAAAAGTTAACCAACACCAAATTTCTTTGCTACTTTTCCAAATTATTTCTTTTTTGTTTCTAGTTGGTGCTGCCGGTTCATAATGATGTTATATTTACCCTTCAAATGGGGTAAAAGGTTTTTATTGCGAGTAATGTCAAAAACGTCATAATCATACATAACTAAAAGTGTCTATACACCATTGATATACAAATATATACAGATAAGCCACCGTTTCACCGCGCGCGGCTAAGCAATTATAGGCGATTCGTTGACTTAGTATCCCTTGATGTTCGACAAGTTACAATACTCTTTGGTCTAATAGGTACACAGCTAATGAGCGACGGCCGCATTTTGTTTCAGCGCTGAACTCGTGGCCTATCTTTAATGTTTTATATATCAATGCTGTGTATGTGTACACAGGTATACCCACGGTATATCCTTACGCCTTTTTTTAAATTAGGAGTTTTTTTTTTAAACATGCGTTTTTTTTTCAATCCGGTCAACAACCCACCTAAACTAATAATAATTATATTTTACTTATAGTACGAGTGCGACAAAACGACAATAGAGATTATACAGAATAGTTATAGATAACTAGAAAACGGATAAAAAGGAACCAATATTTTTCGTACAAAATTGTTGCCATATTCAGGCACTTTACATCAATAATCTGAAATAGCCTTGAAAATAGCTACTGGCAGCCCTGGGCCGTGTTTTATAAAGCTACAAGTTGTAATTTACATGCGGAAGTGTCTTTCTAACAAGAGGTGATAGAATGAGACTTCCGCTTGTAAATTGTAGCTTTATAAAACACGGTCCTGGGCCGTGTTTTATAAAGTTACAAGTTACAAGTCTACAGGAAACAGTCACCTGTAATGCACTGTGTACAATTACAGGTGTTTTATAAAGACGCACGGAAAGCTACACTTGTAATACGGTATTGTAAATCTCGACTACAAGTAAATTCTACAAGTGTAATGGACATCACTAATTTAAAAAAAAGTGGCTGCCAAAAATTACAAATACGTAGAGGTTTTTTATCTATTACATATTAAAAATACTCTTGCAAAGTTGATAAATGAAAATCTGTCTAAGTACATAAAACAAAATCGTGTTAATTGCACTATTTATAAGTCAAGAACGGCTGGACCGATTTTTATGATCTTTCATTTGTTGGATTTATCTTTGCTTCGAATAGCAAACAGTGAAAAGGAATAGGGGGGAACATATTACGAGAAAAAAAATTGGAAGTTAATTTTCTCATAGGTACATTTTCTATAGAATGACCTATGGCGGTACGAAGTTCGCGGGTTAGCTTGTAAAATATATCTATTCTAAACAATGGTGAAAAACGGCCAAAAAATGTTTTTTTTTAATACGACGAGGAAGGCAAACGAGCAAGTGGGTCATCTGATGGTAAGTGACCACCACTGCCCTGCCCACTGCATGTCAACGATCGCATGATACTCCAGTGCATACAGACAGAGAATTGAAGCTTCGCGCTCAATGAATCATTTTAATTACTCGACGATTCTAATGAGCTCCCGATTTCTTGCAGAATCTAGTCTAGTCTATTTGCCTATAGTTCATTCTGGACCTTTCATTATAATATTGAAAAGGTGTGTCAAAATCTTTATTTATTCGTGGCCAAAACTCCCTAGTTCTATGCTGCCATGGACTCTCTTATTCCGAGTCCGACTGAGACGAGTTCCTCAATAAACGATTTATTCCTCGATGACCTTGAGTTTAATAACTTGAAGAAGAGATAGATAGGTAGATAGAACGATTGATTTGGTACTGATCCAGAAATTTGTACACCTGTAGCCATTGTTATAGGTCTCAAGACGTACGTAAGTTTTCGTTACAATTTTACAAATGTACAGTTGTATTTTACATTTTTTTTTTTAAACACTTGTTCGATTATGAATTTAAAACTATAAAATGTCCACTTTTTGTCTATGATACGGCTACAGGCGCCTGTACTTGTAGCTTGTAAAATTGTAGCACAGTACTTTTATATAACGCAAATTGTAAAAAACAGGAAAAGTGTTGCCAATAAACGCCTGTAAAATTGTAACTTGTAAGTTTATAAAACACGGCCCTGGTCAGAAGCTAGCCGACTGAAGGACTTTGTATCCATGGTCATGAAATAAATAAAAAAAAAATGTGATAGCTAGCTATCGTCAAGCGTCGGAAGCACAGAGTACCTTTTTATAACTGGTCGGAAGTATATGTACCTTCAAATGAATTAATATTTGATTAAATTATTATTCTTATTCATTCAATAAGATATCAAATCTAACACCAGTTTATGCACAGTTTACGTGAACTGTTATAGTGTAGTTATGATAATCTAGACATTTCTTCAAGCGCATAGTGATTCAGGAGTTTAGCGAAACTCCCCAAATCGCGCTCATCGTTTTTAGTACAAATAGGTTTTAAATTGTCTCACTTTGTCTCCACTGGACCCCGACCCGACGGCGAATATGTCGGGTGACCACAAGACCCTAATAAAGGGGAGCCCTTCACAATATGTGAAGCTAAATGTTGGCGGGACGCTTTTTTACACCACTATTGGTACCCTGACCAAGAGTGACAACATGCTGAGAACCATGTTTAGTGGCAGGATGGAAGTGCTCACTGATTCAGAAGGTGAGAGCTTATTTTCAGGTTATGATTCATTACAAAAGTTTGACTCCATCAGTGTACAGTTTAGAGATAAGATTAAGACTGACTACTTTGATTATTAATTACTCTGTTTAGAAACGTCAATCTAGTTATATAGATGATGTGTTGAGAGTCTGTTTTTTTGCTTTGCTAACAACCATCATTGACCCCAATTTCCTGCCTCTTCTCATCAGTCATGATTTCATGATGCAATTTGACTAGAAAAAAATATAATAAATTTTTGAAATAGATTTTGTCACTTATTTCATATCACTTAAATTTAATGTACAGGTTGGATATTGATTGACCGATGTGGCAAGCATTTTGGTACAATACTGAATTACCTGCGAGATGGCACTGTGGCACTCCCAGACACCTATCGTGAAATCATGGAGCTGCTAGCAGAAGCAAAATATTTCCTGATTGAAGAATTGACGGACTCCTGCCAGCAAGCATTGACTAAGAAGGAAAGGGAAGCTGAGCCTATCTGCAGAGTTCCTCTTATCACATCCCACAAGGAAGAACAGCTGCTCATCATGTCTACTTCAAAGGTTTGTGTTTTCCTGACAGTCTGAATTTCTTCTAAGTATACAATTTTTGAGGTCTGAGTAGCTTGTATCAGTTGTGAAATTACCATCATCTAACTTTGTCATATTTTGAAAACTTTGACTGCACTTTTATTAGTTTGAATTCTAACATTTCAATTCTGTAATGTAACATGATAAAGACAAAATAATAATGTTATATAGGAATAACTCAATGATATAATATTTTGTTTTTTACTTTCAGCCTGTTGTAAAACTGCTCATCAACCGACACAACAACAAGTATTCATACACCAATACCTCAGATGACAACCTGCTCAAAAACATTGAACTGTTTGACAAGCTCTCCCTGCGCTTCAGTGGACGGGTTCTCTTCATCAAAGATGTTATAGGCTCCAATGAAATATGCTGCTGGTCATTCTTTGGACATGGCAAGAAGTGTGCTGAAGTCTGCTGCACATCCATTGTCTATGCTACAGACAAAAAACATACTAAAGTTGAGTTTCCTGAGGCTCGAATTTATGAAGAAACCCTAGGCATTTTGTTGTATGAAAGTCGAAATGGACCAGATCAGGACTTGATTCAAGCTACTTCGTCGCGCGGCGCCGTCGGCGGCCTGTCCTGCACCAGCGATGAGGAGGAAGAGCGCTCTGGACTGGCCCGCCTCCGTTCGAACAAACAGAATAATCAATCTTAGCGGTTACAGTCAGGCTTAGCGCGCCTTCGTAGCTCTAAACGGACAAATGTCTGATACCAAGCTGGCTACTTCTTGCCCTTTTGCTGGCTGCCGTGCTTTGGTCTTTAGAATGAAAGTTTTAAGCTGTGTCCCTCTTCTTGCGGGACCTTTCTACATCTTTGAGCTCTCTTGGTAATATGAATGTTGTGGGAAGGACTGGTTCTAGCAAATGAGGCAATTATGATATTCCAAATGAACTGGTACTTATTTGATGGACAACTTTATGATGTTATGTGTCTTCATCTCTGTTTTGTGTTAAGTGAACATTGTGCATGAAGTATTAAAAAATAGGTGTTGAATATGATGAAATAGCGAAAAGGTGACAGATGGTTTTATTATTAAGAAGTCCGTACCTAAAATAGTATATAATATTGTCTATCTAGTATACGATTTAAAATAATTATATAAAATCTATGTACCATCTATTTGTTGTATGCTTCAGTGTGCATTTTGTATTGTAGGGGACATCTTTTCCATTTTCACTGTAGGTGTTTAATGAGATGTTTATGTCTGGATGTGAGACAAAAGTAAAGGTGTTAGGGTTGTAATATTTGTGTATGAACATTTAGTACATACCTTAATTAAACAGTATAAAAAATATGTTATGCTTTTACAGATGCAGCTCAAACAATTTGCCAAATGGATGTTCTGTAGATTTTAGGTGAAAAATTATCTTAGTACAAAATGTTTCTAGTATGACCTGGCAATAAATAGGCTTTACAGCACCCACACCACATTTATTAAATGAAAAGGTGTGTCTCGGCCAATTATTATCTCTTGTCAGTTCTATAATTTACTGTCATAAGACTGATTTTCCTTTGACAAGAGATAAAATTACCATGCCACTTGCATTATAAATAGGCCATTTCATAAAAAGTTGTATGTGCACTTAAATTCTGGGATTTTGAAATTTTATCTTATAAAATACGAATCACAAGTACTATCGATTTTAGCGCATTTTCAGGTGCCACAAATGCACATGTGTGTTCAAATTACCTGTAAAATTGCGACAGAGGCACTGGGTGAGAATCAGGAAAACGCATATATGCGTTGCTGGCAGTGAATGCGTTAATAGGGGAAAAAAGTGCCTCAATTTTCATATTTTTTACTTCTATTCCATTAAGACTCTTATTAAGTGAATACGGAAAAGATAAACAGAATGGAATACAATTTTTTGGGTCTTATTAAAATTGATAGTACTCATGATTCTAACTATAGCTTAATTTATTACTGGCATTTCATGTTACAATCTAGTCGTGTTGTGTTTCACACTTTCAAAAATATATAATTTATTAAATAGCTAGAGAATCAGCTGGAGTGGTAATGCTATCACTCTATAATAAAATTAGAAGGCTGTATATCAGCCGAATGGTAGGGTAAAAAATTGCCACTAACTGGCTACTTTAGAAAATGTTACCAAGTTACTGACCACAAATTTTGTATGGCGATACTGAATGAATACTTTCACAATGCTCTTGGTAACAGTTCTGGATGTATACATTTTCATTTAATTGCATAATATCAGCATTTCATTTGCTAATAGAAGAGTTACAGGGGGTGGCCAGTAACAGGCAATTTACCCTAATAAAATAGTATATTTATTGTAAGAGCTGAGTCCGCCTACTCAGGTATTAGGCATAGTATTTTAATGGATTTCTAGAGGAAAGCCAAAATTGTCACTTGTGAGTTGCTAAGGTGAAGCTTTTATTTAGAAAACAATCCCTACTCTTGTATAATCTATGTTATTCTATTGTGTATTTAATTGGAGTATTATAAAATCTGTTCTATTGAAAACTAATCTAATTTTTATGAAGTAATTAAATGCTCACTATTTAGCTGTCTCTTGGCCTTTTATTAAATTAGGTATATTAAACCTTTTTATAATTTATTACCAAAGCAAAAGGTGAAAATCCAGAAACATTTTATCCTTCATGACAACATTCTTACATTATATTCATCCCTCAATCCTTCACCCAACTCTCGAGTTACTTAAAAATCAATTTAAGTTAATTAAAATAAAACAAAGCATAGTAGCTAAACTGATATTTCTGTAAGATTTTTGTTATAACATTCTAGGCTGCAAAGTGGAGTGCCTGTTTTGGAACAATTATATTTTTTATTGTTATCACAGCTGCTGACTCCACACTTGATAGGTTTTGGTGCTTCCTGCGGGGGCATGGCTTTCAGGGGGAAGGGTAGTCCAGGCGGAAGTGACAGTGATATTTCTGTGATACTATTTTTATAAACCATTGTAGGTTCCTGCCGTTTAGCTGGTTTGCCTCTTTGAGCATTCTTTAAATTTTTAGAATCTTGTTTTTTAAGGAGTCGATCCATGGTTTTCTTCTTGTCCTTTTCACGTTTTTCATCAGCTAGCTGTTTGCGTTTTTGTGACTTAATGGCTGCTTTTTGGATGGCTTCAGCAGTCATTACTTTTTCTTTGTAGCCTGATGGCAGAGCAAGCAGGACTTCACCTCCCGGGCTGGTGTCTTTATCGGTTCCCCTCTCATACATAGCTCTTTGTCTAGCTGTCATCATTTTTGGATCTTTGGGTTTTATTTTCTTCAGTTCTTCATCGACCTGATTAAACAGAACAATATTGAAGTATTGTTAAAAAACTGACTGCATAACATAAGTGTCAGAAAATGGAACAAATATTTCAGAGAGTAATAGAGCAAGTCGAGCAAAAACTTCACAGGGCTGCAGGGGTGTTCACCTAGGTGAACACCCCTGCAGCCCTGTGAAGTTTTTGTTGAATCCAATTATAATGTCACTACAGTTTCAGTGAAGCGGTGGAGGTTCTGGGACTTTGTATTAATGTCTATTTTGTATGAACAATTGCAATACACAAATATTATTACCTCTTCTAGTTTACCCGACTTGATTGCGTCTAGCCACCTCTCTTCCTCACTGGAAGTGCCACTATCCCTGCCTTTTTTCTTTTTCTTTGCCACTACTTTAGGAGGAGTGCTTGATGACGAGCCTGGCATGGATCTTCTGGAGTCCGAAGATGACTTCATGGTTTGAGCTTTTAGGAGGTCCGCCGCCGAAGTTCCGGGCAAATCTTTACCAACTTTTAATTTGGTTTTGAAAGGTTTGTCCATCGCGTCCTCGTAGGAAACATCGATGGAAGTATCACTATCGTATTCATTTTCCAGCTTTCTTCTCTTATGCTTTTTATGTTTGTGCTTTTTGTGTTTCTTTTGCGGAGGTGTATCTGAAAATATTAAATTAATTTACTAGAATCCGTGGCTTGCTCCATCTATTAAAAGAGAATTCTGAGATTTCCCTTTACCTATGACTATTTCATCTTCCGTAGTACTTTGCTCGCGCAATCTTCGTACCATTTTTAAGAAATGTTATTGGTACTTTAATCGTAAGACAATAGTAGTTATTTATGAATGTGATCGAAGGAAAGGAAATATTGCGACTATTTCGTCCAATTCCAATCCAAGGGATCCAAGGAACAAAACAAAATTAACTATTTATGTCATTATCTCTCACTCACTGGTCAGCTGTCAAACGTCAAACTGACAGATAAGGCCGAGTCATGATTGAGCTACGGTGATAAAAACGTTAAAATATATTTGGTGAGCAATATTATTCATTTTCTGATGCTGGCTAGTTTAGCTTTAAAAGCAAATTAAAAATAAAAAGAACAGTTTATTTTTAATTTTAGCAAATGGCTTTTATCGCAAAAGTTTTTGAGACAAACATGCCAGGAATAATTAAGTATCTAAAAAGGTACCTATACATGATCTCAGTAGGAGTATCTTTTTGTTATATTTTTTATAAACTCACTGAAACATGAATACACAGAAAAAAACCAGAAAAATGCCAACCCCGGGAATCGAACCCGGATCCTCGACACTCCGGGTCGTGTGCTTTTCCCCTACACCACGATTGGACATAGAGGAAAGGCCGAATTTTTTCCATGTATTCAAATCTTAGCTTGTTTTTATCACTTTTTGCAGTGACTAGCGCCATCTATGCGATTACTTCGTAAACCGAAAACAACGCACCCTATCGAAACTTATCAGTTTACCCAGGCTCAACAACGAGATGGCGCACTAAAGCAATCAATTCATGATCTCAGTAGGAGTATCTTTTTGTATTTTTTCTCCCAATTTTTTATTTTTACGGTTTTCCCGTGAATATCAATTATATTTTTTATAAACTCACTGAAACATGAATACACAGAAAAAAACCAGAAAAATGCCAACCCCGGGAATCGAACCCGGATCCTCGACACTCCGGGTCGTGTGCTTTTCCCCTACACCACGATTGGACATAGAGGAAAGGCCGAATTTTTTTTCCATGTATTCAAATCTTAGCTTGTTTTTATCACTTTTTGCAGTGACTAGCGCCATCTATGCGATTACTTCGTAAACCGACAACGACCGGCTCAACAACGAGATGGCGCACTAAAGCAATCAATTCATGATCTCAGTAGGAGTAAAATAAAAAATTGGGAGAAAAAATACAAAAAGATACTCCTACTGAGATCATGAATTGATTGCTTTAGTGCGCCATCTCGTTGTTGAGCCTGGGTAAACTGATAAGTTTCGAAAGGGTGCGTTGTTTTCGGTTTACGAAGTAATCGCATAGATGGCGCTAGTCACTGCAAAAAGTGATAAAAACAAGCTAAGATTTGAATACATGGAAAAAATTCGGCCTTTCCTCTATGTCCAATCGTGGTGTAGGGGAAAAGCACACGACCCGGAGTGTCGAGGATCCGGGTTCGATTCCCGGGGTTGGCATTTTTCTGGTTTTTTTCTGTGTATTCATGTTTCAGTGAGTTTATAAAAAATATAAGGTACCTATACTTAAAAAATCCTATTTCTAAACACAGGTCATTTGTTATTTTCAGAATCAAACAGAAGGTTCCTTACCTATTTCAGTTTATTTTTGCAAAAAAAGAAGGAACCAACCTGGACTTGTCTATTTATTGAAAAACGCCTTTTAAAAATAAGTACTTAACAGCAAGTAACAATTTAATACAATTATTAACAATGAGATATAATTATGTAACGGTTACTTATTTTTAATAAGCATTTTTCAATGAAAATACATGTCAAGATTGTTTCTTTCTTTTTAGTGCTAAATTAAACGAAGTGACGAAGTATATCAATGAGGACTATCGTTTTTGTGCTCACCAGTTGGCGCCACTGTCGCTTGAGGTTCTGAAGTGTGGTTGTGAATGTTTGTACGGGGTGAAAACAAAGTTCACATTTGAATCATGTTTAGAACCATACGTAACGTAAAAATAACGAGCATGCCACAATGTTGCGCAATCCCGTTTTGTTCGAAAATAAAGACGATAATTTCCGAAAGATGAAATTGTCTCAAAGAAGACCCGTAACTGATATTTGCCATAACAAATTTTTGGTATTCCAAAATATTTGCAACAATTAGTAAAACCTCGAAAAAACCCCGGCAAGTACAGTCAGCGTCATATATATGGTGACATCCAAAGTGATCAAATAGTTCGGTACACCATACAAATCGTATGGTGTACCGAACTATTTGACTGTACAACTTTGAAGTACTATTTGACGTTTCTTTATTCCCTCACGCTACACTAGCGCCTCTAGCGGAGAATTCAAACGCGATAGCTTGAGGGCTATCGCGAGTCAAAAATCCGCTAGGATCGCTAGTGTCGAGAGAGGGCTATCTGTAATTTCTCACCAATCATAGGCCAGTAGCTTGTTTGTCATTGGTGGAGAATGTACACTAGCCATCCTGGCGGGTTTTTGACTTCGATTGCCCTCAATTGCTCATTTCCACACGCAATAGAATTTTTCCGCAGTATATATGTATAGTAGTTCATGCAACTGCTACATAATTAATGTGTTTTTATGAAACGAGGCGAAGCTGAGTTTCATAATAGGATCACACGAGTGTTTTAAGTCCTAATTATGTGGAATTGCATAGGTACATTACTTTATCTACACACATTTTATAAGTACTCTAAGATGGGTTCAGAAGCCGAAGGCATATCATACCCATACCCGTCACGAATTTGACTGTTTTTTAGGGTTCCGTACCTCAAAAGGTAAAAAAAATTGTTGTCCGTCTGTCTGTCTGTCAAGCCCCATTTTCTCTGGAACGCGTGGAGGTAGCATGCTGAAATTAATATCAAATACTCAAGCCTGCGGACATTTGAAGCTGTGAAAAAATCAACCTTCTAAGTCAACACAATCAAAAGATACAGTCATTAAAAAGGCTATTTTAAGCCTATACAAATTGCCGAAATCCGAAAATCTAAAGGGTACTTCCAGTTGTCCTAGAAACTTGAAATTTGGTATGAAGGTAGCTCTTATAGCACAACCACTCAAAAAAGTCTCAAAATCTTAAATTTTATGTCTGTCTGTAGATTTCGCAGACCAATATAAGTTGACCCCTCACTGCGTACATTTTGCTTAGGAGCAGGGCTCTGCTAACACCGGACTTCTTAAAACACTGGGGAAAAGCGTTAAAATCTTTCTAGGGAACCCTCGTGCGCGAGTCCGACCCGCACTTGGCCGGTTTTTTTTATTGTAAATTATCACATTATTATTATGATGATGTGTGTAGATAAAAATGTTTTCATAACATCCATCAAACAATGAAATTAATTTCACTAGGACCGAACCTACAAAATAATGTATTTAATTAGCCCCCTATCCCACAAAAGTTACTACAGGTCCTACAATTTGACATATTTGTCACATTTTAGTAAGTACGAATGAAAAACTTTACAAATATGTTAAAATGTAGCACTTGTAATTTTTGTGGTATAGCAGGGGCCTGGAGGGTTACGAATGATTGAGCAACTGTTATTAATAAATAGTTGACCGCCGTATATCTTATGGAATCCTAACTGCCAATGTCAGTGCAGTTCATTGAGCAACATTATAAAAGGTCTGCGAGCCCGAAACGTTTGTCGGCATGAGCACCTAATTGAATGGAAATCGCTCGTAGAACGATAGGTCCGGCCTCGATTATGTGCGAGTGACGACACGACGAGCGATTTCTCTGTTCATTGCATGGTTGATATTCTTACCGCACAGCAGTTAGTGGCACACACTTAATGTATTAGAAAAACGCTCGTGGCGTCGACGGTCGCACGTTGGCGTCGTCGGGCCGTAAAGTCGGTTATACTCGCGACAAATCTGCAAACAGTTTGTCGAAAGGAATCAGCCCCTAAACTACGAAATTCGGAAAACGAAGTTCGTATCGTATCGTCCCGCTCACTCTCGTGTTAAATAATATTAACTTGAGAGGGAAGGCACGATACGAAGTTCGAATTTTACACTTCGTAGTCGGGGGGCAGACGTTTGTAGTACACGAAGTTTCTTCCGAGATTTGGTTCGCGTAGGAGTGGACAACCGATGTTTTTACTTTAGTCTGGAAAGTGGGCTTTTATTTACGGCTAATTTACACAATATAAGTATACCCAACTAGCACACTAGTGGAAATAGCAGCCTATTTTGTAACTTAAGGCTGTAAAATAGCTGCTTAAGGGTTCAAAAAGCAGTTCAAAGTTGCATAACTGCGTCCGTAAGGGTCTATAGCTATAGAAGTTACTAAAAGTGCCATAAGCTGAACTAAATATTACCCTAGCCTTCACAGTAGTTCAATTTAGAACTCATTGCCGCTTACACCTTTATAAGAGAAATTAAAAGGCCATTTTACTACTTACAGCTGCATGGTGGTTTCCAGTGTTACTTTTATACGCTACTAAACTATAAAATGGAGTTAATTGTATACTGTTTGCAGCAACTGTACAGGAGTTACAGTAGCCACTATTATATTACTACACGTTTCATTATAGTAATAATAGACGCTCTTATGCCTACTATAGTTGCAAAAAACAATCAGTGCAACTAAAGACTACATCAAAGTTCTTTAAAGCAGCAAGAGCTACTTTTAGTAACACAGTAGAAATTACCTCCTCCTTAGTCAGTCACCCTCAATTCTGTCCGCCATTTTGTAACAGTCACTTCAGTAAATATTGTTAAATATATATTTAGCGATGGCCAATAATATTATTTAAAAAAAATAAGACTAATCACAAAATCCTTTATTAATCCTTCAATTTACAATTTACAAATACGACTCAATCTAAACACAGTTATCACTAAAACGAATTAATCAAAATAGCAATCTAAGAAAAGGGAAATTAGATGTAAAGACAGAATAACAGACAGATAGAATAACAGACAAACAGAGTTACGATACGTCAGTATAGTAGAGTAGGAGTTCTTCACTCAACGATGGCGCGTTCAGAAAAAAAGACCGATCCCGGGGCGCACCGTCTTTTATAGACTCGGGGCGGGCGGAGGTGCGCCTACGCTCGGAACCGGAAGTTGTATCCTTATACGGCTTCTCCTGACTCGTGGTCGCCAATGACCACTTCTTCTGATAGAGTCTCTCGAACCAGGGCTTCATACAACATCGCGGCAGTGTTTCTGCTGGCAAGATCCTCAGATGCTACGGCTTGACTCTCTGGGGCGGCCTGCTCTTCAGTTTGCTGGCTAGTGGAAGGACCCGGCTGGCTTTGGTTCTCGGAGGGATGAACATCTTCAAAACTGGAGTTATTCATAGAGGAACCAGATGTTGCCTCCTCTTCGTCTGTAATGACAACAAAACCATAATTAAAATCTTCCTATTTAACTGCGTACTAGAGAGATGCTTCTAGTTTGTTTGTCTATACACGAGACATTTAAGGGATAGAGGCGCCAAGTTAGCTTGTCCCGCAACGAAGGAGATTCAGACAGTGGCACCTAGTTAGCGTGTCCGGTAACGATGGACAGAGGCGCCAAGTTAGCATGTCCGTCATCAAAGGGGCTACGGACAGAGGCACCTAGTTAGCGTGTCCGGCAACGGTGGACAGAGGCGCCAAGTTAGCATGTCCGTGAACTAAGGGGCTACAGACAGAGGCACCTAGTTAGCGTGTCCTGCAACGGTGGACAGAGGCGCCAAGTTAGCATGTCCGTGAACAAAGGGGCTACAGACAGAGGCACCTAGTTAGCGTGTCCGGCAACGGTGGACAGAGGCGCCAAGTTAGCATGTCCGTGAACAAAGGGGCTACAGACACAGGCACCTAGTTAGCGTGTCCTTAGGTTACATGAATAAGTACAAGTACTCACAATCAAAAAAGGAAGCACAGGACTCGGGGGTCCACTCTCCATGCCAAACAACCAAATGCTCAGCAGCCGCCTGGGTTGTTTTACCGTAAGAGCCGCCCAACAGCCGCAGATTGTAACGGCCGTGTGGCAGGACCTTCGTGACGCGATACGGTCCTCGCATCGCGGAGTCCAGCTTGCCAGTCATCTGTGAAGTCTTAATTACAAACACAGTGTCGCCTAGCTTAAATACTCGCGGTGGCTTGCGACCTTTATTAACATAATCATCTTGCTTTTGTTTATTCACGTTAAGCAAGTCCGTGGCACGCTGCCTTTGTAGTTCTCTAAGACCTTCGCGGTTCGGGCGAGTATTATCGAGTGCTATGTCACGAATAAGTGACCTAATAACCGGTGTCACGCCTTCTATGCCGATAAGCAGTTGTAACGGAGAGGTCTGAGTAGTCTTCTGCTTAGTGCAATTAATAACAAGTTGAATCCTCCAAAGGCGGTCAGACCATTGATTATTCATTGCTGCCTCTACCCGAAGCATGTTAAGAAGTGTTCGGCAATAACGCTCTACCTGTCCGTTTTCATTATGCATTTGTGGAGTTACAAAGTGAATATTACAGCCTATTTCTTCAACAAAACTCTGAAAATGTGAGCTTTCGAACATTCGTCCTTTATCGCAGACTATAAGCTTAGGTGTTCCAAAAAGAGAGACTGCATTAGTTACAGAGATTTTTAATTCATTAGCGTCTTGCTTAATCAATGGATACAGCAAACAGTATTTTGAATAAGCATCAACAATAAGCAAAATATATTTGTATCCATTTGAAACAGGAAGTACACCTAGTACATCAATGTGTACAGTACTGAAAGGAATGTCGGGCTTGGACCACGAGGAAATCGGCTGATGTGGGGCTCTAGGTACCCTTTTACTTGACAAACAAACGAGGCAATGGCCTATATATTTTTTGACAAACGCGCGTAACCCAGGGAACCAAAAATGTCGTAGGATAAGATCTACAGTTTTATCACTGCCCACGTGATCATGTTGATCATGAAATATACGCAATAAGCTTAATCGGTGACCTTTAGGTATGAAACATAGCAACCTGGGTTCCTCACCAGTAGGTGTATATTTGTGATACAAGAGATCTTTCTGAACAATGTAACGAGACCGGTCTAATTCGTTATTTTGAACTTTTTCAATTAAGCCACGCGTGTCGTCATCCGCGGATTGTGCAATCTGCGCCCAGTTTTTCGGTTTAGTAATATGATGGACGTCTACAGGATTCCTACTTAGATAATCCGCGTGTTGCATCATGACGCCCTTCCTATACTCGATTTGAAAGTTAAAATCTTGCATATACATCCACCACCTCGCCACACGTGGTAGGAGATCCTTTTTCCGTTCTGTCAATTTTAATGCATTGCAATCGGTTACTATTTTGAAAGGAACTCCTAGCAGGTAGTGACGGAAATGTTGTAAAGATTTCACTATTGCAAGCGTTTCGAGCTCATACGAGTGGTATTTCGACTCTGCTCCTTGGGTGGTTTTACTAAAATAAGCTACCACACATCTGCGCTTATCATCATGTAACTGTAGTAGTACAGACCCATAACCCAAGGAACTGGCGTCAGTATGCAACTCGGTAGGCAAGGATGGATCAAACACGGCGAGCACGGGCTCACTAGTAAGGCATTCAATTAAATAATCACGGGCCTCGGCCTGATCCTTACCCCATGTAAACGGCACGTTTTTCTTAGTCAACCCAGCTATGGGGGCGGTTTTAGTCGCATAGTCAGGTATGTAACGTCTAAAGTAACCCGCTAGACCAAGCAGCTGCCGCACCTGACGTACGTTCGTGGGCACGGGGGAATCAATTAATGCTTTAATTTTTCTTTCGCTCGGTCGAACCTGACCTTGCGATATCTTGCGTCCTAAATATTCGACTTCCGTGGCCACGAATGTACTTTTCTTTAAATTTATAGAGAACCCCGCTGATGTTAAAGTTTGAAGAGTTTCGCGTAAATTCTCGAGGGCGTCGTCAATAGTTGACGATAAGATTAGTACGTCATCGAGATAGGTGAGAACCCTACCTGCGTCTATGAGTGGTTTCAAAGTCTTGTTAATTATCCGTTGATAAACAACGGGCGCGTTCGCTAGCCCAAACGGCATTTTTAAATATTCAAAGTGACCCTCGGGGGTTACAAATGCAGTTTTCGGTATAGAATCACTTTCCAATGATATCTGATGAAAACCAGTTGCCATATCTAAACAACTAAAATATTTAGCTTTGCCAAGACAATCTATATGGTCTTCTATCAATGGCAGTGGGTAGAGATCCTTTACCGTAATGGCATTCAACGCACGATAATCAACGCATAAACGGTCCGTTCCGTCTCGTTTTTTGATTAAAATGATCGGGCTAGCGTACGGAGACTCAGACTCACGAATTATGCCCTTCTCTAATAAATCGCTAATGATCTCACGTACCCTGCCTTTTTCATCAATAGACAATTTGTACGGCCTATAGTTTACAGGAGTTTTATTCGTCAATTCAATGTGCATTTCACCTGTGGTCACGGTTGAGCGTGCCGTGCCCTCAATTAGGTACTCCTTAAAACAGTCAATAATAGAATTCAATCTTTCACGATCACTCCCGGTAAGTGGGCTATTAACAGGTAAATGCTCACTGAATTGCACGAACAACACATTGTTAACGTTATTTGAATTTGGAACGCGAGTAATCTGTTGCGTGCCATTGATTCTAATATATGCAACGCCTTCCCGGTTCAAGACATCGGTCCCAATAAGCACGGGTACATTAACACAAGTTGCAGGCACAACTAACATATCAACTTCCAGAGAGATATCACTTAATTCAACTACTAGCGTTACGTAACTAGTGCACTCGATGTTTTGATTACCAATACCCCGTAAAACCTGATAAGTGGGTAGTCGCGAATGTTTAAAATGTTTAAGCACAGATTCTGAAATGAGCGAGACTCGCGAGCCGCTATCTATCAACACATCTGTAGGGATACCTTGTATGACCGCAGTCGTGACGTCACTGTCTCTCAAGTTACCCTTTAATTCTTGACAAAAATTAACATTGTTTTTGTTACGCGATTCGAATCGCTGTTTAGCAAAGCATACAGTGTCGTCATGACCAGTTTTTTTACAAAATGAACAAATGCCACCGGTTGTATTATTCGGTGGTTTTTTTGTAGTTGTAGTGGTAGTTTCAGGTTGTGATTGCTCGCCTTGTTTAGACCGCTTGGGACATAGGCGCTGCGGGTGACCTAATGCGCCGCACGTAAAGCATTTGAACTCGCGATTAGGCGTCTTGAAAGTATGACCGCGCTTTCTTGGGTTTGTGTCAATTTGCCTACTGCGCGACGGACGCACTGAAGAATGCATGTTATTCGGCTTAGTGTAAATAGACAGAAACTCAACGAGATCTTTGGGTAACAATTGAGCATTAGTGGCAGCAGCACGAATTTGTGCGTCAGTTATACCACGTATAACAATAGCAACCGTTAGCTCGTCGCTTAAACCTTTGACAATATTCAATCGTAATAAAGAACGTCTAGCATATTCAGCGTACGTGGTATAACTGTCAGAGTTCGTACTCATGACGTTGTATAATATATTAGCGACATCGATTCTTCTCGAACATAACGGTTTAAATTCGAATTTAAAATTAGTCCAACTTCGATCATTAGTGACCCATTCGTTAAGCCAACTACGAGCGTCTCCTTTCAAGCAATTAGCTATCCGGGAAAGACATTCATTGTCATTCCAACGATTCGTTTCACGAGCTCTTTCAACTTCTTCACACCAAGAATCGATATCGTGCAAGCTCGGATCGAAGTTTGAAATATAGTAATGGTTCGATCTTACTTTTGTCAATGCTGTAAGGGCTCCAATGAGCCGGACGGCGGAATCCGGTGTGGTAACCGTGCTCACGGCTGACTCGCCAACAATGCTGGCGTTAGACTCGGGCTGCGACGAGGCTGCGCGCGCGGTGCCGACGAGGTTGTCCGCCAGCGCTGCCACCTCCAAGCGGCTGGCGCTAGCGGCGTTGCTGCCGCCTGGTGGCGTTGCTGACGCGGTACCCTCGAGCGCATTGAGGCGCGCCAAAATGGCGCCTAGCTGTTCTTGAATAGTGTTGGTTCCTGTAACTGAGTCGTTATTACGCCTATTCCTACCCCTACTACGATTAGAACTCTCGGCCATTATTTCAATCGTTTTTTTTTTAACGGTAAAATCTAATCACTGTCTGCTATTTACAAAAGATAAGATAGGCAATAATTGTCTATCCCACTTCTGAATTTAGCGATGGCCAATAATATTATTAAAAAAAAATAAGACTAATCACAAAATCCTTTATTAATCCTTCAATTTACAATTTACAAATACGACTCAATCTAAACACAGTTATCACTAAAACGAATTAATCAAAATAGCAATCTAAGAAAAGGGAAATTAGATGTAAAGACAGAATAACAGACAGATAGAATAACAGACAAACAGAGTTACGATACGTCAGTATAGTAGAGTAGGAGTTCTTCACTCAACGATGGCGCGTTCAGAAAAAAAGACCGATCCCGGGGCGCACCGTCTTTTATAGACTCGGGGCGGGCGGAGGTGCGCCTACGCTCGGAACCGGAAGTTGTATCCTTATAATATATTAAAAATGGGCGCTAAACAACAAGGCAAACTAATGTTGGAGACTTTTGATGGCTATCAAAAAAAAAAAACCGGACAAGTGCGAGTCGGACTCGCGCACGAGGGTTCCGTAGAAAGATTTTAACGCTTTTCCCTAGTGTTTTAAGAAGTCCAGTGTTAGCGGAGCCCTGCTCCTAAGCAAAATGTACGCAGTGTGAGGTCAACTTATATCGGTCTGCTAAATCTACAGACAGACATAAAAAAATAATATTTTGAGACTTTTCTGAGTGGTTGTGCTATAAGAGCTACCTGCATACCAAATTTCAAGTTTCTAAGATAACTGGAAGTACCCTCTAGGTTTTGGATTTCGGCAATTTGTTTGTATGGAAATAGCCTTTTTAATGACTGTATCTTTTGATTGCGTTGACTTAGAAGGTTGATTTTTTCACAGCTTCACGAGACCGCAGGCTTGAGTATTTGGTATTAATTTCAGCATACTACCTCCACGCGTTCCAAAGAGAAAGGGTCTTGACAGACAGACAGACAGACAGACAGACAGACGGACAACAAAGTGATCCTTTAATGGTTCCGTTTCTTCCTTTTGAGGTACTTGAATTGTCAATAAGTATTGTTATGTTTAACTACACAAAAATAGCGAGTGTAAGTCCTGCAAGTATTGCAATTAAAAGCACTAGATAATGTATTGGGATTTTGAGACTGGTGAAATTTATGCGTTGAGTAAATGTTTTTAAATGAAGATCACGGATCTCCGAAACGGTAACCATACGAATAAGTGACAGATAGATCTTATAACCGCAAAAAAGGGATAATTGTAGCTCTTTTGTGACCATGAATTGTAATAGAGAAACAAAAATCGCTCGAAGCTTTACATAGGTGAAAATTAGCGCTCGGAGTCTCAGAAGGTAATTATTAGACCTAAAACTGCAGGTTAAGACTGTATTAAAAGACGCCATGATTTTTTAAGAAAATTTGTAATTCACTTGCAAAATTGGGACGATACACGGTGTTTTTCTGTTAAATGTACACAAATTTTGCCAGTAGAAAAGCGGCCACTTGTACAGAGTAAGTTGTAGATGCATTAAAATATAAAAAAAAAACTTTTTTTTTAAATCCAATAAAAAGTATCAAATAAATTTTGGCATTTTAATAAAATCCTAAAAGCGCGACAAGATTACGTGGATATTATCACATGTATTCACAGTAAACTGGATTGCGTTTTACGCCACACTGTATAACTTGCTAATACAGAACATAAACTTATAATAACTTTCTATTTCATTTTAATAATGGCCGCTGACCAAACACTTTACCGAAAGCAAACATATTATAATGTCAGCAAAGAACTGTCACATTAACGTTTGAAGTTTGAGTGAACGAATGAATGTAATATCAATTCGACTCATTCAAAGAAGCGCCACAAGAGCAAGAGGCACCTTAATGCAACTGTTGTACGTACAGGTGAAATGGAACTTAAGGCTGCATAAATTTGTGCCTATTTAGCGTCAAAGCGGCTACATTAGGACTGCAGTAGACGCTCTAGTACTTACGTCGAATACCTTAAGTGATAATCGGATACGCTTCAAAGCCCTAAAGCAGCTAATTGTGCTGGTTGGGTAGTGCTATGTCTGGTTATGGCATTAAGTACCACAGCGATATTATTGGGTATTTTATAACAGTAACTGTACACACATCAATGTAGGTACAGCGGCCTATAATCTCAGGGAACGGCTAGTCAAAATACAGGCAGCCATCTGTAATAAATAACGTAGGTACGGATTTATTTACCTCTTTCGAAATAAAAAGTATTCCCCGAGTATCATTTGCAACGGTCGTTTTACTGTTCTGGGGATAACAGGAGTAAACAATACCTATGACACTGCGCATTCTTGAAATCAAACTACCCGCACAATACTTACCAGTGAAACTACTTCAGGGGGTATAAACGACAAAACCAAGCGAGGCAAACATTATAAAAAACAATAAGTACTCTATTTTTCTTTGGGCAGTCGTGTGAAAAACCGGTCAGGAGCGAGTCTGACATGCTGACCGATGGTTTTGATTCGTGATCTAATAATATTTGTACTGCTTTACGTATCTTTCGTTCATTGTAACAATGACCAACGAAACCTAACAGCATGAGATTATAAAAAAAATCTGCATTTTACGTATAAGGGAGGTATCGTAACAAAACTTTTGCTAAACATTTTATTCTACCACTTTAACCACATAATTTGGCATAATGCGACCCAATTACGTAATTTTACTATCAAGATTCTCTTAGCTATGCCAGGGACATGCGCACAGACAGACTTGGCGAAACAAGAGTTTCCTTGTCGACTACGGAACCCTAAAAAGACAACACAAAATTTCAGGTGACTTCTTAAAATATTTGTACGGTCGAGGAAATTAATTCCTGACCCACCATGGAACCTTTTCACAGTAAACGTCATAGTGACATCGCATAGCGTGACAAGGAAAATCGTTATGACGTTTACTATGAAAATGTTCTATGGTGGAATTAATTTCCTCGACTGTACCTCTATCTACCAATGGCATGTACTAAGTTTGCAAATATAATCCAATTAAAACCTGAAAAGGTATTCGCCATGTCAACTCGCGATGCGATACGTTTTTAAAGTTGACAGACGCCAGCAGAACGTTGCGGCGCAATTTTAATTATATCCTCAGAGAAAAATATAGGGCTTCAGTGCAGAGAGTGCAGGTAGAATTTGTGGGAAAAGCGGCGTATGTTTCGGTTATAATGTAATACATATGTGTTTTTTTAAGGGGGAGGAAACGAGCAAGCGGGTCACCTGATGGTAAGCGATCACCGCCACCCTTGAAGACCAGCAACCCCAAAAAAAAAGTCACTAGTCCGTTGCCGGCTTTTAAGGAGGAAATGAGACAGAGGAAAGGGGGGGGGGGGAGAGGGTGATCGGGCCACCGGCACTCTCACTGACTGAATGAAACGCAACACAGGGATGCTGTTGCTTCACGCCGATTTTCTGCGAGAGGGTGGTATTTCCTTAGGAAATTTTCCCAAGACGCGAGCCATTCGTAAGAAGTGGTTAATAGCTACTTACCGTCATCTTCTGAGAAGCTACAGTTCCTCCTCACGGAGTCGCATTTAATTATTAGTTTTTGGATATTCTGTGTTTTTGGTCTAGATAATGTTCAAAGTCTACGATATTGTCAGCGCGCTGACATATTATGTGGGTCTTATGCAGCTAAAATATCCGGACAACAAACGAATGGAGTTAGCCTGTGGCGTAGGATCACTGTCCCGACTGTCCGTTTCTTTTCAAACAACGTGGCGTTACTCTTTGGGCCGTCTTGAAACTATTCGTGCTAGGTATTTGACTTGCCTTGAGTTTGTGGAATTATTTAAGCAAAGTTTAAAAGTTAAAGTTCAGACAGACTAATCTCCATAACGAAATATTTTTTTATTGCATAAAATATGGCGGGAATATTTCTTTCGTTTTCGCTACCCTTTGTTATTATAATTTCGCCATTAAAAAGTCAAAAGTTATAATTATGCATTGTGCTGTCTTTAGAAGTTGCAATGTCGTAAAGTCAATTAAGTATTAATTAGTTTAGGTTTAGGTTAATTTTGTACATAGTTTTTGGTTTTATTGTATTTGTATGTATTTCTTATTATCTGTTTCTTTAAATAAAATATCTAGTATTAATCTCTTATAATCCTTGTGCAATAAAAAACTTTTGGTGTGTCACAAATTTTCTTATTTAAGTTACTTAATTAGTTTAAAAACCGGTTGTTAACGGCTATACCTAGTATATTTTTAAAATTCAAGTAGGTAATTACGAGCACGATAAATGGGGTTATTTTTATATGAAGTTCCGTGTTGACTGTAATTGATTTCCTAGGAAAAGCTTGCATACCTATTTGAAATAAAACGAACATCCTAATTCCTGCTTTGGTACGGTACCTATACTGGCACCTGGCACAAATTTAGCCATTCCTGTGTCTTTTGTGTAGCTAATGTCTTTTGACATATTTCATAAAAAACAAAAAGGCATTAGGTGCCTATTAAGAAAAACGCTGCGATTTTGTGATTTACTCGTACTTAATCGTAACTATAAATGATACACGATGTTAACCGTTAATAAAATATAAGTAACTGTTTTTTCTCAAATGTGATATCCTTCTAGCAAATTTAAACAATGTTGCAACTCTCCTTCCGCTTAGAGCATTAAACCGACCGGAGACAACGATAGGCTTCTCTGTACAAAGTTGGTATGCCTATCGCCTACATAAAACCGATCATTCGTGCGGTGATTGTTTACATACATAATGCGTCATGGAACGAACGAGATAAAGTTTTTATTTCCTTCGCTTTCGATGATCCCAGTACCTGTCAGTTTGTAATGCGTTTAATACTTAAGTAGTAGTTATTGCCATTCCGTATGCGTACACTGCCTCTCGATCCCCGTCGAAGGTGACAGATTTTGACAAGCTTTTATTTAACTTGCAATGTAACTATGTTTGTTCGGGTGGAATGTTGAAACACTCAATTGTGAAGCAGATATCCTCAAGTCCTCCACCGATTGTGATGAAATTTCCGGTGACAATAATCTGGTTGTAAAATCACAGGAGGCAACTCTTCATGGTATTGACTTGGAATTTGGTATGGATGTGTAACTTGGATGACAATACAAGTACAGATAACAAAAAGTATAGTCGGCAAAAAAGCTTGTACCTATTAAAAATAATGTTTTCACAGAAAACTTATTAAAGGGTAGTAAAATAGAAAGGAATCAGCCCGACATGTTTCGGACTAATTCGTTTTATTTCAATGTGACTGAGTCTCACGGTACTTTCATGTTAAAAGCAAACTTATTGTTATTGGAATTAATCCCACGGCGTCTTTGGTTGATTTAAGCTCCAAGCGCTCCCCAGAACGGGGTAAACGACTCCCTCCTCCCTATTCGGCCGGCTTTGTTTATGTAGCGAATAAACGCGAATGTTGTTCGTACAAATTTTCGCGGTTTAAGCATACGGAGTAACTTGACCCGTACCGGGGCATTAATCTCTAGGGATTTAGGAGTGCGCTGTCACACTGGTACAATGCGAAGTATTTATTTATTATACATGTACCTACTTACAGGAGCTCGATTTTACAGATCACACCTGTGAAAATATCGATCGAAAATAATTGAAATCTGTAGGTACTGAAAAGTACTGCTCGAATGAATTTTCGACTGGTTGGTATAGTTAATGAAAGCGGTAATTTTCGACTGGTTGGAATAGTCGAATAGAGCTGTAATTTTTGACTATTTGGGATAGTTCATTTAAGTTTGTGTGTTATACATATAAGTTTGAGAGAGATAGTCTACAAACTTTCTGCGTTTCATCGATTCGTACCTACTATTTTAAAACTAAGTATATCTCAACCATGAAACATGTAGCCGAGTCGAGTAAGATCTGAATTATCTTCGATCGCGTAAAAGTCGCTGTAAGTGTCCAAAATCTGAACAATAAATAAATGAATATCGTTTGATAATTGACACCAATTGATCTACCAAGTCCCAAATTTAGCAGATTTTGGGTAGCTAATAGACAACGTATAAACATATTGTATAGAAGAATACGTACGTAATTAAATATCCAAGACTCGAGAAACAAACGGTCGTATTCATCATACAAATATCTGCTCCGAACGGGGATTGAAACCAGGACTGTAAGCTTTGCAGTCAGGTTCTTTAACCATTATAGGTCATCCGGTCGTCAACCACCACGTCACGTGGCTCCAGCAGCGGTCTTTTATTCTCGAAAGCACGTTTAAAAACATGCGTTTTGCGTTTGCGCTGGCTGTGGTAACTTTGGGTCCACGACCAAGGGTCGTCGCATAGTTCTGTGGTCGTCGCATACCGAGGCGTTATGCAAGGATATCAAGTATTAACGCGATAGTCCTCGCTTCTGACGATTTCCGAGCTTGCAGCTACTTAACGCAGCGGGTGAGCCTCGCTATATACAGCGTAGCAATGCGGCCAGTGTTTTGGGTTCCTTACCATGTGGTGACAATGCCTCTTTTTGGACCGGGGTTTAGATTAGCTTATGTACCCTATTATAAGAATAATTACCAAATATTTTGCATTTGCATATTACTTATTGACTTTTCCCGGTACTTACTTGACGGAGTAATAGGTAGGTATTTGGAAAGTGACGTCAGTGGGGGGGGGGGGGGGGGGACCTTTACGCGTTGAGTGAGAGGTAATAGTATTATTACCTATACTAAAATATCTTCAACATATTAGAAATACATAGGTACCTACTCGTATACTAAAATGCTGTTCGTTGGGTTGTAAAAAACTTGCACGCAATTTGTACCCTTCTCACCCCTAAAAGGTTCGATCTTATCACATTCCTGAACAATGCAGACGCATAATTCTTTTGTTGAATTTCTACTTCCCTTTGTAATCACCTTATAAAAGAAATCAGGGAATTAAATCATAACAATAGCTATAGAATAAAAAAGTTGCGCGCAATTGGATGAATTTTCACCGGCCACAATGTATTGTAAGGCAGGCTTGTCTACGATTGTTATGCCGCTTTGAAAAAGTCCCTGAAGAGACGTGGACCGATAATAATTAATTATTAATACTTAGTAGCTTTTTTGTTACGTGCATGTATTAAATACCTATCCGGCCGCATCTCGTTCTCATGTTTGTAAAAACTACCAACCTAGTTTGATATTTTTTTTCGGGAATTGATAGTTTCTTTCTCAAAAATGTATGAAAACAAAAGCTTAGATACACCAATACCTAATTAACATGTTGTGCTATGTTGCGCTGTCTGGATGTTTTACAGATAAAGATTTTCCTCAACCGATTTGGCAGATGTCGCTCCATCTGAATTTCGTCTTTTAGGTTAGAATTTGTATGGAAGTGTCAGATGCCAAAACAGCCTGTGGCTCTTTAGCATGCAAACTTTTTTTCAACAATTATTACTGGCCATTTAGGACAGTGCCGGCCGCAGCGCGGCTAAAATGAAAACCGGCGCTTGCATTTTGTTTCCTTTAGCTGCGCGCATAGTGAGCCTAAGACACCAGCGCCTAAGTATAAAACTTAATAAAAACTAAATACCCTATAAAATTATCAACTTTGCGTCTATTGTACCTACTAGGTATTACTAATAAAATGCGTGATATGGGACCCTGACAAGGGTGAGTGATATATCTGTAAATAACTTGCAATAACGTAAATATACCTTTAAGTTGGTTCAGTCACTTACAGGAGTAGGGCTGCCATATTTTGCTAGGGTATCATCGGGACGCTTTGGCTGGCTGAAATGGCAAGTAACAAAAAAAAAAACAAATTTTAAGGCAACACAAATGTTTATTCTCGTAATAAATAACTAAAGAAACTAGCGGAAGAAGTACGTTTCCGAGGACTTTACTTTTTTTTAGCAATGCTCAACCCGTAAGCCCTCACCCCCGCGATTACGATTTACATAGTATCGGGACGTTATAGTGTACATGCCGGGACGTCGTGACAGAAGCTACAATAACTGTGACAGTCCCGATATATCGGGTCAATGTACAAACTTTTGTATGCCGTGTAAAATAATCGCATTTTCGGGTACCAGTGTCACATTTTTTGAGTTGATCGTGCATTTGTTTAATTTTTTTACCCATGGTGTTTCTTGCTTAAAGCTGAGGGTGGTAAATGAATGCAGATGTACAGATATAGCCACAGAACTCGAACTGAAACAATTTCATAAAGCTTCATATTTTTCAAATTATGTAGCTAATACTATCAACATATGGCTTCTAAATAATACTTAAGTAGATCGGGGTTTGCTACGGGAAAAGTAGGTAATTAAGAACGTAATCATGACAAAATAAGCTATCGTGCAAGAACTCGGCTCAGTATAACATGGTGCGGCGGACATCCTGAAGGCAGATGTATACTCAGCAACAATAGTAAAGAAACAAATATAAATGCCTAAATGGCGTCTCAATCTGAACGTCTAGGACGCTTGCCGTTTTCTCGCTTGTCGCTCAGTGCGTACCTTTCTTAGCAGTGGAATCAGAGAAGAACACACTGAGCGACAAGCGAGAACATGACGCCTGTGCTAGCCCCCCAGAGGGTCGTGTGTGCGATCCCGGGCTCGCACCTCTAATTTTCCTAACGTAAATGTGGAATTACATTTGAAATTTATCATGAGTTTTTCGGTGCTACATACGAGGTATTTCAATGGTGCGTGTGATCAGTGGGCTCGCGTGGATACTACAGCCCGAACCCTACGTATTAAACGAAAGTTAAAATAGTTAAGTTTACTTTTGGCGTCGACTGTACGTACCCGCAATTACAGGATGTGTCTGCGCCGGGCGTTAATCAAACAAGAGCCGATGGCGCCGCGAAGGAAAAACTGCCGCAAAATAATAAAGTACCTAATGTTGTCTTACGTATATTATTTTAGTAACCGAGGCGATACCTATCTAGAAAAGAAATAAAGTAAAATGCATTCATTTATCTGCAGTAAATAATAATTTAAATTGTATGATATGAAGCTATTCAGAGTATGTAATAAACAGGGATTGGACTGAGTGGCGTCATTGCTCGCAATAATGTGAACATGACTCTAAAATTAAACAATTAATTAATTTGGTTCTTTATATTCGATTTGGATTCCTGGAGATAAAAAATTACATAAGTGTGCTTTCAAAATAATTACTGTAATAAAAATTAATAAAATTAGCAGTAAATATTTGTTTACGAAAAAGCAAATCAGCGGAGGTTTTATATTATTAAGAGGAGGAGGTTTTACCTACTAGGTTTTGTATTACTATTAATAATGTATTTTAACTAGAAAATACGTGCCACATGTTGATGTTTGCTGTTTTTTTTTACGTTTGTTAAATGCATGCACAAATATTTATTTTGTTAAATAACTATTAAACTAAGTGGCGGCATCTACAAGACAAAATACTTACTCCAAATTTCATCAATATACCTCTTATAGTTAGTTTTCGAGTAAAATGCTTGTGATATGCGGACAGACGGTTGGACGGACATGACGAAACTAATAAGGGTTCCCTTTTGCTATTTTGTCTAAAAATGAGGTCGCGAGGCCAACAGCTCACAGAGCCACTAGTGTGATAAGCAGGTTCGCCCAACTCTAAAGAAGTTTTCACGCCTCCCATTTTAAAAATTCATAGGTCTATAACATTCTAAAAATCATGCGAATAGGAACGATTTAAAAAAGTTTGTCTCCTGTGAGTTACTCTGGGCCGACGACGGTTGATGAATAAATAAGAAGTCACTTTAGCTTCTATTAAAGGCTTGCGATGGGCAGGGAATACACTCAAATAGCTCGCGAAGTGCCCGGTGATTAGGACAGGGGACAGCTAGCACAATAGCTTTTATCGCCGACATAAAGCATTATATCCCTTAAGTCATGCCATGGTATTAAAAAAAAGTATTCTGGTTTTGCTGCGCAATAAATTATTTCTTAATACAGTTGCTCAAAATGTGGTACTTTTTGTGGCTATGTATAGTGGGGAAAGTTGGATTTTTCGCAGTAGTGCGCTGGTGGGTGTGCGTGTGCGCGCCTGGCTTCACTGCAGGCGCCGGAGGGTGATGATAGGATCGCGCGCACCTGGCCCCTATTTCACCAACATTACAATTGTCAGTTTTCAATGACAATTCAAGAATGACAATTGAAGAACTTTTCTTGCGCGCTTCATATTGGCAGAGAAATGTACTTCGAATTGTAAATGTAAGCTGACATTGTAAAGTTGGTGAAATGTGGGCCTGGTATATTTTTCACTCGTCCCGAGTCTTCATTCTTTCCGCACGTGTATAAAAATAGTACATTATTGCCGAGACCCGGAAAGTAGGCAATTCCGGTTTTCGCCAAGGAATATATAGTGCTTTTCTCTAATAATGTGAGGAAATTAAAAAACCTCATTTGCAAAAAAAGGTAATTTAGGGCCCGCGTAGGAACTATAGCCCAAGTTCTCTCATTCTGAGAGGAGGCCTGTGACCAGCAGTGGGACGAAAAAAGGCTGGTGATGATGATGATGATGAACACCCATGACTATTTTTAGTGACAAAAATGTCAAACTGTCATCCGCCATCTTGGGTTCAACAAATATAAAAAAAAAAAAAATACAAACAAAAATAATCAATAAATCGATTATTTTCATTGATTCAGAAAATAGCTCCATCTCTTGCCACTAATGCGTAACTGTAGAAGTTCCGTAGTGGGTGAGCTGCTTGATTAAGCTACTCATAGATGGCGCTGAGGAGAGATCTTCCAAATAAAATATGACACAAGGCATTGAAAAATTCGTTAGGTACACCAACGTTAAGTATAGCTTAATTGGTGGAGCGTGGTACGGATTACCGAGGTTGCTGGTTCAAGTCCAGCTGCTTAACGAATTTTTCTTTGCATTGTCATTGTATGTTGAATTTCATTCTATGAATGTTTCATAAAAATAAAACAAAAATAATCAATAAATCGATTATTTTCATTGATTCAGAAAATAGCTCCATCTCTTGCCACTAATGTGTAACTGTAGAAGTTCCGTAGTGGGTGAGCTGCTTGATTAAGCTACTCATAGATGGCGCTGAGGAGAGATCTTCCAAATAAAATATGACACAAGGCATTGAAAAATTCGTTAGGTACACCAACGTTAAGTATAGCTTAATTGGTGGAGCGTGGTACGGATTACCGAGGTTGCTGGTTCAAGTCCAGCTGCTTAACGAATTTTTCTTTGCATTGTCATTGTATGTTGAATTTCATTCTATGAATGTTTCATAAAAATAAAACAAAATAATCAATAAATCGATTATTTTCATTGATTCAGAAAATAGCTCCATCTCTTGCCACTAATGCGTAACTGTAGAAGTTCCGTAGTGGGTGAGCTGCTTGATTAAGCTACTCATAGATGGCGCTGAGGAGAGATCTTCCAAATAAAATATGACACAAGGCATTGAAAAATTCGTTAGGTACACCAACGTTAAGTATAGCTTAATTGGTGGAGCGTGGTACGGATTACCGAGGTTGCTGGTTCAAGTCCAGCTGCTTAACGAATTTTTCTTTGCATTGTCATTGTATGTTCAACAAATATGTTAAATTCGATCTCATCGCTGCCAAATTACATGAAATCGACACCCATGACCATTTTTAGTGACAAAAATGACAATCTGTCATCCGCCATCTTGGTTTAAAAAAATAATGTCAAATTTGAGCTCACCGCACCAAAATTACTTGAAATCGATACCCATGACGATTTTTAGTGAAAAAAAATGACAAACTGTCATCCGCCATCTTGGATTCAAAAAATAATGTCAAATTCGAACTCACCGCTGCCAAATTACTCGAAATCGATACCCATGACGTTCTTTAGTAAAAAAAATGTCAAACTGTCATCCGCCATCTTGGATCCAAAAAATAACATCAAATTTGAGCTCACCACCATTTCCATTCACCTTCTTCGACGGATTCTTCGTTTAAAATTTTGAATGAAAAAATCAGGTGCTTCCCGGGTTCTATTTTCAAATGGAAAGCAAGAATTTCCGAGCATGTTTGAGAAAAGTACTATTCTACTCTTGTTTGTATAATACCGTGATAATGATAACATATATTTTTAACCGACTTCAAAAAATACATTTTATTATTTTATTTTTTTATGTATGTACATCGATTACTCCGTCAATTGTTTACCGATTTTCAAAATATTTTTTTTTAATCGAAAGGGTATACTCCTGTGGTGGTCTCATTGTCACCAAGTCATGATCTGATGATGGAATCTCAGGGAAATCGAGGGCAACCCTCAAATTTAACAGGCACGTACTATGTGTTTTATATATTTTCAAAGGTTATTCAAGTATTTGCGTCTGGTAGTCATCATCTCATGATGATGAGCTGATGATGGAAGGTACAACTCCTTAGCGGTTAGGAGTTGGAGGATAATTCTGAAAATGTTAAATCAACGTAAAATTGTGAAATAAAAACCTTTTAACAATAAAGTAAAACCGCCTTCAAAAAAAAACCTTAGAGAAAAAACGTAAAATAACCCTCTAAAATAATGATAAATAAATAAAATAAAATAAAATGCGTTTATTTCGGACAACAGAAACTAAAGCCTAAAGTTTTATGGCCTAGCACTAAGCAGCAGAAATATGAAGTCGGTGCTTCATTCAAAGAATATTCCGCTCGCACCGCACCGACTTCATATTTCTGCTGCTTAGTGCTAGGCCATAAAACTTTAGGCTCTTGTTTCTGTTATCCGAAATAAACGCTTTTAATTTAATTTTATTTATTTATCATTATTTTAGAGGACTATTTTACGTTTTTTTTATAAGGTTTTTTTTTAAGGCGGTTTTGCTTTTTTGTTATTTAATCTCCAGCTCCGGATCTCTCGTTCACTTAAAATTCAGAATCGACACAGCCTTTGACAACGCACTAGGTGATCTTGATCTAGAGTTGTGGAGCCTCGAACTATCCGTCAACATTAGCGCCCTCGTTAGCGCCCACGCATTGTTGTCAGACGCGTAATAAGTAAATCTGTCCGCTACACTGGGCGTAATCTAATTGCAAATATTCAGGCATACTGCTGGGTGCGGGCCGAATCCCAAATTAACGTTGCAGGGAGTAGTGCTGTGACAGGTACTCGCATTCGTATTGTAACTTTTTAATTTTCTTTTTCTATTAAAATAACGAAAATGCATTGATTGCAATGGGAAATTTGGTTACATTTTTATGGGTAAAATATTGAAGGCCTTATTTTTTACACGACTGCCCTAAGAAAAAGAGTGTATTGTTAAATCCATCGTATCAGTGTTACCACGTTTATGTAGGGACAACAGGGTTGAAATATTGAGGTTAAATTCGTCAATTTTTCTAGCTGTAGGTAGCCGTAGTTTTTCGAAATTGTAACTAGGTAAGTATGACGATATTTTCGATAAAAAACAACATTAGAATTTATGTTTAGTTTAATCAGACGCACGTCACATCACTGGCAGGGAGTGCCCACTCGTATTTCAAGAGGGATGCCGTTCGATGTGATTTTGTTAAGCCGGTTTTATGTTACGTGTTGTACCTATATTGCTCCCTAATTGCACGTATACGAATTACATTTGCATTGGATTAGTTAATTACGTAACAACTTGCTTGAAAGGCAACGATTGCTTTTGTATGAAGATAGTTGAGATAATAGGCTTTTGAACGTAAATCAAAGCTATGAGAAGTTATGCTACAGGTAAACTCTAATATTTGAAAAAGCACGTTTAATATTCATTTTAGAAAAATGCCTAAGTACTAAGTGAGTACAGGTGATTGTTTGTATCGTGATTACCTAAACCTACCTCGAAAAACCTGTGTAAGCGAAGGCCGGTAAGAATTATTTCAACAAGGAACCGTTTTTGGTTCGTTTTTATTCAACAAAACAAACAATAGTTGCTCGCCATTGCTTAACTAAATTAGTATTAGGCATCTTGCGACGGAGCAGTCGACGACTCGAGGTATTTTGATTTTGAGAAAATCATTAGTCTTCTATTTGTTTTGTAACTCCTCCTAAGTACTATTAATTAATTTAAACTGAAATTACCCGGGAGTGCCCGGCATCCCCTATAGAACGTTTCGAGACTAATTGATTTTAAATATTCCCTCCTTATAGATTAAGATATCGTTAATTCCGTTTTCTCATTTTAGGTCCTTTTAAAGATGAAGCGTGCAAAGAAAAATAAGAAACATCTACTTAACAAACAAAGCTTTTTTTGCTAGTGGTGCGGGCTTACGTGTTACGGGCGAGAAAATATTCAATTTTTAAGTTTATTTTATATTATTTAATTCAATTAATATTATAATTACATAATATTAATTGAACTGTAACTGAACTTTGATCCGTACTTAAATTAAACTTTAGTTATCTAACTTCACAATGTTCAATGTTTTGCTTGTAATAAACAATGGACTTCATAGAGTTGTGAGGCGGAATAAACTTCAGGTAGCAAATACAAATAAATGTAGAAATTCAATTAAAACAAACCATGTTCTAGCATTATAATGATAATGAATGTGCACGTACGTGTCAAAACCTCTCGAGGCTTAGAACCTTAAATGGAACAACATAACATGCTGTTATTAGGGACCAGTAGCGGGTTTTATTGAAACGAATACTTTAAAGAACAACTAGGATTTGACATGAATAAAATACTAACAGATAAATCAAAGTTATTTATTTAATCGTATGGCGTATATACATAAATATTTCTAAAACAAAACAAATAGTAATCAATTAAAGATAGCTATAGATCAACATTTAGGGTCCCTAGCCACGAGATTGTGTCAGGTGTTAAATCTTCTAAAATTAAATCTTCAAAAGTTCTTCCGGGGGGCCTGGGTAGTAGCGAAGTGGACAGCGCTGTATAATATGTTCTATGGTTTGGGCTTCTTCGCCACAGTCGCAGAGGGCAGAGTCGCGCCAGCCGCACTTGTGGCGGAAGTAGTTACAGCGTCCATGACCTGTCGTCAGTCTGTTTAAGCGACACCAGAGTTTTCTTGGCAGGGTGAAACCGTCCGGTTTGGCCGTTTGATCCATAGCTTGCAGGGAAGATCCAGCCGTTCATGCGCTCCACTCATCCTTCCAGCTCCGTCTAAGGTCAAAATCACTCGAACTTTTTGCTGTGACACAAACAGGGCGTCGGGATTTAAGCCGCTGGGGTGGAGGGTGACAGAAAGTCTGGTGAATAGGCAAATGCTGATGCGACAGTATCTTTTCCCCTTCTCTCTTCGGTGCCTGCTTTCTACGAAGATGTGGTGGTGCGATATGGCTGAGAACCGGGAGCCAGTGTAGCGGGGTAAATTTTATTGTGCCAGACACACATCGCATAGCTTCATTCGTTTAGTATCCACCTCACGCACGTGTGCGCTTTCTAGCCAAACTGGGGCACAGTATTCGGCAGCCGAGAAGACGAGTGCCGTGGCCGACGTACGCAGGCAGTCAGCGGATGCAACCCAGGTGGTACCGTAAAGTTTGTGGAGGATATTGTTTCGCGAGGAGACTTTTAAGGCCAGTTTCTGGAGGTGTTCTCTGTACGTCAAAGTCCTATCCAAAGTAACCCCCTGGGGAAACTGTTGTGCATCAGCAATTTTCCTCTGAAGGACACGGACGGCTGGTAGTTTGCGAGCCGGTTGTTAAGGTGGAAGCTGGCCACTTCCGTCTTGCTCGTACTTGGTATTAAGCGCCACGCGTCAAAGTATTTATTGAGCCTCACTAAATCGGATGTCAATACTTCTTCACCAGTCTTAAAGTCCTTACTTTGATAAACAAGTGCTATATCATCAGCATATACGAATTTAGTTGACTCAGTTGGCGGCAAGTCTTGGATGTATAGGTTGAACAGAATTGGGGCAAGTACAGAGCCTTGTGGTAGCCCGTTGTTTAGTCTTCTCTTGCGGCTTCTGGAATCTCCAACGTAGACCTCGAATTCTCTATCACTAAGCATACTCGTAATTAAGTCTGCAATTTCTCTGCTTGGGATCGTTTTGAGAATCTTGTATATTAGACCTTGTTTCATATGCTGCGGTTAGGTCCACAAAGACTGCAGTGGACTTTAGCTGTCTTTGGAATCCATCCTCGATATGAGTGGTTAGGGCTAGGACCTGATCCGAACAACTTCTTCCCTTTCTAAAACCGGCTTGCTCTGGAGGAATGACCGCATCTACATGTGGCGCGATTCTAGAAAGAATAAGGCGTTCCAATAGCTTGTATGTACAGCTAAGAAGAGATATCGGTCGGAAGTTATCAGGTCGGTCGTCCGCTTTTCCAGGTTTCAGAATCGCAATGACTTTTGCCAGCTTGAATTCCTTCGGTAGGCGGTTGTTTTGCACTATATAGTCGAAAAAGGCCGCAAGCCAGCTTACGCTTGCTGGACCCATGGCTCGAATAAATTCGTTAAACATGCTATCGGGTCCTGCAGCTTTGCCGTATTTTAGAAGCTTTATGCCATCCGCGACTTCGCCAACACTAAAGGGTCTTGAGAGGTGCTGGTCTGTTGGGGCATTCCTTTTGGCAGTCGTCAAAGCTTTCTTCACCTGTCTCGTGAACACCTTGTCCCGCTTTACTCTGGTTACATCCACCATCCTGTTCGCAATAGCATCAGGCCCAACACTCGACACAAGTTTTTGTCGGTGTTGTTTTCCCGACAGACGGTGCAAAACCTTCCAGGCCTTCCTGCTTGACCTTTTGAAATCCATATTACTAACCATAGATTCCCACTTCTCCCTTTTATGATTTTCCAAACATCGGAGCAGTGTGGATCCAGCACTGTGATCCCCCGTCTCCTGGAAATCCCGGTAGAATTTTTCACTATCAGCGTTCCAGCCCGGCACATACTCCTTTCTATAGCCCCTCGGTATATTTCCTTTAGCTGCTTTAATGACTAGCTCAAGAAATTTTTTGTAATTTGAAGTGACCGGTTCCAGGTTTGCAGCCACAAGTTCCATGTTCAAGTTCACCCTGAAACCATCCCAATCAGCACGATTAAAATTCCATCTAGGGATGAGTATAGAGTTGGTTAATGGTATCTTGAGGCCTATTTCCGTGACGATCGCTCTATGTTGATTCCTTGGAAAGCTGCCCAGTACTGTGCGGGTTGTAGGTAGAGGCTGGTCGAGGTGGTCCTTCGAAACGAAGGTCAGGTCAGGGTTATAGCCCTTATTCCATCTTGCAGAATGAAATGTTTTCCCATCCTTGACGTCAAACAGCAGGTAAAGGTCGCAGAGGTCCGCCCAATGTGCAAGTGCTTCTCCATTTTCGTCTACTGCTCGATAACACCAGCTTGTATGGTGGCTATTAAAGTCTCCAGCATAAATGGAAGGATGTTGGAAGCTTGGTAGGACGCTTGCTGGCCATTATACTTTTGGTGGTTTGTAAACGTTAGTCACTGTGAGGTTATCGAAATCAAAGTAATCACGTAGGTATCACACACAAAAACACAATCATAAATAGTTTTTTACTGACCTTTACCTACACCTACAAATCGATGGACACGGAAGGAAAGAGCAGATAGAGAAAACCTAACCTCTTCGAGGGTTGCCATCTCAATGTCATCAAATACCCGACACTATTTTATTTACGGGTGCATTAGAATTTAAATGCAGTTTCCACTCTCGTGGGCACTTTAGATTGCTGTTGGGTAGGTTTATGTGCGCCGACTAAATTAATGACCAGTGTTAAATTTTTAGGGGACTTCCAACGAAGCATAGTGGTAATAGCAATATAGAGATAGCTTCTCGTGTAGAATAATGGAACATACAGTTTTTGTTGTTATTTAAGGGTTTTTTAGAGTCAATGATCTTACAGAGTAAATATATGTTACGTGGAGAGCCTTGGGGGAGGCCTATGTGCAGCAGTGGGCGCTCGCCCTAGTAACGTTTCAACTTCCTGTTTATATGTAAATATCATTGTCTGGATTTTTGGTGTCATTCGTTGACAGAGTGGTTTTGATCTGTTTCAGCTAAATACAACTTTATGACAAAGAGATTCCGCGGTGAACACTCGCAATCAGTATCCGGGGAATCGCAAGGAGTTTGCCACAATACCCATCGTGTAGGTATACTGCTGCTGTCCTCATGTCTGATACTGAGTTGACTTAGCGTCGAAACTCTACCTCACAGATAGCTCATAAGAGATTTGAAATTACGCCAACTCCCAACTCCCAGAAATCTTATGCAAATCTAAGTGCAAGAAGACTTACATTAGTTATCCGCTAGTGTGTAAGTGTACTAATTAAATTAATAGTGTTTGCCGAGCTCTAACTACCCGCCAGATGGCACTCTGGCTGTCTAAGTAGAAGTAGTAAGTAGAGACGTTTGCCTACCTACTCCTATAAGGTTAAGTTAAAATGTTAACTACTTGCCTACTTTAAATTGAATTTACGTCGTACCATGAAGGTTAGGCTGCATTTTTATTTTAATTCAGGTCAAAATTCAGCTTAATGAAAAACGCAGTGTCTTATTGAGAACGCATCAATTATAAGGTAAATGTCCCGTGCCAGTAACAATCAGGGTGTCAATTATTGGAATTAAGGTGCCAAACATTAGGATGTTACCTTATTGTACTTAACTTATCTATACAAACACGCAGCAGACGGGGTCCGTTCCACGCTACGCTAGCTTTCAAGCATCTCCGACCGTCTTTGTCAAGCAAGACGAACATAGATATTCTAATTTCTCGCTAAGTGGGTTTCAGCTTACTCAAGACGCGAATTAACGTTATCGCTGCATAAATACGAGTATATCCCAAGCTTACGCGTAATAATTCTTGCATGTATGAGTGGGAGAGTTTGGGGCTACCTATTAGTATACCAAGCAACTTCACGGGAGTTGGGGACGTGGCAAAACTTTACTGCATTTAAATTGATTAATCCCACCTTAACGCCTTTAGTAAACCCCGACGCCGCGAACCGCGATATAACTGCGAAACTCGTGTAAAATGTATGTAAAAACAGGTTTCGTATTTCTACCGCAGTTCGCAGCGTCGGTGTACAGTACAATACAATACAATACAAGAACTCTTTATTGAACATCACATAATAAACAAAACAGAAAAAAGGTACAAAGAAAATGCAAGGTAGCAATGGGCAGCCTTATCGCTACATAGCGATCTCTACCAGGCAACCATAACGGAATAAAGGTAAGAACAGATTTAAAGCAGGTGGTGCGACTTAGAATTTTTAGGTAAATTATTTAAAGGTAACCAGTGAAAATACATAATATCAGTATAAACTACCCACACACAACTATCATTAATGCCAATAATACAATACATACGATACATAGCAATAAATACTTTAAAAAAGTTTAAAAAGTCTGCCACAAATCTCACGCACAAGTGGACAGATAGTGCTCCTTCAACATAGTTTTAAATATTAGCAAAGATTTAGCGCGCCCTAGGTTTATAGGTAAGAAGTTCAACAACCGTATAGCCTGGACAGTAAAAGAATAGACAGAATTTACTAAGGTGTACTAAGGGCGTAACCGGAGACACCGGAGTTATGAACGCTTTTTGCGAATTAATGAAAACAGTAATACAAATCAACTGTTCGGGATTGTTTGACATGACAATGAAGATGGATGTAGTTAACCGACTTCTTTAGTATTGCAGATGGCGTTGGTTTTACGCAACTAAAGTTACAAACAAATCTTAAACTATCTAGGGGCAAGCAGACAACGAAAAAGGGTGACAGAATATATCTGATCCCTAGTTTCGGTAGTTAAGTACTTTAGGGTTTACGTGAGGCCCTAGAGCTATGACTATACTATAAGTGTAACTTCATGTTACCTATCCAATCTAAGTCAATTAATAATGAACAGGTTAGACAACTCTCGACTAAATATAACACTTCTAATATGACAGAGAAATCGTCCCTGAAGGGCGATCATTATACATATGGTCAAGTTATACATACATATTATATGGAGTCTTATTCTTATTGTTTAACCGTAACCAATGCAACACGGTGACCCATATTGCTAAGTTACCTAACTTAAATAATCTCATTTAAGGTCTTAATATGTTTTGGCACTTACCAATATACTGACAAAAGAACACCCATGGGCCATGGGTGTCATTTAACGGTAATCCTGGAGAAGTCATGCTTAACATATTTCAAATTAAAATGATGCAATATTAAAACTGTTTAGTACAGTCACTATCAAAAGTGTCTTGTCGCTTTTGTACCGTGTCGCTCTGCAGCTAGATATAAGTATAGGTAAAACGCCATAAATAATTGACAAATGTGTTACTGCGACAAGGTACACTCACTAGACTCAAGTTATTTTCGGAGGGAGCAGACTAGATAAAATATTGACCAACGTCTAGCTCCGATGCCGCTTAAGCTTATTGGGGCTAATTTTGGTAGTAGAAAAAGCTCTTTGATCTAGAACAATTACTTAATTCCTCTTTAAAGCGACTTCAAGAATAAGCAGCAGGTTTTAATTTGTTTGCATATTTTATCTACTTGCCATTAAATTTAGGCCCTGAACTAAACAAAAAATAACGGGAATTCATTCATTATCATCACCAGCCTCGTTTTCCGTCCCAATGCTGGGCGCAGGCCTCCTCTCAGAATGAGAGGGCTTGGGCCCACGCGGGCCCAGTGCAGATTATCAACTTTATACACCGTAATAAATTACAAACGGAAATTCATTCGCTATAAATAACAGCATTGTTACCTTTCTAAATATTGAATCAATATTGCAGTTATCCTTTTCCCAGCTACATTCTTTTGTAAGTTAATAATTAATCAAAACTTAACAAAAATCAAGCTTCACCCCACTTCAACTACACGAACTCTCCGAAGCCTCCGTTATTAAAACTAGCGTACCTCCTATCAGGTAAAGTTGGAACTCTATCAGTTGTCTAAACTTTCCGTAGCCACGGCTATAAACGCCCGTCACTATAAACCAATTTAACTTAACCCCTGTTTCAATACTGACCTCGTGTATCTACAGGTCTTGGTGTTTCCGTACCTGGTCGCTCGGATCGCTTTATCACACCTAAAAACATGTTTTTGAAGCTGAAACATCGCCGGAAGACTTCAATTATATACTTCTATAGTGGACACTGTGGAAAGGTCAAGCTTTGTAGCGGCCTCCGGTCGTTTGAGGATTTTGGAGGATAGTTTTGTACCTTAATTAACATTTAACGCTTTCCAATACTTGCATGCTGTCCAGGAAATAAAACCGACCAAGAGCGTGTTGTCTGCTTTCATTAGGTGTTTCTTTTTAATCGATTTCAAAAAAGGAGGAGGTTCTCAATTCGTCGGAATATTTTTACTTTTAAGTAAGTACGTAATTTATATAAGTTGGTGAAAGGGTCAACTATTACATTTACTGTTCTGTAAAGCCTTTAGCCGTGATAGTTTTCCTTAACCAGCCATTTTTACGTCCTACTGCTGGGCACAGGCCTCCTCTCAGGATGAGAGGGCTTGGGCTATAGTTCCCATGCGAGCCCAGTGTGAATCGGGAACTTCACACACATCATTGAATTGCTTCGCAGGAGTGTGCAGATTTCCTCACGATGTTTTCCTTCACCGAAAAGCTCATGATAAATTACAAATGTAATTCTGCACACATAAATTCCGAAAAACCAAAAAATTACACTGTTAAAAGTAGATACGCAAGAACTTTTCCGTAACTGCATGCTGTAGATCCCTATCCTGGGCGTGTCCGCGACGCTCTTGGCCGGTTTTATTCTTACGCGATCTATCTCCTCCTTTTGTGTCTGGCATATACGTCCGCTGGGGTGTTATTCTGTATGGTAGGTGTATCTCTGTCTTGAGGAATCGGTGGAATAGCGGTTAGAGAACCTGACTAGGAAGCTAGAGGTCCCGGGTTCGATCCTCGATCGGGGCAGATTTTTGTATAATAAACCTACGAATGTTTACTCTTGAGTCTTCGATGTTTAACACACGTTATAAATAACATACATTAATACATATTTATTTATTCGTAGTCTAGTACGCATAACACAAACCCTGCTTAAATTGGGACTAGGTCAATTGGTGTCAATTGTCCCACGATTTATTTATTTATTAAGATTGAGCGTTCCGTTTACTGCTGTTTCGACTTCGACGCTGAAACGACTTTGAATAATCTCAGAGAATAACACCCCTCGACATGTTTCTATCGAGTAAATATTGCGTAAGTAATGATGCTGGCTGGTGAACCACTCTCGCTCGGAGTGACCCGCAGTGTAATTAAGTCATGTTTGCGTAATTAATCCGATTAAGTAATATAAACATGTTTATAGTGGCTAGGACGGACGTTTTTGTTACAGTTGCGTTACCATCAGTACCCCGAACACGAGTTTGCATTGAATCGAGTAGTAACGTTATCCTATCGCCATCGAGAAAATTTGTACCTAAGACGTTTGGAACAGCGCACCCGTGAGCGTACATACATATTTCGTACTAAAATTTTGTATGAAATTATCTCGATTGCGATACGATATCCTTACTACTTGGTTCTGGTGAAAACTCGCGCTCGGGGTACTGTGCCCTAAGCACGACTTGTCGAATCCTGCGTTACGTTACGGTTATCGTATCGAGATCGAGAAATCTCATACTAAATTTTAGTTCCAAATACGCTCACGGGCGGGCGCTGTTCCAAACGTCATACAAACTCGTTATAGTTTACTATTCGATTTTACGTGACGCAGGATTCGACAAGTCGTGCTTAGGGCACTGACCCTTTATACACGACACCGTAACAGTGATGTGGTAGAGACGTGATACAAAGTAAAACGAAAATTTTGTCTCACTCTTAAACTTTAAATCAAGGTAAGTACTTAATTCAGCTGTTCTACATAGTAATGGGTTTCAAAATAAAGCAGTTTGCGAAAATATATTTGAAAATATACTAGTGAGACTGGTATAATCTATTCTAGGTTAGTTGGCCGATATCGTTAAGTGTTTAAAGCTCGCCGTGATCGAGAATGGTTCGCTTGAACTTTGCCACCCAACTTCTCTTTGTTTACCAAGACAATGTACAGCAGAGTGGCAGCAAACTAAAATTAATATCGCATTATACCGTGATCGCCCTAACCCGTTAGAACTAGGCTAATCATTAATAACAGGCCGAGGCAGGGAATTCTACTTACACAGGTGTAGATTCACGTTATTATAAAACACGGAAGGTGTGCCCGCGTTTTATACCGCTTAAAGGACCGTATTTTTGCATAAAACAGACCCTTTTTTTTTAAATAAAATAATGAATTTTTCACACCTGGGTCAGCGTTTGTTACACGTGATGTATTTATTTCTTGTAAAAAACAAATAAATATGCATCATCTTATTTTTGGGCAAAGAATTGAATCCCATCGCCCGTCGTATTTAACAAGACGTCTTCCTTTTAAATATATACAACAGGGTGGACAATTAAACGGGTCAATAGGGAGAAGTCAGAAACTACTTATATGAGATAGGGAAATCAGTTCTTAGGAACCACGGTTCCTAAGAACTGATTTCCCTATCTCATACTCTCGCCACGGCGTCAATTTTAAATTTAATAAAAATTGGATGCGAGAACTGGGCAGCCGCAACAGCGGCATGAAGGCGTTGTTATATTGAACGCGAAGCGCGCTGTAAGCCTTCTGAGTGTATCCAAACAAAACCCTCAGGCTGCTCGTGCTTCTACAAGATCTTTATTGTCTCAGAGCATTGAGTAATCGCTCTAACTGACAAAAGTTAGAGCCAACATGTATGATAACCCTCGTATAGTTCTCAGTTAAAATTTTACAAACGTTTACTAGAAGATTTTATTCCAGTGTTTGCCCCGTTTCCTAAATTATTGGATTAACTCTAACATGGCGGTCTCGTCAGTAATACTCTCTGTGGTTGATAAATACGTTAATTTAGATTTGCATGTCGAAAAGGATCATAATGTTGAAATGGTGCTTAGAAGAGAACGCTTGAGGCGGTAAAAGCAGTTTATTTACCTTTGTTAGATGAACATTGTACTTTTTCATCGTTGACGTGTTTCTCAAATAGGTACATATTTAGAAAAATATTATTCGGGCGTGATAGATTGCTATTACGCTCCGAACAATATTTTTCTAAAATTTTAGATGAATTCAGAACACATACGCCAGCAATTAACATATTCATTGTATTTTTAGCTTCAAACGGCAGGTGATTTTATATCAAAGAGAACCGCATAAAACAATCCTGGCGTTTCCCGCGAATCGGGTGCGGCCCAAAAACCTGATGTTCCAACAAAACCTCGCAAATAAAAATTCGTAGAATTTCCCCGCAGCTGTCCTCTATCGCATCGGCATCGTCCAGGTTTTAAATTTTAGACTCCCGCATACATGAAACTGAATGAGCCGACACAATTCTAGTGACGTTAACGTGTTGCCCCCCCCATCCTACCTGGGGGGGCGAGCGGCTTGTTTTTCTCACAATTTGCGAATGGGATATTGAATTTTTATAACTGCATTTGTTACGCATGTGACGGAATGCATATTTGGCTTTAGTACTTAATCACTGATTCAAAGTAAGATTAGGTTCCATTTCCCACTCTCTAAATTAAATCTTAGTAGATTGTTAATAGCACAAAAAAAACTTTTCACAATTAACTAAAGGCATACTTAAATGTTATTCTATTAAAGTCAAGTTACTTGCTTTTAAGCACATCCTTTTGAGAGCATCCGTTTCGGATGGGGTGTGCGAGTATTGCTCCATAGCACCGTATAATGATTTGTTCTCTGCGCACGAAATCGTTACATTCGAGCGCCTGAGAATTTCTGTAAAGGTATTTTAAAACACACCTGTTGATTTATTTTCACGTAACATTCCTTTCCTTCAGAAGCAGAGTCACAAAGCTTTTCAATTCAAGTTCCGAGATGAAGGTATACGGCAGCACATCATGCTTTTTACGCGAAGTAAAAGCACCTTTTACTTTTTTATTGTCACCTACGACGATGGCCCACAAAGGGTAATAGAGATAAAACACTTTGCCTCGCACTGCCGTAGGTACATAACAGACGTCACGTCTCAGATACGTTATTGTTCTATTATTTCCCAACGTAAATATATTGCGGCGAGTTTTATTTCATGAAGAACTGTTTGTGGAGATGGCGCGCGGCCTTAAGATGTTGTTGAACTAATAATCTGACCGCAGAGCTGTTTGCGTCATCACCCAGAGGGAATCAATTTAAGGAGGGTTCATGTTTTTCAATAAGTATTTTTGAGCTCGCATTTGAGTTTTATTTTTGAAATTCCTTATTTCATACTGTATGAGACAGTGCTTCACTCGTAAGACTTAGCATATTTACGAAGGTGAAAAAGTCACAACAACAATATGCAGTTTGGAGCAATCCTATGCATGTTGTAGTACTTGGTGTAGGTAAGCCATCAAATTAACAAAATAATGCTCGCAAGGTTATTCGACGCGCACCTATCTAGTTTACACAAGAATTAATAAACTGTCCAACTAAGAAAAGTTACCCCCGACATTATCATTGTCAAGTTCAATATCTCACATGCGGCCGAACCGATTTTGATGAAACTTACCTAAGAATCCTCTCGCCTAGAATAGTTTTTGATTTAAAAAGCCACGTCCAAATCGGTCTATCCGCTTATGAGCTACGACGCTACAGACAGATCTACAAATACATGCTTATAACACGCCTCTTTTGGGGTCAGGAGTTAAAAATGCTGCTTTTCATCACTAATTAAAACTCAAATGAACATCAAAAACGTAACTGTAACTTATTTACGGTTTCGTAGGTCACCGTGGGTGGGTGGATCCAAATTATACCTTTCTATGATAATAAAATAAAGTTCTCATTTATCTGGCCAATACATTCTCTCGGTACTCATATTAGTTTCACACATGTACATAAGGAGAGACATTGGATTTTTCAGGTGTAATGCAGGGTTCTTGTTGTCAACAGTAATAGATGGTTTATTGTAAATAAATAAAATAAGTCCCTATTAGGTTAGAGGTACCAATATAATCTAGTTGACTTAGATTGAATTGTCATTTTCATGTGCGGTAATTATTTTCAATTCATTATTTTGAAGTTAGATACAAAAACTTGATACACTTAACAACGATCTCTAGGCCCCGCTAATGTTAACCAGCCTAAATTATTATTCTAGTTAAGTACGCTAAACACATAAGAGCAGCGTTGTGAAATATTCAAGGCGAAGGATCTGAAATATGAGGATATTGTTCAATTCCGCACCGCGTTTGTATTGAGTCCTTCAGTCGCTTCTATTTGAATTCATGTCTCGAGCGCCCGTTCCGCGCCTAAATCACACAGACAGCCCCGCATCCATTATACGTATGTATAGGGCAAATAACACTTGTAATTTCTTAAGGAAATAGCCAGTATGACGATATTTAGGGTTATATGAATTTGGGAGGATATCGCGTCTACGAAGTGCGAGGAGTTGTCGGCACGTTCTACGCAATCTGATGAAGCTTTAAAACGTTTGTTTAGAAGAAGATACCGAGGTACGTACAGTACAAAACTTAATGATAATTTTTAGCAATCTTTTTTACAAATTATGATGTTCGTATACAAAAATTGGATGAAAAAAACAAATAGATGTAAAGCCAGACCAATATTTTGCGACGTCCGTCGTGAGGGCGCTATTTTTGTGATTATGGAACCCTCATAAATAAATGGTCAGGCTTTTCTTTTATAAATAGATATCCAACAGTGTAACAGATAACCAACATTTCTCTGAAACTATTATAATCACGGATAGGTACATAAACCTACTTAGCGGTTAGAATAACCCTAAAGAACTCAATAGAAACTCCGCTTAGGAGGTAATAACTCTACTCTACTAAAGGCTTAACAGCAAATATATCATAAAATTAGCTTGTCCCACGGCGCCGCGGGCGCAGTTTGGTGGGAACTGCAAACTCCTGGAAACATTTGTTATGAACTTCACTTTAAACTTTATGCTCGTATACAAATCATAAAAAACTTTACGTCATTTAATACACTGTAACACAAAGTCTTAAGTACTCTTTATAGACCACATAACACAATTATGAATAGGTAGGTGGGTACATGAATTTTAACTGGAAAACTTTTAGATAAACTTTAAAAACAGCAAGGCATTTTCATTAATTCGGTCAATAATACCGTTTTACAAAACATATTTCAATTGTTCACCCTAAAGTGAACTTGACACGGAACAAAACCACATTTTTCACAATGTATAAAAACAACGGTGATCCGGATCGGGAGTGAGGTAATTTATTCTTTTGAGGGAAGGGTTAATTTAATTTTACCCTTATATAATTATTCTGAATTTCAAGTAGTTCGGGGAAAAGCTGGTTGAGTAGGGGAGACGACAAAAGATTGTTCTTAATGGTAAATCTGAAGCTGTTCTTGTATGGGAAAAGAGTGAAAGCAATATTATATTTTAGTGGAGAGATATATTCGATGAAGTGGCAAGAGTAATTTTTAGTTATAACGATTTTTAAAATGCCGTAATTTTCGATTGAAAATTAATAATTATATTAATTAATATAATTAATCATACGAATAAATTGGTACCTGGTTGATAATTTGTCTTTTAAACATGACAATAGACTTTTGTGAAAATTTGATTTCCGTACATCGGGACGATTGAGACTTAACGTTACATAACATACTAAAACAGAGGTAGCTATTACACAAATAAGTTGTAATAAAAATTACATTCATTAGTACGTATTAAAATTTTGCCATATGGTATTACCAAGGTGAAAATGTTCTTTTAATAAATAAGTAGCTATCCTTGATTAAAACTTTTAATCGCTGCACGGACGTTGCCGTACCGAGTTCGTTTCGTGCACGAAATTCACAATAAATTAACGATGAGAAAATGCAAATAAGAAAAAAAAAACGTTATAAAATGGCAACAGTCCAGGTTCGTACGTGATCAATTTGGAATCTAGTGGAAAATATGTACCTAAGTTTAGTAAATGTAAGGCTCGAGAGACTTGACCTGGAGGAATGAACTAAGTTCGCATTGTGTTGGCAGCGGCTTTCTTTGGCGGCTCTACGCATCGTATCTTTATTATCTAGGTATATAGTGTCCTGGTTTTTTTTGAAGACATTGTCGTGCCTGAGTCTTTTAATACAATATAGAATGCACGCCTTCAAATGGCAGTAGGTACACCTCTTCCACTTAAAACCGTGCAACAACCTCCTCAAATTGCCACTACTTCTTTAAACCAGGCAGTTCACAGTCTGAGAGGTGTAGCGTCATCAGTGCCCTAAGCACGACTTGTCGAATCCTGCGTCACGTAAAATCGAATAGTAAACTATAACGAGTTTGTATGACGTTTGGAACAGCGCCCGCCCGTGAACGTATTTGGAACTAAAATTTAGTATGAGATTTCTCGATCTCGATACGATAACCGTAACGTAACGCAGGATTCGACAAGTCGTGCTTAGGGCACAGTAAAGGGGGAGGTATCAATCACCTGCGCCGCGCGTCGCCGCCGCGCCGGTGATAGATGTACCAGTGCCCTAAGCACGACTTGTCGAATCCTGCGTTACGTTACGGTTATCGTATCGAGATCGAGAAATCTCATACTAAATTTTAGTTCCAAATACGCTCACGGGCGGGCGCTGTTCCAAACGTCATACAAACTCGTTAGAGTTTACTATTCGATTTTACGTGACGCAGGATTCGCCAAGTCGTGCTTAGGGCACTGCTCTCGTTCATCACCTTATTTTGTTCCTCCCTCGCAACTGCCACGTAATTTCTGTAGAGCTTCAGTATTTAACAAGGCGTATATTTAGTTTTAGTACAGGGTAAAGTAAGGATTTCAATCAGAATAAATAAGGTTGAGGTATCGCCTTAGTGTACAGAGGCCCTGAGATTTTCGAAATTTGCAATTTGCTAGAGAGATATAAGAATGCCTTTATAAGCAAATTGAGTGGTTTTCTCGATGCAATACACCGTAGTACATACGACTAAATGTGGTTTATGGAGCGTGCATGAGTCGCCTATACCGGAATGTGCAGGTTTCCCGCAGGTATAAGCATCTTATGGCGTAGTTTAGCGAGCTCCCGCACGGAATATTAACGCCTATTTGCGAAGGGCTAAACCGCACCGTACCAGCTCTGTGTATAGTGCCATATATGTGGTGTATACCAAGGTGTGTAATAGATAGGGTTCAATTTCGACGCGGCAGGGTTGATGACACCTCGGGCTGTGACAGGTGACGGATAGCAGTGCGTAATTTAATGTGCGTCCCTCACTTTGTTACAGGCCGGAGTAATTTCAATGACAAAGCAGTATCCACCCGTCATTAGGTACTGCTTAGAGTGTAGGCGGTCTCAACGCAAAGAACAAGGAAAATTTCAAGCATCATTTGCTCCTTTCATCAGTCAACGTTCTGTTTGTTTAGCATAAATCACGGATTGTTTTAAAGCGTCTAATTGGACGAATTACTTATTCGTCCTAGTATGGATTTGCGGGAATACTGCTTAATGCGCGCGTTGAAGAGTCAGAACATTGTGGAAATTGAAGAGCAATTCGAACAAAATTAGGTTCTTTGAACAAAATACGTCTACTCATTTAATTGGAATTAATACTGAGCTTAGTTGAAATAATTAGCTACAACTAAACCCCTTTTATATAAAGAATACAGTCCTGACTGACTGACTGACACATCAACACTCAGCCCAGACATTTGCCCATAGAAAGCTGTAAAGAGCAGGGTGGAAGTTTGTAGATATAAACATTAGGTAATGGGTGTTTTTAAAGTTACGATCATAAAACTTAGACGAGGGATAGGAAGAGATATTGCAACGGGATAGCGTTCTGCCAAAGGAGCGAAGCCGCTGGCGAAAGTTAGTCTATGATAAACGACTAAATTGTATATAGAAGATATTTTGCTCTGTGCCCTAAGCACGACTTGTCGAATCCTGCGTCACGTAAAATCGAATAGTAAACTATAACGAGTTTGTATGACGTTTGGAACAGCGCCCGCCCGTGAGCGTATTTGGAACTAAAATTTTGTATGAGATTTCTCGATCTCGATACGATAACCGTAACGTAACGCAGGATTCGACAAGTCGTGCTTAGGGCACAGAGGGTCGAGCACGACTTTACGAAAGCTGCGTAACGTTACGGTTATCGTATCGAGATCGAGAAACCTCATACTAAATTTTAGTTTCAAATGCGCTCACGGGCGGGCGCTGTTCCAAACGTCATACAAACTCGACAACGTTTTACTATTCGATTTTACGTTACGCAGCATTCGTTAAGTCGTGCTCGACCCTCTGGTATTCGTAGCCTTACTATACTATACAAGACCTCTTACGCGTTTACGCTGAATTAGATACTTTCAAGAAATATCCAACTCTTAAAGTGACTCATTAGGGCACGCACTTTTTAAAGTTGTCCGATTGTCGCAAGTTGGCCGCTGTCCGAGGCACGTAGCGCCTTGCCGAGGGTGCTCCACTCGCACTGGTGATAACAGCCGAACTTGCGCCTAACTGCTCTCGGCTCGAGTGCCCGCCGTCTTGCCATGCCTCTACAGATTTGGCTTTTGTGCAATGCTTGACTCTGTTGGAGTGTTTGCTAATGTATAAATGCCGTTGGTATTTTGTGCCGTGAATGAAATATTTGGAATAGGGTTAAATTCGTTTTTGTAGGCCCTTGAATTACCAAGCCAAGTCAAATCGTTTTTGGACAAAAAATGTTTCCTCTTAGTGACTTCTGCTTCTATATATCTGTTTTTGTCCTGTTTAGCCTTCTGTTTATTGCGTATAATATAGAGTTATGCGCATAATATAGGTACATACATTTCTGACGATACTGTGTCAAGGTTGATTTTATTATGTGCAAGCTCTACGCAATATGCGTGTTGATTAGATTATTTTCCAATAATACTTTATTGATGTGATAAGCCCCGTTTACGTTATTTCCGCCCGTTAAATCAACCCAATTATGCTTTCGATGTTTCGCACGCTTAGAACTAAAGTGACTCAATTCTTAATATGACAAATTTCAAAATTGATTTTAAAATCTAAACCTACAAAGCTTAATTTAGATTTATCATGTATTTAGAATTGAGTCACTTTAATTCTAAGCGTGCGGTTTATTCTCTTGGTCCACAGATGTTCAATTTGTGATTGTAATTATCATTAAAATTTCACGATGTTTTTCACAACTGCATTACGTATCTTTTCGTGATTTATAATCTACAAGCATCTAAGATGAGACTACAACATGTTTTTTTTTTTAAGGGGCTAGTGAATTAGCTTTGGTTTTTTCGTTTTAAAGCACGCGAAGATCTCTCTTATGTACTTCTCTCTTTTCTGTATTTTTCTACAAAGACTTAATTGAATAGTGGTTAAAGACCGACTATGAAGCTTGAGGTCCCGGGTTTCAGCCCCGGTTGGGTCATATATTTGTATGATGAACACAAATGTTTGTTCTCGAGTCTTGGATGTGTAATAATGTATTTAAGTTTTTATTTATCTAGAGGTAGATATATGTATGTTTATCCGTTGTCTAGTACCTAACCCATATTTAGCTCCCGATATTTCGATGCAGTTACATGCGATGCGGTCAATATCCCGTTTTCATTATGTCTAATGCAATTAACCGCGAATCATTTAAAACTGTTACCATATTTAGTACATTTATTACTATTAAACATTCGAATATACCACCAAAGGTCCACACTAGGAAAACTAAATGGGATGTAATAAAAAAAGAGGAAATAAGCGATGTGAATGCTAGGGAGTAGTTAGACGTATCGGGTAGTTCACAATGGCTGCCGGTAACAAGCTGGCGTGTCAGGAGTTTTCTCACAGCGTGGTTGCCAACAGTGGAGATGATTTAGGTAATAATAGGAAATAAATACATACAATAAAAGGCAACAAAAATCTGTTTATTAAAAGTTTGGTCTTCACATAAGTGGGTGAGGGAGTGGCTAGACCACATAACTATAATCAACAAAGAGTATACTTATCGATTTGTATGGGAACCGAGAAAAACCTAGTTTGGTCGTCATAAAACAGTTTCATTGAGGATATAGAAGATATAAGTTGAAAGAAGTAGGATGATAGAAGTGGAAAGAAGTGGAAATAGGGTGCTCGTGTTTTCTGCATTGAGGTAATGTAATAACTGTGATATAGTTTGCATTGCATCCTTGATTAAGCAGTTTTTCTTTTTTAATTTATTCCAGCCTTACCATACTGCTTCCAGGCGACTGCGACACAGTTCGATTAGTTAGCTCTACATTTTTCCTTCGCCACCAGTACGTGTTGCTTCTTCCATTGTGTTACGTATTAGCTTCGTATTTTGTTACTAAGGCCATTTCATTAGAGGTTCCAATAGTTACTCGGGATGAATGAAGTAAAAATCGCTCCATCAGTATAACAAGTGACAGCTCAAATCTCAAATGATGGCTCTAATTTTATACCTATAAAATAGGCTTGTGTTTGAACACATTTACACTAGATAGTACTTACTATAGACGCAGTAGACTAAGATAAAGCACGTTTTATAATAAATTACTTAATAGAAGTCTTTGCTTTTAACAAAGAATTATGTATTTTTTTAATAATTTAGTTTTCCTTAGCGGGACTAAAGGGGTCGTAAATTTAATAGTTAAATGATTTGAGATAAATTAACAGAAAATTGGACGTTACCCAAAAGAGGATAGAGAGTGGAATGGTCGCTTGACCTTGACGCCGCGCTTGTGACGAGTACGCCACACGTGTACCAATTATTGTGACTCATTCAATATTAAATCAAAAGTCAGCGTGTTACATTGTGTTCGAAAATGGTGTTATGCATTTTTGGAAACTGGTCTACAGTGTGTGAAGTACATTATAGTTGTTTGCGTGGTGCTTTTGCGTGTGTGCATTAATAGTAAGTTGAGGGGAAAAGAACAGCGACATTGATTGGTTCGTAAAAATTAAGAACGATAGCATTTGTATTCTCTTTTTATTACTTCTGTGATGTTACCCAAATAGTACATTGTGCATGAAAGGCGGTAAGAAGGGTATTACTAACGAAAGTCTATTAGAAGGCCGACGCCGAAGGCGGAGGGCTTTTAATGACTTGAGTTTGTAATACCCTTACTGCCCGTGATACAATGTTTTTCATCACATTTGCGAGGAAATAAATACATACAATAAAAGGCAACAAAAATCTGTTTATTAAAAGTTTGGTCTTCACATACAGAAGACGTATTTTACTAAGTACAGGCGTACCTCCGTAAATATTAGATTAAGTATAGACGATTATAAATATAAACTCGGCAGTCGGCAACAAATAATAGTTTTGAGATTGTCAACTTTTTTCAATGGAGACTTCAGACTTCCAGTACTTCCACAGATAATGATAAAAAACGCGTTTAGAAACTGGAAAGACGAAAGCCCATCCATACAGCCAGTTTTTATCGTTTCAAAATAAAATTCATTGAAATAATTGCAAAGTAAACTCAAATAGTTTTAAAACATAATAATAACGTTTAAATTAACTAATACTTATTTGTAGAAAACGTAAAAAACCATGTTTGGTTTAAAACCTCCTTAGTGTGGAATGACATATTATACCTACTTACCTACGAGTGAACGCCATATTTTTTAAAACTAAACTCATTACTCCCTTGGGAAAATTACAAATTACCTATTACTCCCGTAGGAATAATTTAGGCCGTTGTCCTTCAGTATGCCTGCGTACAATACGACGCTTTACGAGCAAGTGTGATGAAAAATATATTATAGGCAAATGTGACAGAGGCGCAGCTGCATTGCTCAATAGTGTTAGAACACTGGCTTCGGAGATGTCTCGTCAAAAATGCTCAGAGTTAAGCAATTAATATTTAAACACCACTACTTTTTCAACCCTGTAATTTTTTCAAAAATCGTCAACTCAAAACTCAGCCTCCGAATGCCAACGTCAAGTTCAAGTATCAATCAATACCCTCGTTTGAATCAGCGCGGGCGACCTCATTACGCCCAATGAGTTACGATGCCCGCCTGCGACGCGGCGAGCGAATTCCCTGATCATTGCACGGTCGACATGCTCCACGCACTCTGGGTGTAACATAACACGCAATGTATTGTAACGCAATGTACGCAATCGTCAGGCGTAGTCATGCCCGGGTAAGGCGCAATGAATCACGATGCCGGCGATCCGCCATTTTACTCTTAATTGGTTTGTTACACTGATTCCTTGTCTGCCGCCGTTTGTTCTGACAACAGGTTTATGGCGTTTCGATTTAGTGTTCTGCGTCTGGTCAATAGGGAGAATGGCGGAAGAAAGGGCCGCTGCCTTGAGTGGGACATGCGAAAGGCTCGGGAACAAGAAGTAAACCTATATTATTGACTCTTTATTTTGAATCCTATTCCATTTTTAAGGTTCCGTACCTAACGTAACGTAACGTAAGTTTTCTTGGAAACGTGAAATTTGGTATGATTTTTTTTTATACAACGAGGAAGGCAAACGAGCAGTGGGTCACCTGATGGTAAGCGATCACCACTGCCCATGGACACCCGCAACCCCCGGGGGGGGGGAGGGGGTATGAAATGCCTCTTGTGCCCGTAATTACACCGGTTGTCTTACTCTCCACACCGGAACACAACAGTGCAAGCACTGCTGCTTAGAGGCAGGATTAGCGAGTAAGATGGTGGTAGCGATCCGGACGGTCCTACCACCCGCAAAATTGCATGGACTTATTATAGCACAACTAATCAGATAATCTGAAAATCTTAAATTTGTACGTCTGTCTGAATATTTATGTCAATGATCAATATAAAAATACCACGCACTTGGAAGCGGGCTCTGCTAACACTGGAGAATTTAAAACACTCGGGAAAAGCGGAAAAATCTTCGAGACTCGATTCCCGTGATAGACGAACTATTTAGATACCTACAATTTTGTACTTAACCCTCGGCCCGTAAGTTCGACTCTCACTTGGTCGGTTTTTAAAAAACAAACACGATTCGATTAAGTGATATAAACAATATGTTTCATGAAAAAAAATTTACAACAAATCAAACTTCACCTAGGTACGAAAATTAAACTGCCAAAGTGAAAACTTCTTTGCTTTTTTTTTACTTTTTAATGTTTGTAATGTTTGTTTGTTCCATATAAAAGATGTTTTATGAAATAACGCTGTTTCGTTTCATGAAATGTCGACAAATATAATTTAGCATTAATTTTTCATACACCACAGCTGTATGTACGTCACTAAATCACAGTGATAGATGTAATATGTATATAACGTATGAATATAAATCATAAATAAATAAAGGAACAGGAAAAGAAAATTCTACGCATCTTTTCAGTTTACTTGAGAAGTCGAGTTCCTCAAGTCGGTAGAAAAGTTTTCTTTAGTAGGCTTACAACTTGGAACCCACTGATCGGATTTACATATCTTTTATCATTTATACCGACGTCTGTTCTTAGTTAGATAGCTGAAGGTATTTCTTTAAACAGTTAATTTAATGTTGGCAGATTGAGTACCGACGCAATAGTTTTAAAGGTTTAAACGATTTTTTTGTTATGCCACACTTGCTTTGTTTGATTTTCCAGCCAACTTCAACGTTCGGAGAAGAAGAAATTGTAGAAGAAGCGCGAACGATCAGAACTCAAATAAAAATGGCCTTAAAAACACAATGTTCTCCAATTATAATGCCAATAACCTCCTTTAACTTTGACAGTACACTTAGGTTTTAACACATTTCTTTAGCTGTTCTTTTTATTAACATTAAGATATGTAGCTCAGCTAAGTGCTCTCAGCTTGAACGTTTAACGGGCGCGGTCTTGTGCCGCGCTCGGCGCCACTTTGCTAAATGTCACTGCATACTGCACTATGTTAAAATAAAATCATGTTTATGTATATTTAATTTCATAATATTGTATTGACTGAATAAAAAAAATCGTGTTTATAACACAGCACGATATTAGTAACCGAACTGACTCATACGTTCGTCCCCACTAGGAAAATCGGTATGTAAACTTGACAAAAGTAAAAAGAAGCCACCGGTTTTCGCATTTTCCTAGAAATTTCCTTTTCTGACAAATTTTGTACGTTGTTATTTTAATACATACGCCAGAATGAAAAGCTCGGAGACTTTTCTCAGGACCAGTTTTCATATTTTTCTAAGACTGTCACCGAAAACCGTTAAGATCGCATTGTTATCATAACTAGAAAGAAAATTTACAAGTCATTTAATTCGAATTGGTATCGGAACGTGACTAATTTTGTAACTTTGGTAAGAATGAGGCGTTATTTTGCGGAGATCGTACCTAAAACATAAGCCCTAGCTGCAGCAGAGCAGCTTAGTTTGTGGATCTAGTTCAATTTTTAATAAGATAAAGATAGTGTTGTGGTCGATAAAGGTTAGGTTCGTTTCACATCAGTCGGTTGCCGTTCGTGCAAACACGTAGTTAAACAGAGTGACTTCATTTAGTGCGATTTAGCACATACTTACGTAAACAACTACATTACTGCAGCTAATGTTGGTTTTACTGTTTTGTTAAACGTTCGTGTTTCAATTTGTTTTAACGATAGTCAAATAGATAGAGCTAGTATGTTAAATAAATATCACGCTTCTTATGGTAAGGCGCATATGGGCAGGGGCGATCATTTATGATAAGGTGACCTGTTTGATTGTTTACTCCCATTGTTTCTTAAATGAACCGCCATAACCTGATGTGCCTTATTCCATATACTGGTGTCTGTTGCACTGCCACCCCGACTCAATTATCTGTAGGGGAACTTCAGCACTTCTCTGCATTATCTTAAGTATTATCTTAGCTATAATTATATGGAAGCCAAGTTCGTTATGTGCGCCAATTCAAACCTAGCTGTAGCATAGCTTGACTTCGAGAAGCTTAAAATATCTTAAATAATGTATGAAGGACATACACATACACATTTATGCACATACAAATTTTGTCCTTTACAATGTATGTTATATGTATACAAAATGTATTCTATCGTGTACGATAATATTCGAAAGCTCTTTTGTTTAATATTTGAACCGATGACATTGTACTTGTGTCTGGTGGCTTTTTCGTATCATTCGATTCTTACTGTCTCTGTTATATCTAGTCCTTTGAAATCCTTTTCACCTGTGGCCTTTTTGACATTTTCACTCATGTTTTGTATAAGTAGTGTATGTATTGTATATGTAGGTATATGTTTATTTATGTAGTATATTTATCTGAAGTTATTAATTTAATTTAAGTTGTTGTTAATTTTAAGTTTCTCCTTTCTGTTCATTTCTGCCACCTAATTTAGCTTCTTCATCTTGGTTTCTGTATTTTGGTTGTCTGTAAGAGATCGCTTTTAAGCGATAAGACCGCCTGTTGTCTACCATACCTGTTTTCCGTAATCTCTTTGTACTATTTTGTGGTTTTCAATAAAGAATATTTGTATTGTATTGTATCAAGTCTTTATTGTTTTATGATAAATGAGTGTTAATAATTATTTAAACTTTATGCATCTATGCAAAATGTTTTCATGCTAGTTGAACGTGACCAAACAAATGCGAGGGTACGAGTATTTTACGTATTGGTACTACTGTTGCTTGCATTTTTAATATGGCTCATTAATCATCAAGTCAACGGGACAAAAAAGCTTACGTCACGATGCATTCGTTTTCCATATAAATTGAAGATAACATACTTACTCCTGGACGACGACTGACCTACTTCGTTTAACTATGTTATCGGGAACTGTAAAATGGGAGTCAAAAAGTTTAAATCAACGCTACGTGCGGGCGGCTGCATATTCTAGCCGAAACTCCGGGCTAACATGGCTGTGTATATGGTTATAAAGCTCCCTATATGTATGAAGCTTTGGTGGACTAAATACGAGTCAGTTTACTATTTCACTATACATAAACAGTTATAACATTGTGCTGTTAAACTCCTGATCAATTTTATCAAACAGAAAATAGTTATTTGTTATACGAGGGTGCAAATTTGTATTTTACCCGCGAGTGCGGAATTGAAACACGAGCAAGCGAAAGGATTCTATAGTTGAACCAAGAGCGAAGCGAGTGGTTCTAAAATAGAATCCTGAGCGTAGCGTGTGCTTCAACACACGAGTAGTAAAATACTTTTGCACCCGTGTGTAACACAAAACTTTTCACCTCACTGTAGCGAGGAAAGCGCAATATGCAAAGAAAACAGCTCATAAAAATTAATATTCATCACTGGAAACACAATTTTTTTTACGATAGCAATATCGTAAAAAAATAGTACAATTTAAATACCTAAAGCAAAATTTGGTATTTTTATTAAATTCTCAAACCATTTATCAATTATTTAATGATAATTAATATCGAACGAACCATTATTATGAGCGTTATACGTTTTGTTATCTGTATAAAGCTACTTAAGCACGCTCCACTCCAAGGTCAAATTACTTTCCCCACTAGTGGATAAAGTGCGATTTTACCCGTTTGTATTAAAGAATAAAAGACGGTTTTCCGAGGCAGTGAGGGGAAAACAAATAATCATTTAATCGGGAAGCCAAACCATCATCATCAGAGGATCATTGTGATGGTATGAGAGTATCGTTGCCCATAGATACCCAGTGCAGATGTCTTGCCAGCCCAAATAATAAAGATGGTATCCTCTTGTATCAGCAACATCCCTGCATTCACACGTTGCAATAAATAAATACGTGAATATTATATTTGCTTTCATGAAACAACACTCTAGGACTCATCTTTGTGATACTCGTGCATTTTTTCAAAGATAAAAGTGTAACATCAGTTGGCGTCCAAACAACTTAGGTACCTAGACATAATGAAAACGGGATATTGAACGCGATTACCTTGTAAGTTTAATGAGCTCCCGATATTTCGATGCAGTTGCATGCATCATGATCACGGGCAAACCAACCAATTCATGCAATTAACTGCGAATCATTTAAAACTATTAACTTAGGTACCTACTTAATGACTTGGTTTGATTTTTTTGTTGGAAGGACCAAAACATTCGCATTGGCTGACGAATCGGTGGCAAAGTAAAGCGATTTGAGCGCTCCCCCGCCGATTGAAGTTTTCGCTTTAGCCCGTGCCCTCTAAGGACCGACTGTCACTACTGGAATACGAAGGGCTCTGAGACAAATTCGAGAATATTTCCATGGAAAACTAATCTGGCTTGACGCGCTGGCTATTTTTAGAGTATCGTACCTAATCTTAGTGAAAAGATACTGTTGCAGTTTTATTGATATATATTTTTAATTTTCGTCTAGGGAAGTCTAGAGAAGAGGTTTTTTTGCAATAGGAAATTAAGTAGGTTAGCAGGTAGTTAAAATAAAGTTTTTAAAGTAGATATCAAATTAAGTCAAACAAGTACCTACAGTAACAGTTTTAACAGTTTTATTATGTCTAAGTACCTACAGTTCGAGTAAATTTTAATTTAATCTCTTGGCTTTAATTTTCATATCTATTTTTGAATGCACTTCGTATTCTACTTTCGATTTAGAATTAATCAAACATCGGCTTTGACAATAATTTCAATTTCAAAGTTCAAAAGAAGGCGCTGCGTTTCACTTTACGTCACAAAAGACCTTCCACAAAGGCTTACCAAACACTCGCAATAAGTTAAAAATAATACAAACGTCAACAGCATAAACAAACAAGCTGGAAGCCCCATAAACCGGCGAGTAAAAGGACTCTTGAGCGAGTGTTAATAAAACGGCTGTATCAGCTCTCAGGCGCGCCGTAACGTTGTTTGTGAAGACGGATCCCGTTAGTTTACTCCTCGTAATAGCCAGCCGGAGTCGAAGTATTAAATTAGAGGGGTTTGAGCGCCTATTCGTCACATTATGTCATACGAGCCCCGAGGGCCCCATTCCCTTGTTTTGGCGCTGTGATTGCGCCCTTATTCCGCCCGAGTGGAAACCAAAAACGACGCAAGTTTAAACAGCGTGTGAAGCACTTACGACTTTCTTCCCGAGCAGGTCAATAATCTCCGGCACTCTACGTTTAGAACCGTACTCGACAATGTTGTATTTTAATTTCGTTGCTTATTACGTTATTTAACGTAATAAGGATTTATTTTGTTTAAAGGATGTTTTAAGGATGTATGTATGAGTTGTTACATTTTGTCTTTGATACATCAGAAACGAATTCGTTGTTAAGCTGCGCGTAATATACTAATTCCATTTTATAACCAGTGAACAATTTTCCGTCAGTGATTGCGGCGTAGATACCTACAACGAAATAGATATTTCCTTGCAGAGGTTCTCGGAACCAATGTTCCGGTTTTGTAAATAACGTAAGACAATGTTATTTACTAAGGAATTCCGTTATTGCAAAACGTTTCGCTACATAAAAACCTTATTTGGTTCGTGGGCGGGCAATATGAAACGATATTTCGTTGTTTTCTCTCTCTAACAAATGCTTTGTTTCTAAATAAAAGGAAAATACCAAATGGGCATCGTTCAAACTAGTTCGTTTGTTCGCCCACGCACCAATAAAAGGCTGTGATATTTAGTGAAGGAAATTGTAAGTTATTTCCTATTCCGTCAGAGTAAAGACAGCGTTCGACGGCGTCTTCCTGCCTCTAATTACTGTGGCCCGATAAACTAAGAAAATGTTTTGTGTGACCGTGTGTCACGATTTAATAATTCGTACTTACTTTCTTATTTATTTATAAAACGTGGGAGGTAGCATAAATTGACTGAGATAACTAAGTTAGTTTGTGGTAATCTGAAATTCAAACAATGTTTTAGTACTATTCCTATATTGAATAACCGAGCCTTGCCACGGCGGAATTTATTAAGATTCACTGACTGTTTCAACTATTTTTCGTGCTATTTTTTGAAAAATAATAAACACAAGAGTCAATATTTTATTTATTTTTATGTAGGTTTACCTACCTTAGACTGGTTTAAACCTGTTATATTATTTAATGATAGATTCCAGGATAAAACTGTCATGGAACTTATTAGTTAATAAGTTATTACATGCTTCTTACATCCCCACTTCAACTGTAGAGATTCTTAAACTCACCGTACATTAACACAGTACAAAATTCAAAATTCGACTTTCAATACGGTTCCGAGGATAAGTGGGTAAGCTATAGAAATCCCAGCATGATCGCGTTAACGCTGACCTTTGAACTTTGCGGGTATTTGCGACATAACAAGGCTAGCACGACTGCCGTTCCACTTGTCGTCCTGCGTCCCTTTCCCACGAAACAGGTTGAAAAGGGACGTACTAACAAACGGGATGTTGTGACAAGGAAATGGAAGGGAAATATTTTTCACCGGATAAAAGAATCTCCCGTGAAAATATTTCTCCAGTCATACGCTATCGTCGCGTTTTGTGGAGTAATGTTATGTTACACGTGACTTGTAAGTTATAATGTTTTTTGAGTTTCAGTTGAGATATGTTGATACGACGAGTGCGATCAAGGTGTTGTCGAGAGACTGAGGCCCAGGGAAGGTGTAGGCTTATATGATAATACTTCCTTTTTAACTATCTACTCAACATACACATACAATTATCATTTAAGCTGCTGATTATCTTAAATCATCATCCTCGTGCTCATCATTAAAATCTTAATTAGCACCATGTCATTAATAGTAGTGTATGCAATTGTTACATAATGAGGGTCCTTAAACCACGATTTGCCGAGTTTCATAATTAGGATCACACGAGTGTTTTAAAGTCTAATTATGTAGAGTTGCATACATTACTTTATCTACACACATATTATAAGTTCTCTAAGATGGGTTCAGAAGTCGAAGGCGTAATAAACCTGTCACGAATGTGGCTGTTTTTTTAAATCGAGGCCTATTTTTAAGTTGTATTTGTTTTTAAAGACGAAAATTGTCTGTCGTAATGATCTTCATTACCTACAGTATGTGAAAGTATAATAGACGATTTATGATATGTGTGTAGATAAAGTAAATTTTGCAACAAAATGCTAATTGGACACTCAATTGTCTATTACAGAAGTGTGCTGATATTACGCTTTTTATGTTTTTTTTGCACACAGAGCAATAATAAAGATAACCATCCAATTAACTTACAGTCGTACCTAAAGAATTAACTATAATACCTACCTCTATTCGGTGTTTTAATTATTAGTTCAATAAAAAAAAATTAAATGTGATCGATGAAATGCTAACTGGCCATATAATTATTTTTTGCGTTACTATTCTGATTAAAATCACCTTATCTCATAAGTCATAATGTACAGTCGGAGATCCTAAAACAGTTCTATAGTCAAATGATTCGGTTCACGTATCACGTATCCTCCGTCAAACCTTTTCACAGTCAATTAAACAATGACTTATTTGGCAGACGTATGGTACGTCAATGTGACATTTTCTGCGAAAGGGTTTCACAGTGGAACGCGAATCAGTTTCTTCGAATGCATTATGTGTTTCAATGCTAATTTCAAGGATGCCTAATAATTAAATATCATCCAAACATATTAAAAGGTATTTATTAAACCAGCCCCCATACTACGAAATTCGAAAATCGAAGTTCGTATCGTATCGTCCCGCTCACTCTCGTACTAAATAATATTAGCTTGATACGAAGTTCGAATTTTGCACTTCGTAGTCGGGGGGAGTGCTATTTTGGTAACAACTATCACCCAAGAAAGAGTACCAGCTCCAAAACCTTCGGTTTTTTATAATTTACATGTTATATGTTTATGTAGGTGTAAGTTGGGTCGCAAGATAAACAGACGAGCCTAGCTGTAAATCTGACAAGATTGATGATCCGCCTGACCTTTGCGAGCGCCTTCTTGCCTGCGCGACGCTGAAGCAAGAAACTGCGATGTAATTTGCAGTTGGATCGCTGAGGTGGCTTACTGAAAACGTGCCGAGCGAGATGATATAGTGACAGAGAAAGATGTACTTTAGAAATTAGGTTGGTTAATTTTAAGGGTGCAATTTAGAGACATTTCACAAGTTATAGATAAATTAGAGGAACCGAGTCATGCCACGAGGCTGTAACAAGAAACTGGGATGATATTTGCTGTTGGATCACCCAGTTAGTTTATTGAAAACAAACTTAAAGATCGAAAAATATGCAAGTAGTATGAAGTGGTGGTGGGTAACGCTGTATCAGAGAGACACGCTTATGTTTGACTGTGTCTTTCCACGACGAGCCAACTGATCACGGGCGTATCTCCTATAGTAAATATAACAGCTGTGATGGACGATGGATTCATCAAGTTTTTGAACTTAAATAATGTTTAAGAGATCACAAAATATTTCAATCAAGCAGTAGATGCCATTTTGTTACAATGCACATTTTTAATTTGAGTAAACTTAATATTGTTGAACAAACTTCTAAGCTTAATATAAATCATTTCAGCGTTTTAATCATGTTAAGTCATTTAATTGCATTTTGTTGGAAAATTAAGCAAATCAATCAGCATGTCTAAATTTCTCATTGGTAAATAAAAACTTTTCTGATGTGTTGTTTGACAAGCTCGGTTGCTCGATGTTTATCACCGTAAGCGATACCATTTATTTTCCGACTCGTTTTCCTAATGATTTATTTGGTCAATCAATAAATAAGCAAAGCTTTCCTAGACAAATCTTATAGCGTCTGTAACTTATTTATCCTAACTCTTGTGATCTTTTCACACTAGCAATCCTGTTTGATATATAGATGGCTGTGCGCTGCAGTTCTTTTGGCATTGATCTCATTTGGGGTGTAAATTAATTTAGGATTACCAGCATGTTGATTAAAACGTTTCATTACCAAGTTTCGGGTCCTTAGTGACCGTAAAGACGTCAAGTTCGGTGACATATTCCTGATTAAAGCACATGTGGATGTTTACAACGTAAGTTATTCAAACGGAGCGTAATAATTTTAATAAATTAATTGGAACACCCTAGTTCACTGTTCATGATAATAGTAGTTTACGTGACTGTTGCATAATGAGGGTCCTTAAAACACGAGTGTAGTTTACTATCAAATTTTGATATAGGTACGTATTATAATCCTTAGGCGGTTACAATAACGTGCATTTTTGCGTTCAATAAATCACATCCCTCTGCGAGAGAGTTTTTATTTGCCTGTGCCGTTTGCGACGCTTTGACATGCTCAGAGGCCCGAGCACGAATATTCGAATGCTATGTAAAGTAATCGAGTAGCTACTATATTGAAAATATTTGTGTCACGGGGGGTGTGAGGGCGTGAGCGTATTTGGTACTAAATTTTAATGTGGGATTTCTCGATGGCAATACGATAACGTTACTACTCGATTATGTTTCATAGGATTTGAATATAGCACTGACCCTGACTCTAGTTGCAATTATTATTCGAAGTCTTAAACACCCAGTTGGGAGGGATGCAACAGAGCTGACGCTGCGAGCTGTAGACCCAGCACGAAGTTTTCGAATCCTGCGTGACGTAATCGAATAGTAACGTTATCGAGAAATTTGTATGACGTTTGGAACAGCACCCGCCAGTGAGCGTATTTGGAACTAAAATTTATTATGAGATTCCTCGATTTCGATATGATAACGTAACGTTGCGCTAGATTCGAAAACTTCGTGCTCGGGCCTCTGTTAGGGTAGGTTTAGGAGGGCTTGGTTCTTTCTTGTAGAAGTTGGTGTTTAGGTCAAGTGTTGCCAGACAATTTTCCTCAAAAGCCTCAAGTATGTAAAACTTAAGTGTGTAAAACATTTACGTCATCGCGTGGGCGATACCAACGTTGTGTCGTTACGCCTACGATGTGATGAAAATACTGAAGTGTTTTTCTACTTCGATTTAATAAATGGGCTGCCATGTTGTGGTATGTGGAAGGAAACTGAATTGAGATTTTACACATTTTTTTCTAAAATTTTTAGTTAAGTAGTAAAAGAGTATTAATTAACAATAACCTACTTTAACGCAAAAACCTACACATGCATATGTTTAACAAACTACCTAAATAAGTCAAACGGCGATTCAGTCAGATATGGGAAGCACATTTGATTGGTTCAGATTTTAGATAAAATTACAGTAATAAAAATAAGGGTTTCTAATGTCAAAATCGCACTGCCATAATTATAAACTCCAAGAGAAGCAGGGCAGTAACCTAGACCTGAGACAGCGACAGGTTAAATAAAAATATCTAAGGAACGATTTTATTACTTTCGAGACTTTCATCATGCAGCCAAATTAATCGTGATATAAGTGGCAAATATTAAACTAATACTTATTTTTTATGGTCTGTTGAAAGCTAGAGTACAAATTCAATTCAATCCCAAATAGGTAAGTACGTAAAATGTACTTCATTCAATAAAAATACTGCAAATCAAACTTCAAAAATATCACCTTTAACGAAAAATAAAGTGCTCTTCAAAGCTTCAAATTCCCGTTCAACGCCCTCGTAATCGTAAAACTAAATCGATCTATATTAAAATAACATTTCCAGTTAATTGGTTTTCTTATGAATTCCAAACTGTGATCGAATGAATCACGTACGGGGGAGGGGGTCGTAGCTCCCGTCGTAGCACCCGCCGTAGCGCCGCGCCGTAGCGCGTGGGCGTAGCGCGTAGGCGTCCATTCATCCAGCTAAGGCTGTGATGTGACTGCGTGTTAGGCGAAAATGATTCGATACTCTAGCCTTTGAAGCATTAATTTGTACTTACGATGATAATTGAACAGTTATGGCTTTTAATTATGTTTTCTCAATTAATTAGTGTGTCTATTTCCTATTATGCTAATAAGAAAGAGCTACAAGAACTTTGGACGTTTTGATTTTATGATGAAATGTGATTCGTAGAGAATTACAAATTATACACACATATCAGCTTGAGCAGTTTTAAATAGTTCGTAGCATCTATAAATCGACTATATTGAAGGAGGTGTAAGCAAAACAAGTAGATACCCATCATAAACCCACTACAGGATGTTTCAAAATTACAACCACTTCACGTTACAGCAGCGCGTCATGATAAAAGTCGTAAGTGGAGCACGCCCTGAATAAATGTACAAAAAATGTCAACAACGTAATTTAAATGACGTCGTCAGCTTGTTTCACATACGTAAACATAGCCGTGAACATAATGACCACAGACATACTTACGCGTCTATTTCTAGGTTCAACTTAGATAATGGTAAAAAAAAAACCTTATTTAATCGTTTAAATAATGAACACTGTATTTTGGTGTTAAATATTAGGCTTCATAGTCCATAGTTTGTTTGGATGTTTGTTACACAATCTAAACAACATCAGCTAGATGAATTTGGATCAAATTTGGAATTGATACAGCTTACTACACCCTAACTAAATCCTAGATTAAAACAGGTTATCTTTTATCCCGGAAAATTATATGGTACCCGCGGGATAGCATAACCAAATTCTACGCAGACGCAGTGGCGGGTATCAGCTGGTAGTAAAAAAGCTTCGCGTAACATTTTTTGTAATCGTTGAAAGAATAGCACCAATGCAATTATTGGTTATGTCTTTTTGAACTGCTGAATAATACACAAAAAACCCACAAAACGTCTATAAACCCATCTCCGATCCATACTCCCCCCCAAATTGTGTTCTAAGCCGCACCGTAATTTAATTATAAAGCCGCCGAGCAAAGATTACGTAACCGTTGTTTTCCTATTTTGGCAATCTTGAAGAAAACACAATATAGTTAAGTAGCTGTCGCTCAAATTTGGTAAAGTCACGCTCAGTAGAAGTTCTCTCGCTGGGAACATAAGCTGAGGCGTTAGTCACGACCCGACAAATATTTGATGGACTCATACATACTGGTAAGATAGAGGTAAGTAAATCCGTATGTAAGTAGGCGAGTGAACACTTTATTGAACGTAAAAATCATAAAAAAATGACCAATTTTTATGGTGTTTTATGAACACCCTCTTGTTAGGCAATTCAAAACATCGATTTAAATAGACAGCTGAATGAGCTAACTGAATTACGAAGAAAAATTTTTTGTTCTATAATTTTTGTTTCCTGTAGTTGTCACAATATAAGAACCGATTAAGTATGAATTAATTGGTGGAGTGTGATACAGATTAATACATTAACAGTATAGAACCGTTTTGTATTTACTGACTAAAAACGACCATTGTGAAAATTTACTCCCCATCCAAATTAAAATATTGACTCGAAATTAAATAAATAAGCAGCCGAATTAAAAACCTTTTTTTTTTAAAGACGGTTAGGTATATTGGTTCAACAAAGGCAGCATGTGTTATTAAATTAAATGATACTGCTCGCTTAGTTTAGAATATTTCAAATTTGATGGAACAAAATCGTCGAAATCGCGTTTGTAGAACCAATTTGGGAATGTAAAGTTTTCAAATTAACCGCGTGCTTAAAATACAGAACATCATATACTTCATATCCATTGTATTGTAAGTATACACGTCATTGTTATTTGATCAATAACAAAGCACAATATTATTGAACAATTTTTTTTCAAATAAAATTTAAAAGCATAAAAAAGTCATCGAAATATCGTACCACATAAATTAGGAGAAAGCCAATGTATTGATGAACTAATTTACTAGAAAGCGTAATAGAATCTAGGTTTATTCTTTTACGACCTGAAATAATGCGCGCACAGCTCTACTATATTACTATAATTCACTCTACATTACATTAGACAAATTTGACAGAGAACTGTAGGACTTCTTTTCATTATTTAACAATACAAGTACTCTAATGAACACTATTTAAAAACATTACAGAAAAAAAGCATTGAGAAAAGACAGGTAAGCTATTATGCTGCCTTATCGCTTTCAGGCAAATTTACAATACACACAACAGACAATAGGTGTCAATAATGTATATTTTTTCTTAAACCCGGTTAGCTGGAAGAGGTCGCTTTTTAGGGATAAGCTCGCCTTGCATCTTTTTGTCTTTTGGCATTTGTATTTTTGATGTTTTTGTGTGCCATAAAGAATTAAACATAGATAAAATCACCCCAAATATGCATGAATGAATGTTTTATTTTTAAAATGCAGTTCAAATTATAACGTGATTTTAACTAGTCTCCAGCCGCAAAGTCGGTCTACAGACTTCACAGAGACGGCAAAATCAATGTAAATTACACTTACAAGTTGTAGTGAGTGGAAACAAGTTACAAGGACACAAAAAGGAAAGAAATTGCTACGGAACAGTTCCGAAGTCACCCGGGGACTTCGCATAACTTAGGAGTACAACTCAAAGTACAATATTATTATATCATTCCCAGATAGAGGTTTTTTACCTCCAACGCAAAACCTTCTGTATTTCTGTTGCAACCTGAGTTTAGGTTCGAGCCTAGTTTCCTAACGAATGGACCGATTCGGGAGCAGTATTGTACTGTTCTTCTTGCAACATACCTGCCTACTTATCTAAGCACTCTTTGTTTTTGTCCACCACACATTTAGCCAATTTGTTTCTGATGGCGTAATAACATCGTGACTACCGCACTAGCCGGCGTCCTTACTCAGCACGGGTACTGGCAGAATACCAGCGCTGCGGCTCGCCGTAGCATCATGTTGAGTCAGCGCCTCTTCTTTGCTTCATCACATGGTGTAACGGTCCAAGGCTTCATTTAAGCATATTTGGCCCTGGACACGAATATATTTCATACTTGGTACAAGTAATTAATTAAATAAACAAAATAGTTAAGAATACGGATTTGTATGGGGTAAAATTACTAGTAACACCATCTAGCGGAAGTATCCGGCAACAGGTTGTTAATTAAGTTTCGGTTTATCGAGCTAGCTTAAGTGGGGCTCTTACGCGGTTCAAGTTTATGATAATAGATGGCGCTAAATTAAGTCTGAGTTATTTATCATCAGTACAAAAGAAATACTCAAAATGCAAGGAAAACAATTATTGGATAATAATCTCTGCATTATAATCTTCAATACTAGCAAATTTCATACGACTCGATTCAGTATTTTGGGCCTACGCGGCATGGGAATAACATTATGAATAATACAAAGAGATTATGGAAAATGCAAGGAAAACGGGAGTTGATTATTAAAGACTAGTGTCTTACGCTCATTTTAACATATGTTTCGTCAAGTTCTTTTCAGTAGTTTAAGAGCAAAGAGCATCAAAACATGAAATGGAATACGAGCATGGCGATGTACTTACCATGGCGTCATTTTATAGAAAGAAAATCTGTAATAAGGTTTAATTAATTAATAGGGAAAAGTCATGTAATATCATTTATCATAATATACTCTAATATAAATCCGAAATTATCATAAAGATCATCTACAATTATAAATCAGTTAAAAGTCGCTAAATAATACAAGTTTTGGAGCGGACGAAGTAAAGGTTAAAAAATAGCTAAATTACTAAAAATGCAAGCAATACATGAATGGAAACTTATGTCTTGGTCTATTAGCTATCTTTAAATTAAGATCTTAAGTAAAATAGGATAATTGGGAAGACGTAGGAACATACTTTGTATAAATAGCTGTCATTAGAACCTTGTCGTATAAGTCGTATCATCATAAAGTAAGGAAACTGTATGCGAGGACTTGACGTTTTAATGTGACAAGGAACAATTAGTTGAACGGGAACGAATTGGGAGAAATGTTGCCAATATATCGATTGCAGGCAAATTGGCACATTTTGCCCGACTGCGAAACGCGAAGAGGGGTGATGTGTTTATCAGATCATGTATGTATGTGTGTACGTATGATTGTTCCTTTGTGGCACATTAAGTTATTATAATAGATAGTGAAGTAAAATAGCTATTACATAAAAAGGGATTTCACATAAAAGCATCAAATTTATCAGTAGAAGAAAAGCAACACTAAGAATGATTTCTGTACTAGGAGAACTAAGATTAATAGAGCGATTTAATTTATAGGCTATGTACATAAAAGGTGGAAAAATGTAATAATAGTATGAATTAGGATTAGAATATTTTTCTAATTGGAAGGAAATCTAAAGTATAGTGAAGGAAATTTATATTTAGAATGTTTATGTATGCTTGGAATATATTGGAAATTTAAAGTTCACGAAGAATTGTCAGGGAAATAATAGTATGTCGGCAAAAATTAGGGATGGTATCACTTCTGTGTCGATTGGGTCCGTGATTTCGCCGAAGTCGGAGGACGCTTACGAAAGCTATAAAAAGGACGAGCGCATCGAGGGGAAAAGGAGAATATCATCGATTTTCATAGGGTTAACGTTACTTGTTGGCCGACGGAGAATATCATCGATTTTCATAGGGTTAACGTTACTTGTTGGCCGACGGAGAATATCATCGATTTTCATAGCGTTAACGTTACTTGTTGGCCGACGGAGAATATCATCGATTTTCATAGCGTTAACGTTACTTGTTGGTCCGGGGAATTAAGTTTTATTTCGGGGAGATTTTCATTTAAATTCTTTTAATTATTGTAGTCATTCTTTTAGCATTTTAATTGGGGGTTTTATTCATAATATTTTAAAGTAAAATCAGGTCACAGCGGTTGTAAGTTACATCGAGTCTGCTGAGTGTTAACTAGAGTTTGGTCATTGGTTTTTAATTTATTAATGAAATATTTAATGCTAGCTTTCATTCGGAAGGTTTTCGTGAAGGACTATTTGCAGCCCTGTGGCGGTAAATGTTCTTTGCTTCTGCGAGACTTTGGTCGCCGTTCCATAGCGGTTTGAATTAGAGTCTTACGCATTGTTATTGTATTTTGTTACTAATATTTTTCGTGTCTTTCCCCTTAACGTTATTTCTCGAAACCTACCGGTGTCAACGTCAGGAAATAATAGTTAAATCTTCACCGGATTGTGAGAGCGATCTGGAGGCTGTCTGGTTCACGCTGGGCAGTCTAAATACTCTCTTGCAGTGCTATTGAATTGGCGATATCAGACTTGACGGTTGATCTGGTTGTCGTGTTACGACACAAGAACGGGTATTGCCAAGACCTAGTATTTGCAATCCCCATATTTATATATTTATACAAACACTACGCTAGGTATTCTGCTGATCCGTGGGGTCTTCGTCCTAGAGGAGCTTGCTCCAAGACCTCACAACAATTAGGGACTGGTTAGGAAAGTTAGCACACAATCTCTTTTATAGGAGCATAGTAGAGTTTCATTGCACCCCGAAACTCTTTACACTACACTAAATGTAAATGTGGGAACGTACCCTAGTTTTGCCAATTATACACACAGTTTAGGGGCCTTCTTGGCATAGCTTTAAAGTACAAGTTAGGATGATAGGAAGGTAGAGGGAACTAGGCAGGGACTTTGGTGTTAGGGAATAGCTAGAATGGCGAAGCCTAGTGACGGACTAGATAGCCAATTTCGCGGACACACACAATTAATACATAAAAGTGAGATCTTGAACTCACATTGGGTTTCATCACAGAGCTAGGGAAAAGCTTAAAATCATACATACCAATAGTCATAAGTAAAATTGCCTAATTAAATGACTCACTAGAGTATAATTAATTCCATAACAAATCCAGATAGAGTTTTTATCCTTAATTGATTTGTACTCTCTTTGCTTTAATTATCATCCATGATGAAATACGTTTTAAGACTAGCAACAGGTCCGTAGTAGTTGATCCTACTCAGTAGATCATGGATCTGAGGCCAGCCCTGGGGAAACCACCCTGGTGAAAAGGTAACCGCCGAAAGGGGAACCGATTCTTTGGCTCGCGTCTCTGCTGAATATGACTAGAAGCCCGCCAAGTTACATGTAATGATGGTTGGCGACCGTTAGTTTTAATCGTTATAGTTTAACTTACAACACAGAGTTAATCAAGGGATGAAAACACTCACTGTTTGATTAATTAATATTCATCAGTAAAACATTCACAATGTAGGGAGAATGTAGACCAAATTGAAAGAGTCATAAAAGTTAGACAATTTATAATATTAGTATATAAAGTTATTTGTTAAGAAATTCCAATTGAACTCTATTATATGATCATTAAGAGCTATGTTGACTCACATCTCAATACAGTAAAGTTACTTGCTAAAATATAAGCAGTGTCAAAAGAGTAAAGTTGCAAAGACAAAGCTATCCTCCAATCGACTCTATCATTCATATACTAAGTGAACGTTGTGTTTTGTTCATGGATACGTCCCGAGCAAATTTGACACCGTATGGGCAAATGAGCTTAACAGTGAACTAACATAGTCTTCATTTATCTTTCAATACAGACATAATTGAAAGAATTCTAAGGCAAAACATTACCTGTAATGAAAACGTAGTTATGTCTGGGCAAACAAGCTTAAATGACTGATAAATAAATATATATAAAAGCAAACCTAAATAAACATAGATCCTTAGTGTTCATTGGTAGAAGTTGAAACATGAAAAGTACATACACATACAGTATACTTTATGAGCAGTTTTCGAAGTCAAAACTAGGACTTAACAATCCACAAATATATAATTGACATTCACACAATGAATGAATATGTGTTAGTTTTGAGGTCAAGGCCTATAGTATTTCTTGACACCAGCATGGGCAAGGAAGCTATACAAAATTAGCATGCTTTCATTTAACTTTCAATGTAAACAATAATTGAAAGGGATTAGGCATAAACATTACCTATCCATAATATGATAAAACAAAATCATAACCCTAATAAACCAAGTTCTGGCTTAGCAAACAAAGCTTAATTGAGTAAAAGACAATGTACTTAGACATGTATGTGAATAACATAAAAGTAGATAATAGTATCTATAAAGCTGTACTTACTGCTAAAACATCAGCTGCAATAAGCCACGGTAGTTCTGTGAAATTATACTAAATAAAAGTATGCCTAAATTAGACCATTCAAAGCAATAGAAATATGTTTGCATGAAAATTCATAGCTGATATAAGCGCTATGTAACTGAAAGTTATAACATTACCTATAATGACGTTATCTATACTTCTAAATAAAATAGGCAAATAATGAATGCCAAACTAGGTATACATCTAAATATATTGTTATACCTAATACTCAGTTTATATATTAATTGAGTGATTGAAATTTACAATCTTGGAAAACTAAATATATATGGTTACTCATGTTGCTATGATATGTACTCTATACTCTATATGAATCTATGAAATATTGATCTTTGGCAGACATAAATATGCTGTAATCAGGTTCTATAAATACCTATGGGAAAAGAAAATTAGCCAATACAATGGTTGATACATTTGCGGGGTTCCTCTCTATCTCTAGTAGTAAAAATACTGACATTACTGCTATACTGACTGTAGACTTTTGATAAATAAATAATTCAATACTCCCTGGGGGCGGTGGAGAGATGTCCAGTCCGGAGTCGAGTCTCACAGTTATGGTATCAACCAAAGACGATAGTCTTGGGCGGAAGGAAGGGGCCCTAATCTTAGCCGCAAAGCATAATGCTTATTTGACAAGCATTAATGCTACCCCAGTTACTTTGTTTTACTTCAGTTAGTAAAATTACTTTGTCAGATCATTAATTTAATACCTTTGATACTATTAAACTTCATTTCATTTAAGATAACATAACTTTAGTTAATTTGCTAACCAATTCCAATACTTCATGGACATACTATTCTTATATGACGCAGTTAATCAATTGTTTTATTCCTAACAAGTATGTATTATTCCTTAACCACTTAGGAGTGTTTTCTTAGTTAAGTAGGGATCCATTCTTACTTTGACTTAAAGTACTTTGGGTTTACTACAGCGTTCACAATGTAGGTTCCACAATCGCTAGACGAATCACAAGGCCAATATTTAATTGAAATTTCTAGGTAGGCTGTTCAGAGTAAGCTAGAGTACTTCAGGATAGTGTCGCGGTTACCAAGGATTTATGTTTCTTAGTATGATTAGGCTAGGTACTCTTTACAGTTAGGTCTACCCGTGACCAGGATCAGTTCTAGGTTAAATTTAATAATATAGACTCCAGTTAGGAGAGGTAGAGAGTGTACAATCTGGTGGTGCCTTACTAGGATAGGATGTTTAGGTACAATATGGAAAGCCGTTACCAGGATCAGACTTTAGTTATAAGTTATGGTTAGCTGTTACAGGATTAGAATCATTTAAAAGTCTAGATTACAGTTAGTACTGCTAGGTTACTAACAGTTTTGCAATGAGTAGTGGTTTCATTAAATATTTACACTACATATCACTCAGATATATGATTAACAGCTGTACCAAATCATTCTAATACACAAGTACAGTATGATATTATTGTCACAGCCAGTTAAACTTACTCAATTATTTCAATTAAGTACTTAGTGAACAAGTCTAGAATAATTTATTGTTATTTATGAGTCTAGACTTCAGTTTTGTTATGTTTAGATAGTGACTATTTGTTTAAAGATAGTCACAATTTGCTGTTCGTGGAATGGAGGTCTGGAGGTAAGAATGGATGTAATGTATATTTAGTATAGACTAGCAGTGGGAAATAGGAAAATAAATATTCACAGCAAAGACACAATAAAAGGTTAAGTTGTACCTAGTACATTTTAATAAAAACTACAACGGTTGTCACTAAATGGATAGGGTAGCACTTGATGGTATAGTTTGTACACCTCACTTTTATCTACACTGCAATGGCTTTCTTTAATTCCATCTGAAATAAAGAAAGCAGGCTATCGAAGTTGTAGATTCATTAGGTTGGCTTCGAGCAGCTAACTTGCTTGGTTGCATCACGTAAACTGCATATTATTTTGCTGTATCATATAACTTCAGACTTTTGTTGAATACTTTAGTTTCTTGATCATTATTTACTTGTAAACAAATAAAACTGAGTGGTATAGTTGGTTAGAGTTCATAAGGCCATCCGCCATTTTAGAGAAATTGTTGTCACGTGACGTATGAAATGTCAAGGGGACTTTTAAAGTTGGCCGGGTTGTTGACATATCTATTTTAACCGACTTCTTAAATTGACTGGCTATAGGTTATGAGCACAAGTCAAGTAAGAATTGCATGGGAATTTGATCAAAATTTATAGAAGCTAAATTAAGAAAGAAAGCACTAACGTATGAAGGAGAAATAGTGTATAGATTTGAGTTTAGTTCAAGCATTTATAAGTTAGTTAATTTACTTAAGGAGGTTATCAAGTATAATTTAGGGACAGGAAAAACATGAAATTATTTTCTAGTAAGGAAAGTTCAATCAAACAGATACCTATATACTACAAGTATGTAAAGTATTGTGTGGTTTATTAGATGGGGGGTCGCTAGAATCATACATACGGGAAACTTAGAATCACATACTTACTCATTTCATAATAATATAAGAGATGCTTTTGATTTATCAGATGGGGGGTCGTTGAACTCTAAGAAGTATATTTACAGTTAGGCAGTACAGAAGTAAGTATATGTAAAGTATTGTATGGTTTGTTAGTTAGGGAGTTGATTGGCAAGAATTAAGTATGAAGCTCTGAGTCACACACTTCATGAGTTCACATATGGTTGAGTTTGTAAGACGGGGGGTCGTGAAAAGGAAAATTATTTTAAAAAAGTACCAATTGTGCACAGACAGTAAGAGGTCAAAGTTCAGCAGATCAAGTCAGGAATGTACCTACTTGAGTCGAATACTTACACTTACCTACTGATTTCCATTTTACACCTACATCATCAAGCGGGGCAGCCTAAGTTATAGTAGGAGTAGTCATTGTTCATTGTATCCTATGGAAGAGTTGAAGAGAAATGACCAGTGCACATTTGCATTTGAAACACTGAGAAGTGGAGGTAAATTCTAAACTAGGCTGTTGATAAGTAGGCAATTTATAAATTCAAATAAAACTCATTCATCATAATTGAAATACAGACAAGGAATGTTAAGCAGCACACGTTAACACTAGGTAAAAGTATCACATACATAAGTAGGTATACTTATTTTGATCTTTTCAAGCAAATAGTATTGATAGTAGAATAAGCTCAATAGCAGTGACTCAAACACATGCTGTGCAATTGGAAATACCTAGGTTGAGTTCATCAAATGCAGTTGGTATTCAATGTTATCTGTAAGTCCTCTCATTCTGAGAGGAGGCCTGTGTCCAGCAGTGGGACGCAAATAGGCTGATGATGATGATAAAACACAAGTATGAAAAATTGCAAATACAGGCGTTGGCAGATTAGTAAATTCAGTAACAGAAAAGAAATTAAATTATTTTATGAATGACAAGGCATTTTTCTAAATTTAGTATGACAATAGGCTAGGTACTTCAAATGTCTATTTTATATGTGTAAACCAATGCAGATCAAATTGACTTGTTCATATAGGTTTTAAAAATGAACATTGGATGCTGTTAGTATAGTATAGGAACACTAAGCCGATGACAGGATGGCAGAGTTTTGAGGTTTTACAAGAAGGGGGGTCGAGTCTGTGGCATTCTTAGGGAGCATTAAATCCAATCCAGTAAGATTTACATTAGTTTCAATTGATTTAAAATAAATTTTAAGTTTTACTATAAGTTAAAATTAGGGTGGATGCGCACAGGATGTTTTATAAAATAAATGACAGTAGGAAAGCTTTTATTAGTACGCAGTAAAATGGAGGCATTAATATTAGTCCCATACTCATTGTTGAGTATGATAAATAGTTACTTTTATTTCATCACAACAAAAGTACAAAATAGGTGATGAGGTGAATGAACTTAACAGTTGACAAGCAGTGAAAAGAAATGCACAGTAGCAGGACATTCCATAGTTGTTAAAAGATGAGTAATCACATCACTTTGATAGTTCTCATGCGTGCAAAACCAAAAATCATTCTCAGCATTCCGGGCGCTGACATCTTATATTATGTGACAAGCCAAACTTGCATAATCAAGAATTATATTATGTCACTCTTCAGGCTTCTATTAATTTTATTTATCTGTAAATAAAAGATATAACTTAGAAAAGTATACACATTTGCAATACTGTAGGTTATGGAGTTAGTTGACGCTACACATAGATAGATATGAATCAGAAATTGGTTAGATCCAACAGATAAATCACTCATTTTGTACAAGGTTCAATAATAGGGGTTAATGAACTACTAGAATGACCTTAGTAATTAACTATTTTAGCAGAGTAAAGGTTAGAATATAAATTATGTTGACATAAGTTAACTACCTAGTATGTATTTGTATGTTTGACACTGATCTGTCTTATAACGACAAGCAAGTAATAAAAGGTATTTGAGAAAAGGTACCAGTGTAATTTACCTAACTTATCAGTAGGATGATTTTGTCAAAAATCGTGTTCAAGTAGAGCCGTCATTGTGAACTGGGGTCGTGGTTATTTGGTCTTGATCACACACTTTATGCAAGTAACAGTGCATTGTACTCATAGAAAACAAGCATTCATCCCAATAGAGTCTCATAGTAGACATAGATAATACTTAATCGGAGATATTCAGTATCTGAAAACAGATTAGTACATTATTTTATTAGTATTTTAGAGTTGTACAACCAAATGCAATATGAAACAATAGATCGGAAACTTTACGCAGTTATTATTGCGCAACTAGGAAAGAGAGTTTGTTACAATTAATAAATAGCAAAAACAAATGAAAGAGGTGGTTAATTACCTGTTTATTGTCATGTTGTAAGATGTAGTTGGAATCAGTTGGGAATCTTTAAAGATAACTTGAACGCGTTTTGTCGAGTTCGGTTGTTGGAAACCACGTGGAACGTGGGTTATTTCTACTAGCGTTTCTTTTCATCAGAATCTCTATTTCATTGATCGGTTTTAGAAGATCGATATCGGGTTCAAATTAAAATAACATCGAGTCACAGACAAGACGAGTTTGTAGGTTAGACTTGTTTTTTTAATTTTCATGGTGACATGAGATGAAAGGTAAAGATACAATGACCATACAACCAAAGTCTAAAAAAAAAAAAGTTCGTTTTTATGTTACAAAAAGTAAGATAATATCATACTAAATCACTGGAAAAATTACGCTGGAATTACCACAACAATTTATAAATTTAAAAGTTATTTTACTGCTTTAAAATTAATTAAAGTCGAAGATCATATAAAATGGATGATACGAGGGGGATAATGCTTAAATATTTAGGAAAATATGATAGTATTTTACTAAAATTACTGGAAATATATACGGAGAAGTTACTACAACAATTTGTAATTTTGAAAGTCACCTTATGGCTTAAAGTAGATTAGTGTTGAATATCACCCAAAATGGACGATTTTAGGGGGATGAATGAACAAAACCAAATAATTAATTCATCAGAGCAAGGACTAGTTACGTTTATGGGTAGCATAAGTATTTCAGAAATTAGGTATGTGTGTGAGATAGGAATATCATAGTCCACACCATTTCACTTTCGTAATTTGAAATGCGATCGATCGATTGGAGAAAATAAGTAGAATCGATAGATCTTCATCGTTTATTTAGTTAAATGAATCAAATAAACTTTAACTGTTCTTGCAATTACTTCAAGTATTTAGGAAATTAAATTGCAACAGCGTAATATTTAGATTTAGAGTAGAATGGTTCGAATAAATTATCGATTATTTCTAACTCGGATTCTTAGATGGCGTTAGTAGTCTTTAATGATAAACCTAGTCGAATTCAACGTTTTGTTAAATTTGGTCTGATAAGTGCAATATTGGTAATTGATACATTTCATAGTAATTTAAGCTTATCTAAGTTATTTATACGAGTGTTAAACATGAACAATTAATAAACTAATCTGGTGGAATTTGTTTAAACTAGTTTCAGGATAGAATAATACAGATGGCGCTAGTTGTCTTATTTTGTCAAGCAAATTCAGATGTTTCAAGATATTTATAATTTGAGAAATTTTAAGTTAGGAAAATGGAAGTTTGGGAGAATATTTTAGGTTCCATTTAATAACATTTTTATAAGATTTACAGATAATTACCGTTAGAGCAGGGCATTTAAAGTTATCAGGTAGATTTAGTTCAAGAGTGTTTAGTAGGTGACACTCAAGAGATTAGGGGAGGCCTACGTCTTTCGGTTGACATTATGATGATGATGATGACTCAAGCGATTTGGTGTTCTAGACACTAGCGGCCGAGCACAAATGTGTGAGGGTCATTGAACGTTACTTATCGGGAGTAATCAAATTGAAACATTTTACATGAGTTGCATTTAAAATAAAGTAAGAATTCGTAAATTACAGCTCTCATAAGTTCATTTTTAAATGAATGAAAAGTTCATCTACTTGGTAGCAGGTGGCGCTAGTATTGCAATATTTTAGCATCATTTCATTGTTTAACCGAAAATGTAAGAAAACGACTAGTATGTAGATGTTGTACACATGTCTATAGAACGTATACCTACACACACGTACACGTATGTACACGACTGCAAAAGGAAAAGGGGATGTATAGTAATCAGGGTCCAGTATGTATGTAAATCATGTGAGTTTGTAAATTACATGTTATGGGACAAGGTTTTCCGTCATGTTGTTTGTTTATCGGTCTATAAAAAAAAAAAGCTACGAACGGATTTTGTTGCGATTTTGACCACTGTTATAGGTAGATAGTTTTCCGAGGAGGTTTATTCCAGTTAAATTCACAGGTAGCGTAGAGACTCATGCGAGGCCGGAGCGGTTCGCTAATTTATCGTAAATTTTATATTTGATTGGGAAAAGTGCCCAACAGTAGGACATGGGTAGAGTAGGGAGGGCTGATGATGATGATGATGATGGGGAAAGTATTAATAAGAATTAATAACATTGCGCTTTAAATACCGCAGGATGGTTGTGGATAACAAAAGCAGTCTCAGAGAAATAAAACAGATCACTCACGTATGTAGGTAGAGTTTGGCTCGACATGTTTCAAAAAAAAAAAGGTGACCTCATCGTTAGTGATAGTGGCAGTCGAGTGGGTTTAAATCGGAAAGAAGTTTTCATAATGCCGTGTCGCGCGCGCGCACGAACCTACTCGGCTAGGCGTCGTTTACATGTGCGCTGCACACACTTACCGTACTGACAGAAACTGTAAATTTTCTTGTTTTTTCGGTGAATTCACTAGGTCTACATTGGGCGATATATATATCGATATAGGTCTGATAGATAAGAATTTTTGTATACTTAATTTAGTAATTTAGTTTAAATAGTAAGTATTACTTATTTTAGGCTTAGATCATGTAAAAATAGTTGCAAGTGTGGAAATTAAATAAATTAATTCTTTAATAATTTATAACAGTATGTTTTGGCAAGATTTATAGCTAAATGGGGAGGGAAGATTTTCAATATTAATACCTTAGTATACGAATTATTATTAAGAGTTTTATGTACTGTATACATCTGGTGTATATTGGATTAGTATCACAATTTTAATTCAATTGTAATTTGAGTAAACAAATTATTGGAAAATTAACAAAAGATGTTTGCCAAATCTGGGAGATTGACAAATGTTAAGACAGCGTGCATGATTATTATTACTTAGGTAAATACCTAAGTAATAATAGGTTTAGTGTAAGTAAGTGATGAATGATGGGGTGAAATGTTTTTTTTACAAAAGGTTTTTGAAAGGGGGGTACGTGGAAGGAATTTTTGTAAAATAATGATTTTGTTATTTAAAGTTTGAAGGGTGTTAATAATTTGTCGGTTTCGTAGTTTTGGCGAACCATTTACTGATGGTTGCTTAAGAAACATCACACTTACAAATGAGCTGTTTGTTAGAAGGTGTTAGGTTAGGCCAGCAGGCAAAAATTCAACGTTAAAGTTGCATACAAACAGTTCATTACTCTACTTGGTATGCAAGCCAGTTCGACACACTACACATGCTCCAACATTTGGTCATTATTTGTGTTGGGAGACGGATTTCGGGTTAAGTGAGGCGTTGATGGTGGATTAACATTCTGATTAATTGCAGAAAAAAGATAAAAATGCTAAAAGGATTGTATGATTTTAATTTGGGATATGTAGAATTTCCTTTGTTGATTCTTAATTACTAATATAATAAGTACAGGCGGATGAGACTCGGAAGTGCTGTAGTGGCAGACATATGGTTATTAGAACCCACTTGGATTCACACCCCAAGTGCCCTTGTTGAATTCAGCTGATCTGGTTGGGGTGGAAGTTCATACATTGCACAATTCATTGTAAGCTCGAAAGCACTATCCTGGGCAGAGGTGATCGAGTATTGGTTTAAATACACACCACACAAAATACACTTCTTCGGCAAATATTAGTAAAATAAATAAGATAAAAATATATTCGCGTAATTTTTTTTTGTTTTATTGGTACAATCTACACCGGTTGTTAATTTAGTGTATTAACCACCTTAGTATATTGTAGGGGTCGGATGTAACGGTCCAAGGCTTCATTTAAGCATATTTGGCCCTGGACACGAATATATTTCATACTTGGTACAAGTAATTAATTAAATAAACAAAATAGTTAAGAATACGGATTTGTATGGGGTAAAATTACTAGTAACACCATCTAGCGGAAGTATCCGGCAACAGGTTGTTAATTAAGTTTCGGTTTATCGAGCTAGCTTAAGTGGGGCTCTTACGCGGTTCAAGTTTATGATAATAGATGGCGCTAAATTAAGTCTGAGTTATTTATCATCAGTACAAAAGAAATACTCAAAATGCAAGGAAAACAATTATTGGATAATAATCTCTGCATTATAATCTTCAATACTAGCAAATTTCATACGACTCGATTCAGTATTTTGGGCCTACGCGGCATGGGAATAACATTATGAATAATACAAAGAGATTATGGAAAATGCAAGGAAAACGGGAGTTGATTATTAAAGACTAGTGTCTTACGCTCATTTTAACATATGTTTCGTCAAGTTCTGTTCAGTAGTTTAAGAGCAAAGAGCATCAAAACATGAAATGGAATACGAGCATGGCGATGTACTTACCATGGCGTCATTTTATAGAAAGAAAATCTGTAATAAGGTTTAATTAATTAATAGGGAAAAGTCATGTAATATCATTTATCATAATATACTCTAATATAAATCCGAAATTATCATAAAGATCATCTACAATTATAAATCAGTTAAAAGTCGCTAAATAATACAAGTTTTGGAGCGGACGAAGTAAAGGTTAAAAAATAGCTAAATTACTAAAAATGCAAGCAATACATGAATGGAAACTTATGTCTTGGTCTATTAGCTATCTTTAAATTAAGATCTTAAGTAAAATAGGATAATTGGGAAGACGTAGGAACATACTTTGTATAAATAGCTGTCATTAGAACCTTGTCGTATAAGTCGTATCATCATAAAGTAAGGAAACTGTATGCGAGGACTTGACGTTTTAATGTGACAAGGAACAATTAGTTGAACGGGAACGAATTGGGAGAAATGTTGCCAATATATCGATTGCAGGCAAATTGGCACATTTTGCCCGACTGCGAAACGCGAAGAGGGGTGATGTGTTTATCAGATCATGTATGTATGTGTGTACGTATGATTGTTCCTTTGTGGCACATTAAGTTATTATAATAGATAGTGAAGTAAAATAGCTATTACATAAAAAGGGATTTCACATAAAAGCATCAAATTTATCAGTAGAAGAAAAGCAACACTAAGAATGATTTCTGTACTAGGAGAACTAAGATTAATAGAGCGATTTAATTTATAGGCTATGTACATAAAAGGTGGAAAAATGTAATAATAGTATGAATTAGGATTAGAATATTTTTCTAATTGGAAGGAAATCTAAAGTATAGTGAAAGAAATTTATATTTAGAATGTTTATGTATGCTTGGAATATATTGGAAATTTAAAGTTCACGAAGAATTGTCAGGGAAATAATAGTATGTCGGCAAAAATTAGGGATGGTATCACTTCTGTGTCGATTGGGTCCGTGATTTCGCCGAAGTCGGAGGACGCTTACGAAAGCTATAAAAAGGACGAGCGCATCGAGGGGAAAAGGAGAATATCATCGATTTTCATAGGGTTAACGTTACTTGTTGGCCGACGGAGAATATCATCGATTTTCATAGGGTTAACGTTACTTGTTGGCCGACGGAGAATATCATCGATTTTCATAGCGTTAACGTTACTTGTTGGCCGACGGAGAATATCATCGATTTTCATAGCGTTAACGTTACTTGTTGGTCCGGGGAATTAAGTTTTATTTCGGGGAGATTTTCATTTAAATTCTTTTAATTATTGTAGTCATTCTTTTAGCATTTTAATTGGGGGTTTTATTCATAATATTTTAAAGTAAAATCAGGTCACAGCGGTTGTAAGTTACATCGAGTCTGCTGAGTGTTAACTAGAGTTTGGTCATTGGTTTTTAATTTATTAATGAAATATTTAATGCTAGCTTTCATTCGGAAGGTTTTCGTGAAGGACTATTTGCAGCCCTGTGGCGGTAAATGTTCTTTGCTTCTGCGAGACTTTGGTCGCCGTTCCATAGCGGTTTGAATTAGAGTCTTACGCATTGTTATTGTATTTTGTTACTAATATTTTTCGTGTCTTTCCCCTTAACGTTATTTCTCGAAACCTACCGGTGTCAACGTCAGGAAATAATAGTTAAATCTTCACCGGATTGTGAGAGCGATCTGGAGGCTGTCTGGTTCACGCTGGGCAGTCTAAATACTCTCTTGCAGTGCTATTGAATTGGCGATATCAGACTTGACGGTTGATCTGGTTGTCGTGTTACGACACAAGAACGGGTATTGCCAAGACCTAGTATTTGCAATCCCCATATTTATATATTTATACAAACACTACGCTAGGTATTCTGCTGATCCGTGGGGTCTTCGTCCTAGAGGAGCTTGCTCCAAGACCTCACAACAATTAGGGACTGGTTAGGAAAGTTAGCACACAATCTCTTTTATAGGAGCATAGTAGAGTTTCATTGCACCCCGAAACTCTTTACACTACACTAAATGTAAATGTGGGAACGTACCCTAGTTTTGCCAATTATACACACAGTTTAGGGGCCTTCTTGGCATAGCTTTAAAGTACAAGTTAGGATGATAGGAAGGTAGAGGGAACTAGGCAGGGACTTTGGTGTTAGGGAATAGCTAGAATGGCGAAGCCTAGTGACGGACTAGATAGCCAATTTCGCGGACACACACAATTAATACATAAAAGTGAGATCTTGAACTCACATTGGGTTTCATCACAGAGCTAGGGAAAAGCTTAAAATCATACATACCAATAGTCATAAGTAAAATTGCCTAATTAAATGACTCACTAGAGTATAATTAATTCCATAACAAATCCAGATAGAGTTTTTATCCTTAATTGATTTGTACTCTCTTTGCTTTAATTATCATCCATGATGAAATACGTTTTAAGACTAGCAACAGGTCCGTAGTAGTTGATCCTACTCAGTAGATCATGGATCTGAGGCCAGCCCTGGGGAAACCACCCTGGTGAAAAGGTAACCGCCGAAAGGGGAACCGATTCTTTGGCTCGCGTCTCTGCTGAATATGACTAGAAGCCCGCCAAGTTACATGTAATGATGGTTGGCGACCGTTAGTTTTAATCGTTATAGTTTAACTTACAACACAGAGTTAATCAAGGGATGAAAACACTCACTGTTTGATTAATTAATATTCATCAGTAAAACATTCACAATGTAGGGAGAATGTAGACCAAATTGAAAGAGTCATAAAAGTTAGACAATTTATAATATTAGTATATAAAGTTATTTGTTAAGAAATTCCAATTGAACTCTATTATATGATCATTAAGAGCTATGTTGACTCACATCTCAATACAGTAAAGTTACTTGCTAAAATATAAGCAGTGTCAAAAGAGTAAAGTTGCAAAGACAAAGCTATCCTCCAATCGACTCTATCATTCATATACTAAGTGAACGTTGTGTTTTGTTCATGGATACGTCCCGAGCAAATTTGACACCGTATGGGCAAATGAGCTTAACAGTGAACTAACATAGTCTTCATTTATCTTTCAATACAGACATAATTGAAAGAATTCTAAGGCAAAACATTACCTGTAATGAAAACGTAGTTATGTCTGGGCAAACAAGCTTAAATGACTGATAAATAAATATATATAAAAGCAAACCTAAATAAACATAGATCCTTAGTGTTCATTGGTAGAAGTTGAAACATGAAAAGTACATACACATACAGTATACTTTATGAGCAGTTTTCGAAGTCAAAACTAGGACTTAACAATCCACAAATATATAATTGACATTCACACAATGAATGAATATGTGTTAGTTTTGAGGTCAAGGCCTATAGTATTTCTTGACACCAGCATGGGCAAGGAAGCTATACAAAATTAGCATGCTTTCATTTAACTTTCAATGTAAACAATAATTGAAAGGGATTAGGCATAAACATTACCTATCCATAATATGATAAAACAAAATCATAACCCTAATAAACCAAGTTCTGGCTTAGCAAACAAAGCTTAATTGAGTAAAAGACAATGTACTTAGACATGTATGTGAATAACATAAAAGTAGATAATAGTATCTATAAAGCTGTACTTACTGCTAAAACATCAGCTGCAATAAGCCACGGTAGTTCTGTGAAATTATACTAAATAAAAGTATGCCTAAATTAGACCATTCAAAGCAATAGAAATATGTTTGCATGAAAATTCATAGCTGATATAAGCGCTATGTAACTGAAAGTTATAACATTACCTATAATGACGTTATCTATACTTCTAAATAAAATAGGCAAATAATGAATGCCAAACTAGGTATACATCTAAATATATTGTTATACCTAATACTCAGTTTATATATTAATTGAGTGATTGAAATTTACAATCTTGGAAAACTAAATATATATGGTTACTCATGTTGCTATGATATGTACTCTATACTCTATATGAATCTATGAAATATTGATCTTTGGCAGACATAAATATGCTGTAATCAGGTTCTATAAATACCTATGGGAAAAGAAAATTAGCCAATACAATGGTTGATACATTTGCGGGGTTCCTCTCTATCTCTAGTAGTAAAAATACTGACATTACTGCTATACTGACTGTAGACTTTTGATAAATAAATAATTCAATACTCCCTGGGGGCGGTGGAGAGATGTCCAGTCCGGAGTCGAGTCTCACAGTTATGGTATCAACCAAAGACGATAGTCTTGGGCGGAAGGAAGGGGCCCTAATCTTAGCCGCAAAGCATAATGCTTATTTGACAAGCATTAATGCTACCCCAGTTACTTTGTTTTACTTCAGTTAGTAAAATTACTTTGTCAGATCATTAATTTAATACCTTTGATACTATTAAACTTCATTTCATTTAAGATAACATAACTTTAGTTAATTTGCTAACCAATTCCAATACTTCATGGACATACTATTCTTATATGACGCAGTTAATCAATTGTTTTATTCCTAACAAGTATGTATTATTCCTTAACCACTTAGGAGTGTTTTCTTAGTTAAGTAGGGATCCATTCTTACTTTGACTTAAAGTACTTTGGGTTTACTACAGCGTTCACAATGTAGGTTCCACAATCGCTAGACGAATCACAAGGCCAATATTTAATTGAAATTTCTAGGTAGGCTGTTCAGAGTAAGCTAGAGTACTTCAGGATAGTGTCGCGGTTACCAAGGATTTATGTTTCTTAGTATGATTAGGCTAGGTACTCTTTACAGTTAGGTCTACCCGTGACCAGGATCAGTTCTAGGTTAAATTTAATAATATAGACTCCAGTTAGGAGAGGTAGAGAGTGTACAATCTGGTGGTGCCTTACTAGGATAGGATGTTTAGGTACAATATGGAAAGCCGTTACCAGGATCAGACTTTAGTTATAAGTTATGGTTAGCTGTTACAGGATTAGAATCATTTAAAAGTCTAGATTACAGTTAGTACTGCTAGGTTACTAACAGTTTTGCAATGAGTAGTGGTTTCATTAAATATTTACACTACATATCACTCAGATATATGATTAACAGCTGTACCAAATCATTCTAATACACAAGTACAGTATGATATTATTGTCACAGCCAGTTAAACTTACTCAATTATTTCAATTAAGTACTTAGTGAACAAGTCTAGAATAATTTATTGTTATTTATGAGTCTAGACTTCAGTTTTGTTATGTTTAGATAGTGACTATTTGTTTAAAGATAGTCACAATTTGCTGTTCGTGGAATGGAGGTCTGGAGGTAAGAATGGATGTAATGTATATTTAGTATAGACTAGCAGTGGGAAATAGGAAAATAAATATTCACAGCAAAGACACAATAAAAGGTTAAGTTGTACCTAGTACATTTTAATAAAAACTACAACGGTTGTCACTAAATGGATAGGGTAGCACTTGATGGTATAGTTTGTACACCTCACTTTTATCTACACTGCAATGGCTTTCTTTAATTCCATCTGAAATAAAGAAAGCAGGCTATCGAAGTTGTAGATTCATTAGGTTGGCTTCGAGCAGCTAACTTGCTTGGTTGCATCACGTAAACTGCATATTATTTTGCTGTATCATATAACTTCAGACTTTTGTTGAATACTTTAGTTTCTTGATCATTATTTACTTGTAAACAAATAAAACTGAGTGGTATAGTTGGTTAGAGTTCATAAGGCCATCCGCCATTTTAGAGAAATTGTTGTCACGTGACGTATGAAATGTCAAGGGGACTTTTAAAGTTGGCCGGGTTGTTGACATATCTATTTTAACCGACTTCTTAAATTGACTGGCTATAGGTTATGAGCACAAGTCAAGTAAGAATTGCATGGGAATTTGATCAAAATTTATAGAAGCTAAATTAAGAAAGAAAGCACTAACGTATGAAGGAGAAATAGTGTATAGATTTGAGTTTAGTTCAAGCATTTATAAGTTAGTTAATTTACTTAAGGAGGTTATCAAGTATAATTTAGGGACAGGAAAAACATGAAATTATTTTCTAGTAAGGAAAGTTCAATCAAACAGATACCTATATACTACAAGTATGTAAAGTATTGTGTGGTTTATTAGATGGGGGGTCGCTAGAATCATACATACGGGAAACTTAGAATCACATACTTACTCATTTCATAATAATATAAGAGATGCTTTTGATTTATCAGATGGGGGGTCGTTGAACTCTAAGAAGTATATTTACAGTTAGGCAGTACAGAAGTAAGTATATGTAAAGTATTGTATGGTTTGTTAGTTAGGGAGTTGATTGGCAAGAATTAAGTATGAAGCTCTGAGTCACACACTTCATGAGTTCACATATGGTTGAGTTTGTAAGACGGGGGGTCGTGAAAAGGAAAATTATTTTAAAAAAGTACCAATTGTGCACAGACAGTAAGAGGTCAAAGTTCAGCAGATCAAGTCAGGAATGTACCTACTTGAGTCGAATACTTACACTTACCTACTGATTTCCATTTTACACCTACATCATCAAGCGGGGCAGCCTAAGTTATAGTAGGAGTAGTCATTGTTCATTGTATCCTATGGAAGAGTTGAAGAGAAATGACCAGTGCACATTTGCATTTGAAACACTGAGAAGTGGAGGTAAATTCTAAACTAGGCTGTTGATAAGTAGGCAATTTATAAATTCAAATAAAACTCATTCATCATAATTGAAATACAGACAAGGAATGTTAAGCAGCACACGTTAACACTAGGTAAAAGTATCACATACATAAGTAGGTATACTTATTTTGATCTTTTCAAGCAAATAGTATTGATAGTAGAATAAGCTCAATAGCAGTGACTCAAACACATGCTGTGCAATTGGAAATACCTAGGTTGAGTTCATCAAATGCAGTTGGTATTCAATGTTATCTGTAAGTCCTCTCATTCTGAGAGGAGGCCTGTGTCCAGCAGTGGGACGCAAATAGGCTGATGATGATGATAAAACACAAGTATGAAAAATTGCAAATACAGGCGTTGGCAGATTAGTAAATTCAGTAACAGAAAAGAAATTAAATTATTTTATGAATGACAAGGCATTTTTCTAAATTTAGTATGACAATAGGCTAGGTACTTCAAATGTCTATTTTATATGTGTAAACCAATGCAGATCAAATTGACTTGTTCATATAGGTTTTAAAAATGAACATTGGATGCTGTTAGTATAGTATAGGAACACTAAGCCGATGACAGGATGGCAGAGTTTTGAGGTTTTACAAGAAGGGGGGTCGAGTCTGTGGCATTCTTAGGGAGCATTAAATCCAATCCAGTAAGATTTACATTAGTTTCAATTGATTTAAAATAAATTTTAAGTTTTACTATAAGTTAAAATTAGGGTGGATGCGCACAGGATGTTTTATAAAATAAATGACAGTAGGAAAGCTTTTATTAGTACGCAGTAAAATGGAGGCATTAATATTAGTCCCATACTCATTGTTGAGTATGATAAATAGTTACTTTTATTTCATCACAACAAAAGTACAAAATAGGTGATGAGGTGAATGAACTTAACAGTTGACAAGCAGTGAAAAGAAATGCACAGTAGCAGGACATTCCATAGTTGTTAAAAGATGAGTAATCACATCACTTTGATAGTTCTCATGCGTGCAAAACCAAAAATCATTCTCAGCATTCCGGGCGCTGACATCTTATATTATGTGACAAGCCAAACTTGCATAATCAAGAATTATATTATGTCACTCTTCAGGCTTCTATTAATTTTATTTATCTGTAAATAAAAGATATAACTTAGAAAAGTATACACATTTGCAATACTGTAGGTTATGGAGTTAGTTGACGCTACACATAGATAGATATGAATCAGAAATTGGTTAGATCCAACAGATAAATCACTCATTTTGTACAAGGTTCAATAATAGGGGTTAATGAACTACTAGAATGACCTTAGTAATTAACTATTTTAGCAGAGTAAAGGTTAGAATATAAATTATGTTGACATAAGTTAACTACCTAGTATGTATTTGTATGTTTGACACTGATCTGTCTTATAACGACAAGCAAGTAATAAAAGGTATTTGAGAAAAGGTACCAGTGTAATTTACCTAACTTATCAGTAGGATGATTTTGTCAAAAATCGTGTTCAAGTAGAGCCGTCATTGTGAACTGGGGTCGTGGTTATTTGGTCTTGATCACACACTTTATGCAAGTAACAGTGCATTGTACTCATAGAAAACAAGCATTCATCCCAATAGAGTCTCATAGTAGACATAGATAATACTTAATCGGAGATATTCAGTATCTGAAAACAGATTAGTACATTATTTTATTAGTATTTTAGAGTTGTACAACCAAATGCAATATGAAACAATAGATCGGAAACTTTACGCAGTTATTATTGCGCAACTAGGAAAGAGAGTTTGTTACAATTAATAAATAGCAAAAACAAATGAAAGAGGTGGTTAATTACCTGTTTATTGTCATGTTGTAAGATGTAGTTGGAATCAGTTGGGAATCTTTAAAGATAACTTGAACGCGTTTTGTCGAGTTCGGTTGTTGGAAACCACGTGGAACGTGGGTTATTTCTACTAGCGTTTCTTTTCATCAGAATCTCTATTTCATTGATCGGTTTTAGAAGATCGATATCGGGTTCAAATTAAAATAACATCGAGTCACAGACAAGACGAGTTTGTAGGTTAGACTTGTTTTTTTAATTTTCATGGTGACATGAGATGAAAGGTAAAGATACAATGACCATACAACCAAAGTCTAAAAAAAAAAAAGTTCGTTTTTATGTTACAAAAAGTAAGATAATATCATACTAAATCACTGGAAAAATTACGCTGGAATTACCACAACAATTTATAAATTTAAAAGTTATTTTACTGCTTTAAAATTAATTAAAGTCGAAGATCATATAAAATGGATGATACGAGGGGGATAATGCTTAAATATTTAGGAAAATATGATAGTATTTTACTAAAATTACTGGAAATATATACGGAGAAGTTACTACAACAATTTGTAATTTTGAAAGTCACCTTATGGCTTAAAGTAGATTAGTGTTGAATATCACCCAAAATGGACGATTTTAGGGGGATGAATGAACAAAACCAAATAATTAATTCATCAGAGCAAGGACTAGTTACGTTTATGGGTAGCATAAGTATTTCAGAAATTAGGTATGTGTGTGAGATAGGAATATCATAGTCCACACCATTTCACTTTCGTAATTTGAAATGCGATCGATCGATTGGAGAAAATAAGTAGAATCGATAGATCTTCATCGTTTATTTAGTTAAATGAATCAAATAAACTTTAACTGTTCTTGCAATTACTTCAAGTATTTAGGAAATTAAATTGCAACAGCGTAATATTTAGATTTAGAGTAGAATGGTTCGAATAAATTATCGATTATTTCTAACTCGGATTCTTAGATGGCGTTAGTAGTCTTTAATGATAAACCTAGTCGAATTCAACGTTTTGTTAAATTTGGTCTGATAAGTGCAATATTGGTAATTGATACATTTCATAGTAATTTAAGCTTATCTAAGTTATTTATACGAGTGTTAAACATGAACAATTAATAAACTAATCTGGTGGAATTTGTTTAAACTAGTTTCAGGATAGAATAATACAGATGGCGCTAGTTGTCTTATTTTGTCAAGCAAATTCAGATGTTTCAAGATATTTATAATTTGAGAAATTTTAAGTTAGGAAAATGGAAGTTTGGGAGAATATTTTAGGTTCCATTTAATAACATTTTTATAAGATTTACAGATAATTACCGTTAGAGCAGGGCATTTAAAGTTATCAGGTAGATTTAGTTCAAGAGTGTTTAGTAGGTGACACTCAAGAGATTAGGGGAGGCCTACGTCTTTCGGTTGACATTATGATGATGATGATGACTCAAGCGATTTGGTGTTCTAGACACTAGCGGCCGAGCACAAATGTGTGAGGGTCATTGAACGTTACTTATCGGGAGTAATCAAATTGAAACATTTTACATGAGTTGCATTTAAAATAAAGTAAGAATTCGTAAATTACAGCTCTCATAAGTTCATTTTTAAATGAATGAAAAGTTCATCTACTTGGTAGCAGGTGGCGCTAGTATTGCAATATTTTAGCATCATTTCATTGTTTAACCGAAAATGTAAGAAAACGACTAGTATGTAGATGTTGTACACATGTCTATAGAACGTATACCTACACACACGTACACGTATGTACACGACTGCAAAAGGAAAAGGGGATGTATAGTAATCAGGGTCCAGTATGTATGTAAATCATGTGAGTTTGTAAATTACATGTTATGGGACAAGGTTTTCCGTCATGTTGTTTGTTTATCGGTCTATAAAAAAAAAAAGCTACGAACGGATTTTGTTGCGATTTTGACCACTGTTATAGGTAGATAGTTTTCCGAGGAGGTTTATTCCAGTTAAATTCACAGGTAGCGTAGAGACTCATGCGAGGCCGGAGCGGTTCGCTAATTTATCGTAAATTTTATATTTGATTGGGAAAAGTGCCCAACAGTAGGACATGGGTAGAGTAGGGAGGGCTGATGATGATGATGATGATGGGGAAAGTATTAATAAGAATTAATAACATTGCGCTTTAAATACCGCAGGATGGTTGTGGATAACAAAAGCAGTCTCAGAGAAATAAAACAGATCACTCACGTATGTAGGTAGAGTTTGGCTCGACATGTTTCAAAAAAAAAAAGGTGACCTCATCGTTAGTGATAGTGGCAGTCGAGTGGGTTTAAATCGGAAAGAAGTTTTCATAATGCCGTGTCGCGCGCGCGCACGAACCTACTCGGCTAGGCGTCGTTTACATGTGCGCTGCACACACTTACCGTACTGACAGAAACTGTAAATTTTCTTGTTTTTTCGGTGAATTCACTAGGTCTACATTGGGCGATATATATATCGATATAGGTCTGATAGATAAGAATTTTTGTATACTTAATTTAGTAATTTAGTTTAAATAGTAAGTATTACTTATTTTAGGCTTAGATCATGTAAAAATAGTTGCAAGTGTGGAAATTAAATAAATTAATTCTTTAATAATTTATAACAGTATGTTTTGGCAAGATTTATAGCTAAATGGGGAGGGAAGATTTTCAATATTAATACCTTAGTATACGAATTATTATTAAGAGTTTTATGTACTGTATACATCTGGTGTATATTGGATTAGTATCACAATTTTAATTCAATTGTAATTTGAGTAAACAAATTATTGGAAAATTAACAAAAGATGTTTGCCAAATCTGGGAGATTGACAAATGTTAAGACAGCGTGCATGATTATTATTACTTAGGTAAATACCTAAGTAATAATAGGTTTAGTGTAAGTAAGTGATGAATGATGGGGTGAAATGTTTTTTTTACAAAAGGTTTTTGAAAGGGGGGTACGTGGAAGGAATTTTTGTAAAATAATGATTTTGTTATTTAAAGTTTGAAGGGTGTTAATAATTTGTCGGTTTCGTAGTTTTGGCGAACCATTTACTGATGGTTGCTTAAGAAACATCACACTTACAAATGAGCTGTTTGTTAGAAGGTGTTAGGTTAGGCCAGCAGGCAAAAATTCAACGTTAAAGTTGCATACAAACAGTTCATTACTCTACTTGGTATGCAAGCCAGTTCGACACACTACACATGCTCCAACATTTGGTCATTATTTGTGTTGGGAGACGGATTTCGGGTTAAGTGAGGCGTTGATGGTGGATTAACATTCTGATTAATTGCAGAAAAAAGATAAAAATGCTAAAAGGATTGTATGATTTTAATTTGGGATATGTAGAATTTCCTTTGTTGATTCTTAATTACTAATATAATAAGTACAGGCGGATGAGACTCGGAAGTGCTGTAGTGGCAGACATATGGTTATTAGAACCCACTTGGATTCACACCCCAAGTGCCCTTGTTGAATTCAGCTGATCTGGTTGGGGTGGAAGTTCATACATTGCACAATTCATTGTAAGCTCGAAAGCACTATCCTGGGCAGAGGTGATCGAGTATTGGTTTAAATACACACCACACAAAATACACTTCTTCGGCAAATATTAGTAAAATAAATAAGATAAAAATATATTCGCGTAATTTTTTTTTGTTTTATTGGTACAATCTACACCGGTTGTTAATTTAGTGTATTAACCACCTTAGTATATTGTAGGGGTCGGATGTAACGGTCCAAGGCTTCATTTAAGCATATTTGGCCCTGGACACGAATATATTTCATACTTGGTACAAGTAATTAATTAAATAAACAAAATAGTTAAGAATACGGATTTGTATGGGGTAAAATTACTAGTAACACCATCTAGCGGAAGTATCCGGCAACAGGTTGTTAATTAAGTTTCGGTTTATCGAGCTAGCTTAAGTGGGGCTCTTACGCGGTTCAAGTTTATGATAATAGATGGCGCTAAATTAAGTCTGAGTTATTTATCATCAGTACAAAAGAAATACTCAAAATGCAAGGAAAACAATTATTGGATAATAATCTCTGCATTATAATCTTCAATACTAGCAAATTTCATACGACTCGATTCAGTATTTTGGGCCTACGCGGCATGGGAATAACATTATGAATAATACAAAGAGATTATGGAAAATGCAAGGAAAACGGGAGTTGATTATTAAAGACTAGTGTCTTACGCTCATTTTAACATATGTTTCGTCAAGTTCTGTTCAGTAGTTTAAGAGCAAAGAGCATCAAAACATGAAATGGAATACGAGCATGGCGATGTACTTACCATGGCGTCATTTTATAGAAAGAAAATCTGTAATAAGGTTTAATTAATTAATAGGGAAAAGTCATGTAATATCATTTATCATAATATACTCTAATATAAATCCGAAATTATCATAAAGATCATCTACAATTATAAATCAGTTAAAAGTCGCTAAATAATACAAGTTTTGGAGCGGACGAAGTAAAGGTTAAAAAATAGCTAAATTACTAAAAATGCAAGCAATACATGAATGGAAACTTATGTCTTGGTCTATTAGCTATCTTTAAATTAAGATCTTAAGTAAAATAGGATAATTGGGAAGACGTAGGAACATACTTTGTATAAATAGCTGTCATTAGAACCTTGTCGTATAAGTCGTATCATCATAAAGTAAGGAAACTGTATGCGAGGACTTGACGTTTTAATGTGACAAGGAACAATTAGTTGAACGGGAACGAATTGGGAGAAATGTTGCCAATATATCGATTGCAGGCAAATTGGCACATTTTGCCCGACTGCGAAACGCGAAGAGGGGTGATGTGTTTATCAGATCATGTATGTATGTGTGTACGTATGATTGTTCCTTTGTGGCACATTAAGTTATTATAATAGATAGTGAAGTAAAATAGCTATTACATAAAAAGGGATTTCACATAAAAGCATCAAATTTATCAGTAGAAGAAAAGCAACACTAAGAATGATTTCTGTACTAGGAGAACTAAGATTAATAGAGCGATTTAATTTATAGGCTATGTACATAAAAGGTGGAAAAATGTAATAATAGTATGAATTAGGATTAGAATATTTTTCTAATTGGAAGGAAATCTAAAGTATAGTGAAGGAAATTTATATTTAGAATGTTTATGTATGCTTGGAATATATTGGAAATTTAAAGTTCACGAAGAATTGTCAGGGAAATAATAGTATGTCGGCAAAAATTAGGGATGGTATCACTTCTGTGTCGATTGGGTCCGTGATTTCGCCGAAGTCGGAGGACGCTTACGAAAGCTATAAAAAGGACGAGCGCATCGAGGGGAAAAGGAGAATATCATCGATTTTCATAGGGTTAACGTTACTTGTTGGCCGACGGAGAATATCATCGATTTTCATAGGGTTAACGTTACTTGTTGGCCGACGGAGAATATCATCGATTTTCATAGCGTTAACGTTACTTGTTGGCCGACGGAGAATATCATCGATTTTCATAGCGTTAACGTTACTTGTTGGTCCGGGGAATTAAGTTTTATTTCGGGGAGATTTTCATTTAAATTCTTTTAATTATTGTAGTCATTCTTTTAGCATTTTAATTGGGGGTTTTATTCATAATATTTTAAAGTAAAATCAGGTCACAGCGGTTGTAAGTTACATCGAGTCTGCTGAGTGTTAACTAGAGTTTGGTCATTGGTTTTTAATTTATTAATGAAATATTTAATGCTAGCTTTCATTCGGAAGGTTTTCGTGAAGGACTATTTGCAGCCCTGTGGCGGTAAATGTTCTTTGCTTCTGCGAGACTTTGGTCGCCGTTCCATAGCGGTTTGAATTAGAGTCTTACGCATTGTTATTGTATTTTGTTACTAATATTTTTCGTGTCTTTCCCCTTAACGTTATTTCTCGAAACCTACCGGTGTCAACGTCAGGAAATAATAGTTAAATCTTCACCGGATTGTGAGAGCGATCTGGAGGCTGTCTGGTTCACGCTGGGCAGTCTAAATACTCTCTTGCAGTGCTATTGAATTGGCGATATCAGACTTGACGGTTGATCTGGTTGTCGTGTTACGACACAAGAACGGGTATTGCCAAGACCTAGTATTTGCAATCCCCATATTTATATATTTATACAAACACTACGCTAGGTATTCTGCTGATCCGTGGGGTCTTCGTCCTAGAGGAGCTTGCTCCAAGACCTCACAACAATTAGGGACTGGTTAGGAAAGTTAGCACACAATCTCTTTTATAGGAGCATAGTAGAGTTTCATTGCACCCCGAAACTCTTTACACTACACTAAATGTAAATGTGGGAACGTACCCTAGTTTTGCCAATTATACACACAGTTTAGGGGCCTTCTTGGCATAGCTTTAAAGTACAAGTTAGGATGATAGGAAGGTAGAGGGAACTAGGCAGGGACTTTGGTGTTAGGGAATAGCTAGAATGGCGAAGCCTAGTGACGGACTAGATAGCCAATTTCGCGGACACACACAATTAATACATAAAAGTGAGATCTTGAACTCACATTGGGTTTCATCACAGAGCTAGGGAAAAGCTTAAAATCATACATACCAATAGTCATAAGTAAAATTGCCTAATTAAATGACTCACTAGAGTATAATTAATTCCATAACAAATCCAGATAGAGTTTTTATCCTTAATTGATTTGTACTCTCTTTGCTTTAATTATCATCCATGATGAAATACGTTTTAAGACTAGCAACAGGTCCGTAGTAGTTGATCCTACTCAGTAGATCATGGATCTGAGGCCAGCCCTGGGGAAACCACCCTGGTGAAAAGGTAACCGCCGAAAGGGGAACCGATTCTTTGGCTCGCGTCTCTGCTGAATATGACTAGAAGCCCGCCAAGTTACATGTAATGATGGTTGGCGACCGTTAGTTTTAATCGTTATAGTTTAACTTACAACACAGAGTTAATCAAGGGATGAAAACACTCACTGTTTGATTAATTAATATTCATCAGTAAAACATTCACAATGTAGGGAGAATGTAGACCAAATTGAAAGAGTCATAAAAGTTAGACAATTTATAATATTAGTATATAAAGTTATTTGTTAAGAAATTCCAATTGAACTCTATTATATGATCATTAAGAGCTATGTTGACTCACATCTCAATACAGTAAAGTTACTTGCTAAAATATAAGCAGTGTCAAAAGAGTAAAGTTGCAAAGACAAAGCTATCCTCCAATCGACTCTATCATTCATATACTAAGTGAACGTTGTGTTTTGTTCATGGATACGTCCCGAGCAAATTTGACACCGTATGGGCAAATGAGCTTAACAGTGAACTAACATAGTCTTCATTTATCTTTCAATACAGACATAATTGAAAGAATTCTAAGGCAAAACATTACCTGTAATGAAAACGTAGTTATGTCTGGGCAAACAAGCTTAAATGACTGATAAATAAATATATATAAAAGCAAACCTAAATAAACATAGATCCTTAGTGTTCATTGGTAGAAGTTGAAACATGAAAAGTACATACACATACAGTATACTTTATGAGCAGTTTTCGAAGTCAAAACTAGGACTTAACAATCCACAAATATATAATTGACATTCACACAATGAATGAATATGTGTTAGTTTTGAGGTCAAGGCCTATAGTATTTCTTGACACCAGCATGGGCAAGGAAGCTATACAAAATTAGCATGCTTTCATTTAACTTTCAATGTAAACAATAATTGAAAGGGATTAGGCATAAACATTACCTATCCATAATATGATAAAACAAAATCATAACCCTAATAAACCAAGTTCTGGCTTAGCAAACAAAGCTTAATTGAGTAAAAGACAATGTACTTAGACATGTATGTGAATAACATAAAAGTAGATAATAGTATCTATAAAGCTGTACTTACTGCTAAAACATCAGCTGCAATAAGCCACGGTAGTTCTGTGAAATTATACTAAATAAAAGTATGCCTAAATTAGACCATTCAAAGCAATAGAAATATGTTTGCATGAAAATTCATAGCTGATATAAGCGCTATGTAACTGAAAGTTATAACATTACCTATAATGACGTTATCTATACTTCTAAATAAAATAGGCAAATAATGAATGCCAAACTAGGTATACATCTAAATATATTGTTATACCTAATACTCAGTTTATATATTAATTGAGTGATTGAAATTTACAATCTTGGAAAACTAAATATATATGGTTACTCATGTTGCTATGATATGTACTCTATACTCTATATGAATCTATGAAATATTGATCTTTGGCAGACATAAATATGCTGTAATCAGGTTCTATAAATACCTATGGGAAAAGAAAATTAGCCAATACAATGGTTGATACATTTGCGGGGTTCCTCTCTATCTCTAGTAGTAAAAATACTGACATTACTGCTATACTGACTGTAGACTTTTGATAAATAAATAATTCAATACTCCCTGGGGGCGGTGGAGAGATGTCCAGTCCGGAGTCGAGTCTCACAGTTATGGTATCAACCAAAGACGATAGTCTTGGGCGGAAGGAAGGGGCCCTAATCTTAGCCGCAAAGCATAATGCTTATTTGACAAGCATTAATGCTACCCCAGTTACTTTGTTTTACTTCAGTTAGTAAAATTACTTTGTCAGATCATTAATTTAATACCTTTGATACTATTAAACTTCATTTCATTTAAGATAACATAACTTTAGTTAATTTGCTAACCAATTCCAATACTTCATGGACATACTATTCTTATATGACGCAGTTAATCAATTGTTTTATTCCTAACAAGTATGTATTATTCCTTAACCACTTAGGAGTGTTTTCTTAGTTAAGTAGGGATCCATTCTTACTTTGACTTAAAGTACTTTGGGTTTACTACAGCGTTCACAATGTAGGTTCCACAATCGCTAGACGAATCACAAGGCCAATATTTAATTGAAATTTCTAGGTAGGCTGTTCAGAGTAAGCTAGAGTACTTCAGGATAGTGTCGCGGTTACCAAGGATTTATGTTTCTTAGTATGATTAGGCTAGGTACTCTTTACAGTTAGGTCTACCCGTGACCAGGATCAGTTCTAGGTTAAATTTAATAATATAGACTCCAGTTAGGAGAGGTAGAGAGTGTACAATCTGGTGATGCCTTACTAGGATAGGATGTTTAGGTACAATGGCTTCCTGACTATTATTGTTAACTCTGTCTAATTGTTATTTTATTTTTAGTGTTGTATTTTCGTTTTTATTTGTCTTTTGTCATAAAGTCATGTATTGTTTTTGAAGAATAAAGTTTGTATCTATCTATCTATCTATCTATCTATCTATCTATTCAAAAATAGAAAGCCGCTTATAATTACAAAATATCGTAATATTTCATGGCTTAAGTTAATGAAAAAAGTTTCGCTGTGTTTATTCCCTGATGCAAAATGAGGAGGAGTGTCACACCCCTCTTGTATCATTGCATGTGTATGGGTGTATCAGTCTGTGGCATCATAGCCGCCAAGCTGATGGACTGATATTTATACGTTTTTTTTTAATTTAAAGCTTCGTGATCGGACCGGGAGACGAGCTGTCGGTAGGCCTCCAACAAGATAGAGCGACGACCTAGTAAAGATCGTGGGACCGCGGTGGACGCGGAAAGCACACGACCGGTCAGAGTGGAGAGCCTTGGGGGAGGCCTATGTTCAGCAGTGGACGTCTTTCGGCTGACATGATGATCGAGATGATTCTTAGCCATGTATAATTTATCGAGCGAGCGAAGCGAGCGAACGTATCGGTTTCAGCTTGGACAGAAATGGTTTCGTATGTCTGGCGTCTGTCTGCCGTGTCGGGCTGTAGGGCTAGCACGACTGGCCGCGACTTTGTTTGTCGCTCGAGATTATATTACCCGTCCTGTTGCATTCTGAGTGACAGAAAAGGACGGGCAGTTATTCTCGCACGAGATAGAAGTCGCACTGTGAGTTGTGCTAGACCTACTGTTCTCATGTACAGGTCGCATTTCTCAAAATTTTACGAAAATCGGTTGAGAAAGGCGACCTGCAAAGGAGAACAGCAGGACATACGAAAACATTTTTGCCCAAGCTGAAACGGAGACACTGTGCGCTCGCTTGATCAATTATGAGGATTAGGTTGTATCAACCGGGCTTTATGCTAGAAAGGGCAGAGAAAGTTAACAAGTGAACCGAGGATCTGTATTCTGAAGGTATTGTGTTATAAATTTCAGTGTCCATCAACAGTCTGCCGATAGCACTAGTATAATAAGTAAAATCGAACCTTTCTCCACTCATCCTTTTCTCCATCAACGTGAATATGAAATGCCAATACCCGCTAAGGAAATTAATGGAGAATTTATTGTATAAAGATTCAACATTGGCTCTGGATTGAAACCGTGCAATCACTACAGTTCTCTACCGTTCTGATATTCTAATAGACGAGTTTATCCGTAGCGTAATATAATAAAATGACACAATTGGGTACTTAGTCAAACTAGTTTTTTTAATGTCAAAACGATGTCTTAGAATAGAATTTTGTATGATTTTTTGAAACATGACGTCATAATTTCCAGTGATCAAATAGCTTCCTTTTTATGTTTCCTTTTAATTAAAAATTGTCTTAATTGTAATTGATAAGTGACATATCGGTTTTTACCAGTATTTTCGAAAGCTTTATTAAGTTGTATTGTAAAATTATTTTATTTTGACATTACAAATTGATGAAAAAAATCACAAGTAAGTATATATTAATTTTGCCATATGCTGTACAGTATACCTCTCCAATGCAGCAGCGAATGTCGCTCCATCATAACAAAATCTAATATATTCCAATTTAGGTTTTTGTTTGCTGAAAACGTTAACTGAAAATACGTTACGTAGGAAGTTAATAAACCATGGCGGAAATTCGACGTTCTGAAACACATCGGCGACGTCGCTCCTGATAATATTTATTATTTACCTACATTATGTACGGTGTCGCGAAATAACTTGGATCTTTGGTATGTTGTTTTGATGCGTTTACATATTTACGAGTATAGGGTGAATTTTATATCAATTGGAAATATACGGATAGAAAAAGAAAACACATACAGAAGAGAAAGCCAGAAACTTTAATTAATAAGCAAACATCTTAGAGTATTGAGCCAACCGCCTCCCGGAGGCGTCACGCTAATTTCTTTACAGAAATAAGTAAATCATTTTCAATGTTGGTTGAAGTAGTGTATATGCTTACGAAATGTATTAATGCAATAACGGTTTTCTTGATGTCTTCGCAACGCACGCAAAGTTTCAAAATTGTTTATTAACTATAGCTTCACATACCTAGACAATCACACTAGCACACAACCCAAAATTTACGTTATTTCGTACGATCGAGGAAATTAATTCCTGACCCACCATGGAACCTTTTCACACTAAACGTCATAGTGACATCGCATAGCTTGACAAGGAAGATCGTTATGACGTTTACTATGAAAATGTTCTATGGTGGGTCAGGAATTAATTTCCTCGACTCTACTTATTAGAATAAAGAAATTAAGGTAATAGGTATAATTATATCATATCTACCTAATGTATCTAGACTGCCTGCTCAATCGACTACGTCTGGGTTAATTTTTCTTATTATGGCGCATAAATTCGGGGTATCGGATAGGACAGCTGGTCATACAGGTTTTGGCAGAGAGTCGGTGGACTCTCCGGTTGGTATAATGCTCTAATAAAGCCAACGTTAACCGTAAATGTAACAAGCTGATTATGATTTTCGATTCTGTGCGAAATATGATGATTCGCGTCGGTAAATAATGCTGTTTTGTATAATTAAGAGAATTAAAGCTTAGTTGCTAACCAATTTCATTTGGAAATCGTGTATCGCTTCAATGATATGTCGAATGCTGGTTCTATTATGAAATCGATCATTTGGTATACTATAACGGAGCTAAAAGAGGATTAATTTTATATCGCTTCACTATTATCATAATGTTGCTTTGCTTTGCGCTCTTGTCATATCCAAATATCTTAATTTTGTTCAAAAATACATTAATAGGTATCAAATTTGCAGCGAAGAAGCCTGAAGCGATATTTAAATAAATTATATAGGTACTTACAGTTACAACTTAACAAAGGTAGGTAATAATTATAATTCGTCAGCAGCGAAAGATGCTAAGCAACCGAAGTGTTCACAATGTAATTATCTGCACAAGCTCATAGACCTTGGATTGCATGTTCATAGAAATATCAAGTTATCAATAAATACTGATTAAGTAAACTATTTATTTTATATTAACTCAAGTCAACAAAGCTATTTTTGTATTTCCAACAGATAAAAAAATAACAATAAACAGTGTTGCTCAATATGGAGTTTTTTTTCGATGCGATAATAATATCGTATCGGCAATGATGCTATATCGATAATAATATCGATATTTTAAAGTCTGTACATATTCGGCACATTCGATCGATATTAATTATCTTGCATCACTATTACTACTTAATGCCTATGATATATGCCATTAACAACAGAAACGTAGGTACTTAGATAATTTTGAACGGTTCAAGTTACTTGGCCATGTTTGCTTTTTTACGGATATTTTGAATTATGTACGGGAAATACGAGATCTACTTTGTTGAATAGGTAGGTACTCCCGCGGGACAACGTTTTATTATTACACTCCGCTCAATTCAGGATGCCTTACGATCCATTATCTTATAAAAATGTTCCAGTGTGTGTTATGGTCTCAATAAGATATACCTACAAAATATACAAAAATATAGAAATACATGGATTTAAAAACCGCCTTCAAAAAAAAAACGTAAAATAATCCTCTAAAATAATGATAAATAAATAAAATGCGTTTATTTCGGAGAACAGAAACTAAACAATCAAATCGGTTAATTGTATCATTTAAAACTGTTCACAGAAACTAAAGCCTAAAGTTTTATGGCCTAGCACTAAGCAGCAGAAATATGAAGTCGGTGCGGTGTGAGCGGAATATTCGTTGGATGAAGCACCGATATTTGAATAGCCTTAGAAAATATATGAAACACATGATACGTGCCTATAAAATTTGAGGGTTGCCCTCGATTTTCCTGAGATCCCATCATCAGATCATGACTTGGTGACAGTGGGACCACCTCAGGAGTATACCCTTTCGAATAATGATTTAACATTTTCAGAATTATCCTCCAACTCCTAACCGCTAAGGAGTTGTACCTTCCATCATCAGCTCATCATCATGAGATGATGACTACCAGACGCAAATACTTGAATAAATTTAGAAAATATATGAAACACATAGTACGTGCCTGTAAAATTTGAGGGTTGCCCTCGATTTCCCTGGGATCCCATCATCAGATCATGGCTTGGTGACAATGGGACCACCTCAGGAGTATGAGGGACCCTTTCGAATGAAAAAAGAATTTTGAAAATCGGTCTACAATTGACGGAGTAATCGATGTACATACATAAAAAAAAATACATACAGTGGAACGTAGAACATCCTCCTTTTTTGAAGTCGGTTAAAAACTAAGCTCCGAAAACTGTGTAATGTCTCTTCACAGCACATAGGAAATAATTATGTAGGTATTTAATTCAAATGACTTGCCTGTCGTCAAGTATAATTAGCTTTCCTTGAAAATTTCGAGAATTTCCCCTCGAATTCGCTCTGTGCCCTAAGCACGACTTGTCGAATCCTGCGTCACGTAAAATTCGAATAGTAAACTATAACGAGTTTGTATGCCGTTTGGAACAGCGCCCGCCCGTGAGCGTATTTGGAACTAAAATTTAGTATGAGATTTCTCGATCTCGATACGATAACCGTAACGTTACGCAGGATTCGACAAGTCGTGCTTAGGGCACAGTTACCTTGCACAGATATGGTGGATGCGTAGCCAAAGGTGTGATTTACCGGGTGTTCTTATCTACAGTTAGTGAATAATGCGGACTTTACGAAAGTAGCGTAACGTTACGGTTATCGTATCGAGATCGAGAAACCTCATACTAAATTTTAGTTCCAAATACGCTCACGGGCGGGCGCTGTTCCAAACGTCATACAAACTTGACAACGTTTACTATTCGACTTTACGTTACGCAGCATTCGTAAAGTCGTGATCGACCCTCAGAATGTAAAGACCTGCCATGACTACGCGTGCGTTGCGTGTGCTGCCAGTATAATGTTTGTATGTTAAGACGCTTTATAGTACAAAAAAGAAAATTAACAAATTGCAAAACAGCACACAATTGTATGCACAAAGGCGAACCTTGACCTTCGAGTGATTGACAGGACGAAAACTGCCAAATGCTCGCTCGCGCGGCTGCTGCATGCTGAGGCCCGAGTACGAATATTTGAAACCTGCGTCACGTAAAATCGAATAGTAAACGTTATCGAGTTTGTATGACGTTTGGAACAGCGCCCGCCCGTGAGCGTATTTGGAACTAAAATTTTGTATGGGGTTTCTCGATCTCGATACGATAACCGTAACGTTACGCAGGATTCGACAAGTCGTGCTTAGGGCACAGTTACCTTGCACAGATATGGTGGATGCGTAGCCAAAGGTGTGATTTACCGGGTGTTCTTATCTACAGTTAGTGAATAATGCGGACTTTAGACTAACGCAGATTAACGTGATTAACGCAGAGTCAGTATCTCATCTGGACCTGCATACCATTGGACCAATGTTTTATGATTTACAAGGGCAGAAAGTGAAAAATTACCGGAGGGGCGTAGCGGATTATTAATACTATCTTTAACTTTCTGGTTAAATCAGTTATGGATAAATTTGCATAAAAATTACGAGTACATAGAATAATAGCCGACGTTACCAATTTCTTTCTATGTTCGTGTTACAGTAAGTTAGGTATCAAAAACTTAATGACTTAAACTTAATGACGGAGTAATCGATGTATATACATAAAAAAAAACATATATACAGTGGAACGTAGAACCTCCTCCTTTTTTGAAGTCGGTTAAAAACTGGCAATTGCCACAAAATATTGTTAAGTATAATCAACAATTTATTAACTTTGAGACCGGAAACTAATACGGCCGCTTCAACCTACCAGTATTAGTAAACTTAAAATTATTTGCCAATATACGAGTCTAATAACATACTTGGTAATAATATATTACCCGTTCACTATAACCTCGTCTTTTGTCTAAACCCAGGTGAGGGAATTCGGCCACGCTAACGCAAAAGAGCGTATATTCATAAGGAATTCACGGTAGTTACGTCCTTTTGTGTTAGACGACAGAATTAACCCGGTGCATAAAGCATTTGCCGCCGTCTCCATTGTATTAGCTTGATTGCATTGCTTTCCGCAAATGGTTAATGACATAATTAAGCTTGGATGCAGTGGGTTTAGTGGAATTGTGCCATTTGTGCTGTAGTTGTCTTGTAGTTTTGTACGAGGTACGAGTAAGCACAATTGTAATTAAAGTTGATTTGTAAGTTAAACAAGTTTGTTAAGTTAAGTTGTTAAGTTGAAGTTAAACAAGAAAATTTCAGTTATAGCAGGAATAATTAATATACATATGTATAATCACGCGTAATAATAAGTTTTTTAATTTACTTCCTGTGTCTGACAAACTCAATCAGCCAGTACTTGCTCATAAGAATATTACATTTCACTGCAAAGTTTGAAAATACATTATACGGAATTACTGGGGATTATAATTTTATAATGTTAAAAATGATTGTACCTAATTATACACTTCAATTTAAACTAAAACACTGTGTCCTACTAAACTGACTGATTGGTGTTTAGTAGGTATATAACTTTTTTTATTGCTCACAATCGTAGTGTAAGGTAGGTAACAGTTTTCACCTCGGAACTAAAATCTCGCGTGGCTCAATATTTTTTTATTTACATAAAATATAAGTGTAGCATTTCAGCTTCTAAATACTTTAGTTGCAAAGTTACTACTTAAATCTAGCTCGTAAATTAAGTTGCCTCATAGTTTTCCAAACCCTCAAACCGCCTCAAGTTTCCTGAAATTTTCAAGCGATCCAAACTTGATACAAAACTTTTTATCTCAAAGAAAATCACGTAACTGCGTCGCAAACCCAAGTACGTAAAAGTTGCATGGCGTTACGTGGTCAGAATACAGCTAGCGCAAACTTGCATTCCCTTGTCTGCGGAATACATTGTTTCATTAGGGCCGGTGTATAATGAATATTGTATGCCACCAGGACAAAGTGCCACCTCTTGTATAATGACGGCGATCGGGACCGTTACCCGGCACGTTCTGATGTAAGCGCGCACAAACCGGGTGGTTTATATTACGCTAACCCGTGAGGTGTGAGAGGGGGATGTGACATCTGGGCCCGACGACAAAATGCCTAAAGAAGTTACCGTTCGCGTCAAACTGGAATGCGCCTGTAGTGAAGTCACGAGTCCATCATTTTTAGGGGAAGCGAGACGCACAGAGCAGAGACTAACGGGAAAGAGGAACCGCGATACCCCCTCCCACTCCCACGGCTGGAATAACTTCAAAGTTTTAAGTTTGCAGCGCACTGCAACAATTGGACGACGACGTGAGCATGTCCTGCATTCACGCATAAATACAGATTCACACTGGTCAAAAACTGTGGCAAGTGGCCACAGTGGACAGTGGCAAATGGGGAATTGTATGTAAGCCAAGTTGACTCGCTTACTGTCACAGTACAGTGTAACCGAATGGGATCTAGCCCTAATGTTGGTTGGATGCTCTTCATGAAAACACTTCATGTAACATCAGTGTATAGTGATGCAACACCGGTGTTGCTAACTGTAGACGGCGGCGGTAGGTAGTGCGTAAACAGTACACTCACTGTAGAGATAAACTACGATAACATGGCCCGCCCCCAGTGACTTTTAAACATGAAAGACTGGCCACGCACCTCTTTAGCGGTGACAAAATGCGGCCTTCACTCATTAGCTGTCATTACACTGACATGTCAAACTTCAAGGGAATATACCACAGACAAATATACCATCTGGATAATGTACGACTACCGACCTGCTAATTCATGTCCACAAAATAAGTAGTCACATGATAACAATGACCTGCTAATTCACGAACATAAAATAACAGGTCGTTCTTTATTGACCGAGCGAGCGAAGCGTCAACGTTTCAAATTGGACAAAAATTCTTTCGTATGTCTGTCCAGCTGTTCTCCTCTACGGTGCATAATGTTGTAAACAGGCTCGATAATTACAGATTTTTTGGAAAAAAAAAATTTGCTCACGAGGTCTACAGCTCACAGAGCCACTACTGATAATATTTTACGTATAAGAGACGAGAAAGCTCACAGAGTGGCAAGTTTCAAAGGTAAAAATATAAAATAACGGTAAAAATAAAAAAAAGATATTTCAGTGACGTCATTGGCCAGATAATGCACGGTCTAAATCGGTAGATCTAAAAACTGGAAAATCAAAAATTCCAAAAAAAAATTCAAAAATTCTAAATTTTGTTCAGCAAATAGGCAGTTGAATGCTCTTTTACACGTCATTTTTTTTGAGTCTACCAGCGTGATTGCCAAGAAGAATGCGCCGCAAGAAACTTGGCACAAAGTATTTTTTTCTAAAATCAAGTTACATTAGATCCTATAATACGGAACCACAGATAAATTACACAAAGAAAGCTCACTCTATCATTAAGAAAAAATAAAGAGAAAAAAAACCGTATTTTAGAAAAAAGTGTAAAAAAATAATTATTAGAACAGCAAAACCATAACACTTTACTTTATTGGCACGTTTTAATTGAGCAGGAGATGTATAGGGTCTCCAGGTCAAATATCTTTAGAAATACAAGGGGATGTATAGGGTCCCATTACCAGATACTTAATCTAAATGGCTTAGATATGTATAGTCTCTAGGGTCAATTTAAACTAAATTTAAAATCAGCAGAGGTGTAAAACGCCTCCACGGTCAAATAATAAGTATAATAATACATATACATAAACTGGAGATATATATGGTCTCTAAATGTCAAATAACAAAATTGATGAAATATACATTTCATGTCATCATGTCAAATAAATAAAACATTATTTAAGTCAATTGTATTAGAATTAGTACGCAGCGGACAACGGCAACAGAGCCGGACACCATACACGAATATCTTCGGGACGCAGCCAAGTCACATTAATGTCCTAATTATCTTCTGTTTTCAGCCTTGGCCAGGTGGTACCATCACATAAGTATTCATCCACTTTGTAGTATGATTTTTTCAGGAGAGCGGTCTTTATGTATCTTTTAAATGAATTGTGAGGCAATTCCCATGCATCTACAGGCACTTTATTGTAGAACCTCACGCAATTTCCCAAAAAAGACTTACTGACTTTTCGTAGACGAAATTTAGGGATGGCAAGTTTATGCTTATTTCGGGTGTTGAAACCATGCACATCCGACACTTTCTTGAAAGATTTGATGTTCTTGTGTGTATATAATACAATCAGTGGAAATAGATGGAATAGTCAGTTTCTGTAATAGTTTTATTCAATTTGCCAGGATCGAACAAAGTTATAGTAAAATAAAAATAAAAAACAAATATTCTATGAAAGTCGACCGGGAGTTTTCCTTTCCGAATTTCTACTCGGGTCGGTATTTATCAGGTCGGGAAATTAATGGCCCTATGTTATTTGGCCATAATATTAGAGGTAGGAATTTATCAGGTGGGGAAATAAATTATTGGCCCTGCATTATTTGGCTATAATATTATAATTTTAAATGCATGGGTCTCTTTACGAATAATGAGTATATTATTTATTTACGTATTGAATGTGATTCCTTGTGCTTCGTTTTTCTTTTTAGTGTTGTTTGTACAGTTCAAAAATGTGTAAAACTGTTGAAATTGGGCAAGTCAAGGAGATGTCAACTGAGCGGCAGCCGTTGGCGACTAAGTCATCGAATCACCTAATCACCTATATTGCTTGTCCGCGCGCGGTGAAGGGGTGGCACATTCGTCTATTTTTGGTACATCTAAAATTCAAAACGCTTCAATGCATTTGTGAAAGTAGGTAGTGCTTATAAAACACCACCAAGACTTCCAACGCATGTTGCATGCCGGGCTTCTAATTGACGATGAATGCTTACAACTACACTACATCCTTACACAATCTTTCGTAAGGATGTGACTAAACTCATTGAAATAGTAGTAGTTTATCTCTACTAAACACTTGACTAATGTCGGCCTTATGGCTTCATCATCATCATCATCATGTCAGCCGAAAGACGTCCACTGCTGGACATAAGCCTCCCGCAATGCTCTCCACCCAGACCGGTCTTGTGCTTTCCGCATCCATCGCGGTCGTCGCTCCATCTAGTTGGAGGCCTACCGACAACTCGTCTCCCGGTCCGTGGACGCCATTCGAGAACCTTCTGACCCCTTATGGCTTGCGCGGACGAAAATTCAATAACAAATAATTGAGTACCTACTTACCGATACCGTCAGTTACATCCTCTAAAAGTACTAGAAATAGAACTGCGGCAAGATATGCAATTTTTAAATTAGTACTCCAGCCTTAGTAGAATTAATTATGAAATATAATATCTAATCCTTATTATAATTGGAAGTTATGTAGGTTATAACGGTCTCAGGTTCCCGCTCCACAGGCTTCTTCCTAGGAAAGCCTTTTCATGTAACTTGCGTGGTTCTCCGGCCGATATCCGGTTCCCGTCCGTAAACTTAATTTAGGGTAGGTACCCGACGCTCACAGAGGGTCGAGCACGACTTTACGAATGCTGCGTAACGTAAAGTCGAATAGTAAACATTGTCGAGTTCGTATGACGTTTGGAACAGCGCCCGCCCGTGAGCGTATTTGGAACTAAAATTTAGTATGGGGTTTTTCGATCTCGATACGATAACCGTAACGTTACGCAGCATTCGTAAAGTCGTGCTCGACCCTCAGGGCTGGCACTGGTGCGGACGTAAACTGCTTTAAGCTGGTTTTTTCAGTCTTCCTGGTAGCCAGTAGATACTACTCGCTACAAAATCAATGTAGATATGGTTATTATGTTAGATATCAAACGCACAGTACATGGTTTTATACCGATAGGTATACAGGTGAAATTACATGTCTTACAAACTTGTCTGTTAGTCACGTTCGTGGAGCGGTAAAAACACACAAAAACTATGTACCTAAGGGTCAATCAACTTCTGTAGCTCGTTGCCATGGTGATGTGTCCTTAGGCACTCATTAAAAGTATTCTGATTTTCTGGGCTACAAATCGACCGAAAGTTAAGAGATGTGACAATTAACTATAAGCTTTAATATTAAAAAAAATTGTCAACTGGTATAGTCGATCAACAAAGACTATTAATGTATTAAAGAATGTGTTTAATTTAAATACACGATAAGGAGATCTTTCACTTGCTGTAATACTTGCGGTTCATTCATTATCAGTGGCCCGAGCACGAATGTTCGAATTCTACGTAACGTTATCGTATCACTGAGATGGTCAACGTAGCGTTATCGTTTCCGCGTATCAAATAAGTTATAAAATACAGACTAAGCGCCCATAAATTTCAAATAACGCAGACAGCAACGTTCACGTGTAGAAGGTTTTACTCAGAATCCAAAGGGAACAAAAAAATATCTTAAACAAAACTTAAGATTTATAGAGTCGACCAACGCGCAACATAAAATTAAATTAGACAAAAGAAACCTGACTCGCTTTCTTAAAATTAAGTCGTAAAAATGACGCTTGACAAGTCGATACTTAAGAACCCATTATAGACAAAGGACTTTGTGCAATCTTTCGTAGGACAGACAAAGTTAATTGCTCCCACGTGTTGCTCTAGACTCGAGTGAAACCAGTCGAAAAATCATAGCAAGCAAAAACATCATGATACTGCGTTTTAAGGGCGGAGCTTACGCATGACTATCGTCCAATCGCAATGATCGGTCATAGTCATTAACCAATCATATGTACGGAATTACTCGTGGGAATATTTTAAAATTACAGAGATAAGCCCACAGCTCCCGGAGAGGGGGTCGACACCCGAAGGATGACGCTGACGGGAGTGGAGGAGGAAGTTGGGGCAGTTGGATCTTGGCTCGCTTCACGACAAGAACCTAGAAAAATCTTAACGATTCTCTCTGTTAGAACCTATGAGCTTTGAGTTGCTATGAGGTTGATGAAGGTCCTAACATATCGAAATTTTGTAACTAAAATCTAAATAAATAAATTAGTTTGTAATTTAGCTAGGGAGTGAAAAGTGCATCCAGGAGTTATTCGGTAAAGTACCCGATTTCAATTAATTAATCCAGGTTATCAAATAAATCCACTACTTGTTATTACTGTTCTGTGATTATAGTAAAGAATTAATCTAGACGAACTATATGAGTCTTATTATCGCCTGATTCAGGGTGGATATAAGGGCTGGAACTCAATAGAGGTCATAATGTTGATATTGTTCGGATTAATGATCATGGTTCTATTGATCTTGATGTGTGAGAAATGTGGGGGTATTTGGAGGTGTTTGGGCTTGATTGTAGTAGAGAAGTCACACCTAGAGTTCGAGAGATTGATATGACCGAAGTTGGTAATTGAACTTATAAAGGGTCATGGATATATTTGACAAAACTGGAGAAAGTAAATTGTAAAATGTAATTTTATGTGTACTGTGTTAGTCTGTGTGAAATGAATAAGAAATCTTGTAATTCCCTTGGTTCATAGCTTTAGATTTTCTTGCCGATCTTTGATATTGTTTTCCTAATTGTTTTAAAACTTGATAACGAATAAAGATCGAACTTCATTGCCGCACAACAAATAATAAGAGTGCAGTCACAAGGGCAACCCATTGGAAGCTATGTAAATATAACACCAATCACCAATGTAATAAGGTGGAGAGTTGAGGCGAACGTAAATAAGACCCTCAATTAAAGCTCCTTTTCACACCAACTAAAACAAAACTAAAATCAAAATCTATTCATTGTACTCAGATGAACTAATTTGTGTGCATATTTTTATTGTGAGATTATTTGTGTTTATTGTTGTGTGATGTGTTTATTAGCCACTATGTGCATGTGTGTTAGTGTGTAAATAGCCAAAAGGGTTTTTTATTTGGGGGTTCGTTTTCCCTTTATTAGTATGGCTCTGTAGGAACAGAATTCCCGATTTTCATAGACATAATACCATCAATGACCATCTAAATAATTGAAATAGTTTCTTTTGCTTCCTCAAATGTATTATATGGTAGATCTTCTTATTAAATAAATTAATATGATCTACTAAATTTCATGGTTTTCGTTATATTCTAGATAAGTTCCCTATTTCGGAAATATTTAATAATGGAGATTTCTCATTAATAAATTGAGCGGATTATGCTACAATGAGATTCCTAAATCAAGAGCAAGTAATGTACACTTCGTGTAATAATTAATCCCCACTATTGAAGATTGCCACACTACATCTCGATCACAAATTTTCTATACAGTTCAATCTCGATGACATTTTACAGATAAATTATTAACCACGTAATAAATACGGGTTAATAAGTTAAATTGATTGATGAGACCATACTGTTAAAATTATATTATCACACACTAATTTTGCTTCAAATTGATAAATTAAGTTTCTTCCAAGCGAACTAAGAGTTAACTAAAGGTTGCATTTCCTGAGCCTAGAGTTGAGAACAGGAGTCACAAGTTTTTTGAGTAATAAAATCCTGCGTATAACCGCTAGGCGATGTCCTAACGGATTTTAGTGACTAAACGTCACGTGTATTGGGAGACATCAATGGCAGTGGACCGTGAGCGTCGGGAACAAGTGGGTATTGTTCGCATCGGTCACAGCTGGTCTTTTGAGGCTGCGTTAATTTAGTTGAGACATTGAAGTAACGGAGGTTTCAGCAAATAAACTGATTTGGGAAGGTTGACCCTATATACTCATGTACATGATTCGGTGGCGATCTGATAGCAATCCTGGGTACCCAATACACGCCATGTCTTACAGATTGACCTCCGACCTTGATTTGGCCAAACCATATCAAATATTATTAAATCTCATAAATCCATGGTAAAAGGGGTAGGGGCCCGCTGGGCCCCAACATTGAAAGTACGCATCCTCGGATGTTGGAAATGTAAACGCTTCGCAGCGCAAAGGAGGTCAACTGTCACCCCAATAACCTGACGACAGGGCCAGTTACTGGCGTAGGCATCCCCGTACCAGAGTGAGATTGGTCATTTTGTTTAGGCGTACCTGTTTCTAGTATTTTCACTGTCTATCACGCTATCCGAGCACTTACTTTATTCCATACAGCCAACAATAGTACAAGCGAGCTTCACTAACTTGTATTGAATGAGGCTCGCCTCATTACAATAAAACCTTTGTCTACCCCGGAACATAAAAGTTCCAGGTAAGCGGGTGGAATGAATGACAGTCAGGGTACTAGACCACTCAATCCAATGTACTGTATAAAGATTTAAAATTGACAAATAAGCTGCCTCCTTGTTACCGAGATGTGCTCCAACTCTACGATGTTTTCCTGAATAAAATCTAAATGCATTTGATACACTAAATAAATAAAAATATAGACGATCATAGCCGTGCCATCACATCACCATGGAGAAAATTCATATTCAATTTAAGTAACAAATACGCGCATGGGGGGGGGGGGGCTCTGTTCCAAACGTCATAAACTTTCTCAATAACGTTACTAATCGTTTTCGTTGCCTAGGATTCGAATATTCGTGCTCGGGGCATTGACACCCTATTTATACCAAAGCGATAAAATTCGAAAACTTGAGCTCACATCCAGTACCTACGCATGTGTATTGTGTAAGCATTTATAGCAGAGGTTTGAAACATTGACATAGTTTAATTGAGTGAACTAATAATTCTACTCCATTATTACTTATTGGTATAGTTTACTAATCTTTACCAGTAACATCCTCATTTCAACTTCTACCTATAATATAATTTACCCTCTTTAACAAATTGCTTTAGATGTTTATCTTCAGGGTGATAAATATTGCCCCCACATTAGTTCCGAACGCGTCATTAGTGGACGCCGCGCCCGAATAAGAGATGAGGCCATTTCTAACTGAGTTATTGGTTGTAATTCATTATTGGTCAGGTGCAGTTTATTTAGAGTACGTTTTCTTTTATTGTCAAGTGCAGATTATAAAGGGATACCACATCCAGCGTCATGCACCGACAGCCGAACCATTCACAGCACGCCACCATACCTTCATATTTTGCTTTGTGTCAATCACGACACAATGTTGTCATCAGCGTGAGGCGTGCATTACAAAACGACAACTCGGTGTTGTGAGTGGCGCTGAATGGGTTATGGTTAAAGTTGGGAATGTTTTTGTTCTCTTTGCCACATGGTTTTCTATCTCGTTTGTCTCCATGAAGCTACATACAAAATGTTTTTAAGTTCTTTTAGTCCTTGTAGATTTATCTGCTGTAGGTTGTACTCGTCCATCATGTAATTAGAAGAATGACTTGTTTTACATGTTTTAAACGGGTTAATACCGGTTAGATACAAACTACGTCGAACTTCTTTGGCATTGCTCAAATAAATATGATGTGATCAAATAAATATACGCATCATCTAGCTAGAGAATTTTCTCCTTTTTGCAGTCGGTTAAAAAGGTTCATAATTACTCTATGTTATATTTTTCCTTTAAATCTCGTCTACTAGCTTGGTAGCCCTCAAACAAAAACGTAATGTTTTTCTTCAATGAAAGGGTTAGGTACAAATAAATACACACAATCTTGCTTCATATTTATTGAAGACGTACAGTTAACTTATTAACAGAAGTTTTAAAAGATATTTACAAGGAAAATGTAATATTAAGACATGGGTAAAATAGATTTTAGTTGTTATATAACATTTTCGTTTAACCTAATGATATGTTAGTAGTTACCTTGCCATATAAATGCATTGTTTGTAAATCATATGAAAATATAGGAACGCATTAAATTTGTGTTATAGAGAGAAAAACCAAGCGTTCAAATATTAAGTCAACAAAGTTAACAGTGGAGTAGGTATTGCAGAAATATGGATACACTGGCTTTTTATAAACAAATCATCAATTATATTGAATTTTCTAATAAATAATAAATAACTATATTTAACAGTATTACCCTAATCAAATTTAAACTACACCTTATGAACGTGCACAACATTTAACAGTGATTAAAATTATCTATCAACTAGTGAATCAATTTTAAATAATTGAAATAAATTATCCTCTTAACCAATCAATTATAAGCCGGGGTCAGTTTTATAAAATACATAATTATGTTTCTTAAATAACTGCTTCTATAAACCTGGCCTTTAACATAAATAAAATTCTTAATTTTAAAAATCTAACAATAATTATTGGTTAACTTTGATATGCTTGATATTCTCGATATCACACAAGTAGCTGAAATTACTTCGGTTCCTTTAATAAGGACTTATTAAATCTCATTTACTATCCCTGAAAGTTACTTGAGCAACTTGTGATGAAATAATTTTGCTAGCAGTAAGTAGGTATCTTGATCAAAAGTTGCCTTCAGTTTGATAAAATAATTATGTATCTTCGATACATCATAATACTGGCATATCGTATATCGACGTAAGATAAGGTTATTCACCATTACCTACCCAAACGCTAATCAAAATATGTGATCATACAAAGTGTATGAGGTGTATCATACTTAATAAGCGACGACCTGTTAATTTCGTGCGGAATAAAACGCCTGTACTGGTAAGAGGACGCCACGTCGCGCGCGGCATTGTGACAAAGCATTTGTAAATGTAAATTTTCTCAAAAAAGTCTGGTACCTTAAGACTGGTTTATCGACTCTGTAGTGTTATATGTATAAGTATAGCTATTAAAATTATACCTTGTGCATTTTCATTGTTGTGTAAGATCTCTAAAACTTTTTTTTGTGCGATTAAAACTAAGTAATCATAAACTTTGAGGCTGCAACATAAACATTACACAACATTATTTGATCACCGGTGTAAGGCAATCACCACTTGTATAAATTTGGATTAGCGTTTATGCAAGTGAGGTAATCTAAAGCACACACGGTTTGTTGCCCTACCAACCGAAAAAGGCGTAGCTCTACATGTATCAAGAAGAAATATATTTATTTCTCATCTTCAGTGGTACAGTCGAGGAATTTAATTCCTGACCCACAATAGCACATTTTCATAGTAAACGTCATAATTATTTTCCTTGTCAAGCTATGCGATGTCACTATGACGTTTACTGTGAAAAAGTTCTATGATGGGTCAGGAATTAATTTCCTCGACCGTACGAGTACACTGCTGCGGTTTGTAGCGTATGACCAAACACGTACGTCCCTTTTGGCTGGACACGCCAACGAACCGCTTACGGCAGACTTTAAATGTGACTAAGACAATTTTAAATATTTGTTGATTCTGATCCGTGACTAGGAAATGAGTTTCTCGCGCTGAGTGTCGCCACTCCGTCGGCCGAGCCCGCTTTGCATCCGCCGTCTGACACGTTACCTATGGACACTTTATGCTAAATATTATTTAATCTTACCCAACTAACTCTTCAGTCTTGGACGTTTCGCTTAAATAGAATACTCCTAAACCCGCGTTGAATGTATATCGATATCTCTCCACGTTTTACTATAATTTAAACCGTGTGTATATGCTACAGTGTGAACCACACTCAACAACGACTCCAGAACAACATTGAGATCAAATAATTTTTATGTTATTTTATACTTAATAGACACACACAGAATTGTTCGGACTAAGAATTCCAAGAGTCTCGATCTAATGAAGACAATTAGCTACTAACTTTAATTGCAAACATGAATTTGGAAAACATGGGAAATATTGTTTAAGAATTTGAAAAACCACATTCACTAATAACGTAAAGACACTTACGAGTCACACGGCACGATCAAAACTTACGACATCTAAAAAGAGAAAGCGAAAAATTTACACGACATGCATTCTCGTCGAATCATTTTATTAAAATACATTTAGATTACTTACACCTCGGCTAGTGAATACTAAGAACGAACTGATCACAAACAGCTTAAAAATCCATACCTAATTGTATAAAAAACGCTGTGTAAAGGTTCGCACATAATACTTAATTAATAACTATTAATATTAAAAATATATTGCTCAGGGTTCCAGTGGGTCGGTCTATCAAATCAGTGCGTAATAATTGTAAAGGATCTGCCGCTGATCTAAACCAATGCATAATAAATCGACTGCGTTTCCATACTTTCAAATTGTCAACATTTTTGTTCCCGTTTCTTAGACACTGCCGAAACTAATTCATATACTTAATACAATATATTCAGTATAAACGATCACTTTGATTGGTACGTATAAACCCAAACATAAATAGGTATACAATATCTACATTGTCTAACTAAAGTGCAGCCAAATTTTGTATAGAAAAACATTTTCTATTAATAAATATAAATAATATTCATTATTTTTCAGGTGACCTATTTTTAAATTACGCTAGATGTATACATATATATATTTTAAAAACGTTACACGCTAATGATATGTATTATTTTGATATGTAAGAATTACATTCGATCACAACGATATATGGTGCGTCCATCGCGGTAGCCAGTGGCTTGTAAGTTTGTTAACGTCGGCACGGCTAGCAAAACTTGTGAGTATCGCTTTTGTTTCATCTAATTTCGACTAAGCTGATATTTGGGCATTGATTATACCTACCTATTACTTATAAGGCAAACTGTCAAAACTGTCGCAACATAAGGATGAGCATAACCATTATTTTTAATATCGCGATGTTTACGCATTTAACTTTTTCAGTTCAATTAGCATAGTAATAATTTACATTGTCCGCAGTAATGGAACAAAGCGGCTAGCTCCAAATTTTTTTTTTTTACTTTTCGCTTAGTGCACCTCTTTATACACCAGTAACAAACGGACGTATTGAGCGACAAGGGAGGTCATACCACGCGTGCACTTTGAAACTTACGGTAAGTTTTGTTAGCCATGTCGACTACAGATGGTGCAACCTTTTTAGTCTTCGGGCCAGCCAAGGTCCTCTCCGACGAGGTCATAGAACCTCTGATTGTGTTGTATAAAAAACTTGCGCAGCTTCGTTACCACGGCGGGGTCCACTCGCGGGTGCTTACGCCCTTTAGTTTCGCGCAGACACTTGTCAGTCGTGTCATTCCGTAAGCAATAGAAACCTTTCGTTTCGTTGAAGTAGAAGTTTCTTCTTCCTGTTTGAGAATGATTAACTTTTGTAAATAAATTGCGAAGGGAAAATAAAATAACCCTTCTTAAAGCGTATTATAGAGGGCGAGAGTAAGACGATGAACGACTTTGTATGCCTTATCATTAACATCATCGTCTTAGTTCGTTGAAATGCTGGCCTTTCACAAGGAGCTTCACAACTATCGATTCCGAGCTACTCGCGCAGCGTAGCCAATGGCTTCCTGCGGCGATGCCCAAGATATGCAATGTTACTGAGCTGAGGTTGAATTTAATTTATATGTATGTGGGCGTGTCTATTTCATATAAATATACGGATAGCCCTCTCTTCTATACTTTTACATTTTGTTTACCTATTTTGTGCTCCAACCCGAGGAACTTTTCGATGCGCCGGAGTTGCGGCACGGGGTCCTCGATGAGCAGGTCCCCGTTCACCACGAGGATCTGTTCCCGCGGGAACACCTCCAGCCACCGATGCAGGTATGCGTGGTATAGCGATATGGCTATAGGCCTAGGACAATATGGTTTGGTTAGCTTCTTTTAGGTAATTAAATATGTTTTTTTGTAGTTTGTAACGTTCGTAGACGAGAAAGCTGAAAAATTTACTTTGAATATGGGCCATCGAAAAGTCTGGCTAATCTGTATTGGGTACTATAACCACAAGTATACAGCTACAAACACTGATATCATATGAGAGAAATACCATATGCCTAATTTATATTAATTTTTTGTAATTCATTTCTGTACGTTAGTGAAACGCATGATAAATCTGAAGATACATAGAGTCAGATAGAATATGTCAGCACACGACAATTATCGGCAGAATACTTAGTTGGAATCATACCTCCCTATCCACCGCGGGAAAATTCCCCCTTCCATCTTAAACTAACCTGTAAGCAATATTGATGGAGCCATCGGGCGATATGGCGAGATGTTCGAATGGTTTGGCGGCGTCGGACGCGGGGTGGGAGGGCGTCATGGCGTGCGCGGGCGCAGACGGCGTGGCGCGGCTGCGCAGCTGCGTGTAGTCGGAGATGGCGCGCGTCACCGGCTCCCGGACTATCAGGAGGAGCCGCACTGATGAGTTCATGGCGCGCACGCGCTCTGGCACCTATGGGAAAATACGATTAAAAAAACATTACTAAACAGAACTTTTTACCCGACTGCCGAAGGAGGATTATTATTGCTAACTGTACTTGAGTTGGTATTTAAGGTTAATCTACTTATCCATACCAAATTTCAAGTCGATACGACCACATTATTTAGGAGGTGAGTCAACCGACTTTAACATGACAGATTTGGTTACAGACACAGGGACAGGGACTGGTGAAACGAAATTAAATAATGGTAATGGTAAAGGAGCTTTGGTTAGTCAAAGACGTCGCACATACGACGGAGCAGACGGCAGTCTACTAACTGCCGTCTGCCGTCTGCTCCGTCGTTTGTGCGAAGTCAAAGTCACCCACGGAGTGATGGAACAACCAACCATGAGAGATGTAAAGCTCCTTTCTCGAAATGCCTCTCTATTGTTGCCTAAACTATATCTAGGTATCAATTTAGTCCTGTAGGTGTAATTTGCAACGCATGATTGATACTTCTACAGATGCAAGCGTATGTAGCTTGCGATAAGATTAGATCACTGACAATGATACTAACGTTATACTACTGTACCTGCTACCAGGCGTAGGTGGCGCGAAAAGATACGTTGTGAGCTTTTTTATGCTCTCTATGCAATCACATTAGCTTATTATTTATTATCCCGGCATCCGCTCGACGTGGCGTCGTTAAATGATATTGTATTCCTACCTACACAGTTCATCCATTTTATTTTCTTCAACGGTATTCGCTGGACCTATAAATCATCATTAGAGTAACAATTGTATATTGATTGTCTGTCGGTTGATCACTTGATCTGCGTAAATGCGTAAAACTTTTGATTGATCATTGGGCTACGTCTCGTTTGTGTAAATACTCGCATTCATTATTACTCGTTAATTTCGGCAAAAATTCAACTAACAAAACTATTCATCAGCTTATAAGTTATTCATCAACTATACCCAGTATTTCTGTTTATGCTTATAAGCAGAAATATTATCGCTATATGTACCTTAGAAGCAATTGAACCTAATTTGCGAGTCAAAAGGTAGGTGCAAGACTCTCTTTTTACGCTGGGCAATTCAGTTTCGTCATTTCTATTTTCCTATCCATTCTACTTAATCGATATTTTGAATCCTCTTTGAAACACAGTGGCGCATACAACGCGCTTTCCAAACGGCATCGCGAGGTTTACATAGATATGGATTCCATCACTGCTTTCGTGGCGTTAAAAAAAAACATACATACAGTTTAACGTAGAACCTCCTCCTTTTTGGAAGTCGGTTAAAAATGCCACACGCACTTTCTTTTACACTTTGACACACTTTCGTTTTAGGTTTATAGCTACGTTTCCCTTCCGCTGCATATACCGTGGGAACCGTCTACTTCATAAAGGGAGCCTCTGTGCAAAAGTTCAGCTTTCTGGGTCCATTGGTTTGAGCTGGACATTGATGACGAATCAATCAGAAAAACAGCAATCTTAATCACAAAAACAGCGCCCTCCGTGACAGACTCACAAAATACTGGTTCAGCTTTAATTATGAATCGTGAAAATATGAAAATATTGTTGTGTTCCTCGTTCCAAACAGAATATAGACCACTAGTCAAATTATAGTCATAGAAATACGAAATATTGTCAATTATAAATAGATAGATAGGTATAGTTAAACGACATCATTGAACTTACCTCAGGGGTAACGAAGTAACTAGGGCTCTTTTCTATCGTGATCTGTCCCTTGAAGGACAGCGGCATTTTACTCCGGTACCACTCGAGGCCCAAGGCGTAGTTCTCATCGCGGTCAAAGAAGTGGACTTCTCCAGACGCCTTTTGTACCATTGGGTGGAGGTAAAGCATTTCTAGGAGGGCTCGGGTGCCGCACTTGCGAACGCCAACTATCAGCGCCTGCAGGTAGAAGATGAAGTAAGGATATGACAGCTTCAAGACTGTACCCGTCCCCTTGCCCCCTCCCACTGCAACGAATCGCGTCACTGTGACACCCGCTTTAGTACGGATAGCAACGACGCTCGCGTAGCTGTTACATTGTAACGATTAAAACTTTCAAGATTTAAGTTGTTGTTTATTGCATTTTTTTATTACTATTGTTCGCGTGTAATATAAATAAAAGTATCAAAAATGCGTAAAATACAACAAAACGTGTTACCATACAACTAAACCATTTCAAAGACATTTTACACAATTTCAAATTGATTACAGTAAAAAATAAAATGTGTAATGTTTTTATCAACGGTATAATTATGCACTTGTGCTGTGTCGTCATTTTGTAATGGTCTACGACGGCCAACTCGGAAGGGACGGGTCGTGCAGAGCCCGCTTTATCTCTTCGAGGATCACTTGCGCTAGCGAAAAATGCGAGCTAAGACAAAAAAAAGTACTAAAATTTATGACAGGCTAATGTGCAGCTCAAGTAGAGTGTGTTAAGTTTTATTAGCGAGGCATCTGTATATGGTCATAACAAGATATTTGCGGTTTAGCTAAGCAACTTGCCAGGGTGGTGCGAATTTGACGTGTTGATGCATGTATTATTGATTCGGCACTTTCACCTCACAGATATTTTGACACTTAGTACAGGAGAGCCCAATACACAATCCATTATAAATTCATGCGATTCAGCATGCGTCGTACACAAAGGTATTTTGCTTGAGGGTTGACCCAAAAAGAGGGGTGTTATATATAAGGTTGACACGTGTGTATCTGTGAGCTTGTCTGCGCGTCGTAGCTCCTAAACGGGTGGATTGATTACGGCGCGGTTTCTTTTAATCAAAAACCGAGAAAAATGAACTTTAATCGAGATGGTTCGCCTTAGATTAGTTTTCGTCGAAATCGGTTAATCCGTTTTTGAAATATTGGATCTTCAATGTTGGAGGTTTTCTAACTTTTCTAAGTTTTAGTTATAGTTTTTGAATATAATTAAAATACTGCACGTACCTGTGGCAGTCGCTTCATAGGTCTGGGCGGTCTCACGGGTCGTGGCCTTTTCCGCAGCGCCATCGGATGGTTGATGCTCCGGCCGCCAACCTCTTGGCTTTGCAGCATCTTGCGGCTCTCGCTGGCCGCCGACGCCAAGCTGGCAGCCTGGGAGATTTATTAGGTTATGGCCATTAACATAAACATCAGGATATGCCCTTTGGAACATTCTGAAATAGGAACGGTGTGGCCGAGCCCGCCGGCAGGAGCGGTTCGCGCGGCTGGCGGTCGGTGCCCGTGCGGACGTATTTACTGTATTGGAATCAAAAACGAAGTACCGAAGGGCCCGTCCATACTCGTACTCTATGTATATCTTTGGTTATGGCAGACTTTTTGCAATTATCTTTCATAATAGAGAAATAAGACTTGTACAAGCGGTGCGTGAATTTAATTACGATGTTTCCGGGTGACACCTATAGATAGTGTAAGAAGAACAAGTTTTCAAGACACGCAGCCCCTCGGACCCACGTTTCCCATGCCTTAAGATTATTTCTTATTCCTGTATAAATATTGACTATCAATAATAGTCAATATTTATACAGGAATAAGAAATCATTTGATATCCAAGCTAGGTTCTAGTTTAGAAATTCTTAAAACGAGTTAGCAAATGGTTGGTGTAAAAATTCTTCGCATTTTTTTATGTTTATTTTTGAGCATTTTGAACTCTCAAACGAGTTTGCGTAATAAATTTATTTAGGTAGGTACCTACTATGGACTTTTATGGCAGGTAAAACTTAAAATTTTAAACTGCTGCCGAAACTTTCGGATTTCGAAAATATTGTGCTCGTAAAGATGGCACTAAAACGTTGACCGTAAACTGACGCAGCAGTATCACGCTGCCGTTAAATATATGGTTCCCAAAAAATACTCTAACAACACGGGAAAATGCTAGTTTATCTATGTACTCCAAACTGAGTCTGTTGTTTAAAAACGCCTGGTTTGCGGCAATTCCTCTACCGGTGAGATTATGGCAAAGTCGGATCTCATTTGAATTATCCGTCGTTTTCGATCACCAGAAGATCCGATATCGTTCGGGGATTAGTCAAACAATTTCCTATATGTATATTGACTGGAAAATTTATTCAAGTTAATAATTTAGTTCGCATGCTGCATATGGATCCTGGCGTTGTATTTTTTGGGAACTATGATGGAAACCCTTAGTTTTGACATGTCACTATGTCTTTCTTAACTCGCTCGATTATGCTTGCATTGGTCATCTACAACATTTTTAACACATGAAAAAAGATTTGATAAGAATTGAGAATAACAATAATTAATGAATAAATTGTATTTATTTATCAATTAATCAAAATTTGTTACCTAGTACCGATAACACAAGCTCTGCTTAATTTGGGAGTAGGTCAATTGGTTTCATTTTATTATTGGCGGATTTCCGACACCATTTGGTGTTCCGCCAAGGATAAACACTATCGATACAAAATTACCAGGGCTCTTATTCTCTAAGGTTACATTATTCAGAACTATTTCCACGTTAAGTGTAAAAACGGTTGTCATTTTAGCACCGAAAAGTGACCCTTGAGGCTGCGGGCGAGGCTGAATAACACTACAGTTTCTATTGAACATCTGAGCGCCGTCGTCCATAAACACACACCTGAACGCAGTCTTCCATAAACACATAATCTTCATATCAATACTTCAATTTACTACTCACGGTGCAAATATACACATCAAGAATGGCAGTGATTAAGCTTGCACGTCGAATTAGTACGCCGCTATATAGAGAATGGGGCACCTAATATGTATTAATGGCTAATAACATAATGATATAGGATTATGTAAGACAAAGTCACGCTTATTGATGCTTAAATTAACGTTTAAGGATTGTGTTAGTTCGTGGTGATTGTTAGACTTCGTCATGTTTATGTATGAAGGTGCAGTGCGTTAATAATTATGTAGTCTTTACCTTTAGATATATAGGTAGAGTCGTTGAACCTTTTGATTATGTAGAGTCTTATAGAGTTCTTAGAGTTTATTGAGGAATGGTGGTGGAGTTTCAAACACATGCTACAGTCAACTACTTTATTAGAGCGAGCGCTACTCACCGTAGTTGAATCAGTCAGTTCATGGTTCCCCTTTCTACGGCATCGAATTAAATTTTCTACATGTGTACAGATTTGAAAACCTTTTTTTAAATTTAATCAGAACGGCACCAGATCTTAATTAGAGAACCGGTAAATTGTAGTAGAAAGTTTAGAGCGGCAAACCCTTGGAGTTGGAATAGGCATCATAAAGGAAGAGCGGTACAACGGGTTTATCTACGAGGGAGCGTTTGTACATTAATTACGATTACGAGTACAGCGAACGCGATAGGCACTGACTGTGGCCCGTTGGTGCACACTGCAGCTTAACGTATCACTTAGTGTTAGGGCATAAATGGGGCATAAAATGATTCGCTTGTATTTATCTCTAGAGTATTAATCAGACAGGTCGCTGTCTATCTCGCACGATATCCCAATTGCATTCGCCATCTTTTTCTACGGCCAATTTTTAATTTTATAGATAGAAATGGTATTTAAATGCGTTTGCGACTGAATTTGCATTAGATAATAAGCTCACAAGATGTGTAATAATATCTCGGTCAGTGGTTCATAGCGATATCGCTTTACTGACGTGTTGTACTCACATTATGCCAAATGTAGAGGTAACGAATGTCTTAATCAAAATTCGAGCTCATTTAATATGAGTCTACTGTGAGATTCAATCATAGTGAAATATATCATTCAAGCAACAGCGGTTGTGCGTCGCTGTCAGCTGCACCGCGTAACCGCGCGAGCAGAGAGTTGGCGCACAACGTGTCGCTACCACCGAAGCGAGTGCTCATCGAGGAGGGACTACGGATTAGTCTGAAACATGACACGACTGACATATCAGTGAACAGTTTATTTCAGCGGATGACTTCGAAACAAACCTTGTTTAATACGGCAATCGTCGCACGACAATATCGCTACACCTCTAGTTAGGTTGATAAAACTACAGTGCAATTTGTAAAGCATGTGACCGCGTGGAATACAGCGCGGAAAAAACAGGCAACCTCCTTTTTGTCACGCTTGTTGGAGGGCCTTTTTCCTATGGCAAAGTCGAGCGTGGTCATGTTGAATAATTGAACATGACATACTTAGGTACGAGTATTATAAACGAGTAACACTTTTCGGCGTCACTCTTTTCAATAAACTTTCTTTACTTAAAAAACGGGGTTCGGGTTTCGAACTACTTAAGGCAACTTGAGGTATACTTAAAAGGACGGAACTAAAAGAAACTGTTTCTGATCGAGAGCGATATATCAACTTCCCAGGATTTCTTATCGTGCATCACGTCTAATACTGAAAAAATCTTCACCTCCATCTTTATCGTTCAGTCAAGTGGATCTTTGGGAGTGGATAGTGGTAAGTACTTCTACGTATTATGCAAATAATAATTGACATTATTTACCTGCCATCATAATTTCAACCGTTGCTTTCTGTATTCGATACCAAATAAACATGCCACCTAATGTTATATATATAAATATCCCAAAGTTCAACTTCTTTATTTCCAAAATTTACTCCTTTATTGCCATGAATTTTAAGATTGAAGGTGCCAATTACTGGGGCAGTGTTGGGCACTATTTCATTTAGCATAAGTTTACATAACTATTACCTTTCACGTCGGTGGCGTGAGTCTAGCATAGTACACGACGCAAAGATCGCCGATGGCTGGTAAGGTAGAAGTACTATACATTCGCTCAAAATGGTTAGTATGTGAGTTTGTGAGTGTTCTGCAGTATAAAGGCTGAGTGTGACTGGTTGTGTGAGGGCTTGGTTCGGTTCGGCCACGCCTTTCGGCAGCACGCACTGCCAGCGGAAGCCGTGAGCTCCCACAAATAATTAGCAAACGAACGGGTTCAATGATGAAATGGATTAAAGAAGTTGATCCCTTTAAACAAAAGCGGGTCGAAAGTTTCGTAGGCATTACCTTATTTTTAGATGGGATCCATCTATTTTTGAACTTACTGTGAGAAAGTTACATGAAAGTAGCAAATAGCGTGGTGTATTAATCAATTGAAATGCACTTTAATGTCATCATTCAAAGGATCTCGAACAAAATATACGAATGTCAGATTTCATTTCATGATTGTTGGTGAGTATTCGTACTTAAATGACTCTTAAAGTTCCGATTTTACATCGTTAGAAGCTTAATGCCATATTTATTTTTAATCAAATAATACATTTTACTTACCAGTAAACAACATTATATAGAAAACATTATAAACAAAGGAATTTTATACCCAAAAAAAGTATCTTTTTTATATCAAAGCAATTATTTTAATCCAAACACAAAGTTGTTTGAAAAAGGTAAGCGAGTACCAACAATTAACCGGTTAATATATTAAGGTCGTTTCATCGTTCAACCCTTGTTTAGTTAATTTAGTCGGTGCCCCTGTCTCGACTGATTTGTTGGATTGCTGTTGCTGTGTCGAGGATAAACAGACAAACAAATAGTAGCTTGTAGGCATTAACCGTGCCTTTGACGTCAACCTCACACAGAAGGACAAGGTGTACAATTAAATTGTATTTCATCGCAGCGCGAATGTAGCAAAATTAGGTATTGTACCAACTTTGCCAATTCGTGAGCCGACCGGCCCCTACTGGTTATGACTCAGCTACTAGCTTCCCCTATGACATTAACAATTTGGTTGGTCACCCTCACCTCACGTCATTCTGGACATAGAGCGATAAATAAAACAATACGTTCGGGCATCCGCAGAATGATGGCCTATTCCGTGGAATTAATGAGGAACGTGGGCTGTGGTGTCAGATTATGAGAGAAATTATAAAGCTTAAACTACCTGTATCGGATTATCCCAAATGCTGAAAGAATGGGATAGTGTTTGTAAATTTACAAGCACAGCTTTAAAATAGGGGCATAATGTCAAGCTTCATGTCTGTGAAAACGACGCGGTGGACGGACAGTAGTAGTAGGACAGAGTAGACGGCAAGAAACGTCATGGCTCACCTGTATGCTGTACAGCGCGCTGTCGTACAGCACATGGAAGGTGAGGAAGAGCGACAGCAGCGTGACGGAGAGCAGCGCGGCCGCGAGCCTGGCCGCGTCCCACACTGAACATCCTCATGGCTCACCTGTATGCTGTACAGCGCGCTGTCGTACAGCACATGGAAGGTGAGGAAGAGCGACAGCAGCGTGACGGAGAGCAGCGCGGCCGCGAGCTTGGCCGCGTCCCACATTGACCATCCTTATGGCTCACCTGTATGCTGTACAGCGCGCTGTCGTACAGCACATGGAAGGTGAGGAAGAGCGACAGCAGCGTGACGGAGAGCAGCGCGGCCGCGAGCTTGGCCGCGTCCCACACTGACCATCCTTATAGCTCACCTGTATGCTGTACAGCGCGCTGTCGTACAGCACATGGAAGGTGAGGAAGAGCGACAGCAGCGTGACGGAGAGCAGCGCGGCCGCGAGCTTGGCCGCGTCCCACACTGACCATCCTTATAGCTCACCTGTATGCTGTACAGCGCGCTGTCGTACAGCACATGGAAGGTGAGGAAGAGCGACAGCAGCGTGACGGAGAGCAGCGCGGCCGCGAGCCTGGCCGCGTCCCACACTGAACATCCTCATGGCTCACCTGTATGCTGTACAGCGCGCTGTCGTACAGCACATGGAAGGTGAGGAAGAGCGACAGCAGCGTGACGGAGAGCAGCGCGGCCGCGAGCTTGGGCCGCGACACCCCCACCACGAGCACGCAGTCCGCCAGCTCGCCCTCCGCCGGCCGGAACGACGACCGCGGCAACCATCTGCACACACCACTTATGACTATGGAGGTTTTCTGATGCTGGGTATCCTACTGACCAGCTAGACCATGCCTACTGTGCTTTGCGTGTCAACATTGCTTCACGCACCAACTGTGCTTAGGTTTATGCAAAATCATATTAATTTAAGTCACCAGAATAACCAATCAGCCAAGTAGGTATGGCAAAAGTAAGGCAAGTAGGTATGGCTGGTGTAATAGGTTGCTGATTCAATTACCGGGCTAAGCTATACATTTCTGGTTTTGTATGTATGCTTGTTTCTTAAGTATTTAGAAATTTTATATTAACTGGCCGAGTGACTATTAATGATAATTTAAGATTGACGGGAAAAGATAGTTACAAATAGCGACCGAGACGCAAAACGAATGAAACGAACTTAGAATTGGACTTAAAACGAATGAGACTAATTACGAATGTGACCAACATCGAACGTATGCAAAAAATTTAGGCGAATAATGGAATGAGACCAAAATCGAAAAGGAATAATGAATAATGAGTCCTAGGAAGACCGTGACGAAATACGATTAAGACTTATTAAGAATGAGACAAGTTACAGAATTAGACTTAGGAAGATAGAGACATATAGCGAACAAGACGAATGAAGAATGTGTGACGAATATAGAACGAGACGAAATACGAATTGAACGAAAAGCTAATGGTACGAATAACGCTGATACCAAAATATGACCATTCCTCTACACGAGTCAGGTGATTATATTATTATTATTATGTCGCCGGAAATGCGTACTTTGGGTTTTTCTATTTCTGTAGGTAGAATTATTCAATTACTGAGCAAGTGGAAATGTTTACGAATTTAGTTTCCGCGATTCCAGAACATTAGGTTGGCAAATAAAGTGACTCATACTTGTAGTGATAAATACCGTTTGCGTTACGATATTACGTAGAGCTACTTATTATAGAACGATCTTAAAATAACGTAGAGCTACGACCAGCGTCCAATGTTGAAACGAATGTACCTATCCATATATTTTATCTGCCTATTATACACACAACTTGCGAAGATGTATCCAGTTGCTTTATGTGATCAATGATCATTGCTGGTTATTTCATATAAATTAATGTGGAAAATATCTCAGAAATATTTATAAAGAAAATTATACTGTAGAATATAAATACTTACAGAATATCGAGCGGCAGAGACTGCGAGCAACTCCTATAGGTTGCTTCCGTGCGGTGCTTGGTCGGGAGCGTGTGATTCATCTGCGCACGCGCCTCCATGCGGTCCCATCGATCGCTCACTCACGGTAGCACATCGCGTCAAGCCTACGCCATCGCGCCCACAGCACAAACCATCACAGACGTCGTTTCTATCTCTTACTCGACGATATTCTACAACATACCGCCATTGCTAATTCCCTTAATACGATCTGCAAAAAATACACAATCAAAAATATGTTTTAAGAAAGAAGCATAACGCATTTACGGGTTATTTAGAAGCGTCGTAATTCAGACTTTGCAGGTCAACGCGTTTTCTCCGTCGTAAGTGGCCTGGAAAGGGGTACAAAGGACTATTGAATCACGCACTTTCTTCATTAAGGCTACTGCAGGTTTCGGCTTTACTACGCGAAATGGCACGGTGTAGGTTAATCCGAAACACGTTTTGAATCTTGTTATTTCTTCATGGATAAGTAAACAATAAACGTGTTTAGTGACTTTCACATACCTTACAAAATTCATTGTGTCCGCAATGGCTTTCCCCGCACCTGAAAAGAAAAGTTTTGGTTAATTTCTAATTTGATTAGAGAAGAAGCCACGACAACATTTGTTTTCCAGTTCAATCTCGCGACAGCATTTATCGATCCCCATCCAATTATTTCCAGAAACAAAACAATGTTTTAAAACGAGACTCAAATATAAACCGCTTAGCTGGATTGCCTGTCAAAATTCTTCTCCTAACTGCAAATTCCCGACTCATAACTTTATCTGAGTAGACACAATTATCTATTTTCAAAGTGAAAATTACATTTCAAAGTTCAAGCGGGGTGGAGTATTGTGCTGGATAAATTAAACTTAGTATTCGGTTGTAAAGTTGAAGAACACGAATGTAGGAAATCACGGCGAGTTGTGGTGAACGGCACGAACGCAGCGCCGGTGTTTACGACTGTGGTGAAATAAGTTCAGTTTACATGTTTACACCTCAGAATAAAGAACAAACCAGAAGTTGCGTTCAGTCATAACCATAACCGCACGCCGTGCAATGTGACCATTTTTTATTGATTTCGCTACCCATTTATACGTAAAATATAATCACATTCTGGTTTTATAAACCCAACGGCATTTCTGCATGTAAGAACGACATGAGAGCGATTAATAAGCGATTAATTAGTATTGTCATTCGTACAACACGTCGGTCACTCACGATACGCTGCGTGGACGGAGATGACTATTCGACAGTCTATTTTATTTAAGTGTAGTTTTAGTTGCCTTAGTTTTAGGCGCGCTCGCGGGTTCTGGTTTGTTCTGTATTCTGAGGTTACGCCTTTGTTGCTTGGCGAAGACCACGATATGAAGTCTACATAAAGCGCACTTTTAATGTTGTTCCTAAGCGCGGTTATTCTGTACAGAGAGTCGTAAAGTTGTCATTTGGCAGACAGAAAGAAAGTAACGGTTTGCGCACGTAAATGTCAAAATTGTGAATATGAAACTGATATACTTATTTTAGTTTTCTTTTTCTGTCGACCAAAGTATTTGAGCAAATAGAATTTATATGATTGCACTTGAGTGGTTGTTTTACGCCGTCAGATTTACATGTTGAATGACAAATCTAGCAGGTTTTATCTTTTATTTTTTAAGTACCTAAACACAAAAATGTATAACTAAATATTTACCTAATTATCTATTATTTACAGTTTATGTATACTACTTATAAAAAAATCATGTAGAATTCATAATCTTTATTTTGTCTGAGCCTTTTAGTGATGCAGCCAAAATTTTAAACAAGTGTCTTTTGAATTGATTCTATTTTTTCATGTTACTAAAGTATGATCATCAGTGATCAAAGCCCCAAAATTGATAAAGATTAAAAATAAACTATTATTTATTTCGTCCCATTAAGTGAAACAGTAGGTATACGTTAGCCATCTCAAAGTAGTTAAACGTGCAAGGTACGTAAAAGGTATGAATTCCTTAAGCCCTCCATCGTTTATGGCATGTAGTTACAAAGCTATCATCGTCGAGTAGCCTTCATATTTCTGCCCCCTATAATGCGAGTGTGCCTGCCGTGTTGGATTCCAGATTTTTCACTTAAGTACTTACCTATGGAAAACTAAATTCAACAAACAATGTGAAAATTCATGAAAACAGACGGTAAAAAACGTAAAATACGACTGACCAAAACTTTAACGTGAAAATGACGACGAAATTTTGTTCGGCAGAGCAAAAACAGTCAAATGGCAGTTTCAAATTAATAAAGTGCTCTATTTGTGTTAGAGGAGCAAAACCTAACTCATCTATGTACAGGTGCACGGTGTCCTAGGACAGGTGATCGGCACATTGCTCCCGCCGACCAATGCCCGGGATTTTCATTTTGTTAATTTTAAAAATCTCGACTAATGAAGATGAAATGGTTATGAAAAAGTTGGCGAATAAAATGGAATGAATAGAGTTTTGAATAGTAAAATCACTGAAAGTTAGCACGTTCGTAGTAAACGCCCACATATAGGACTGCGGGTGATTGAAATAATGTAATTAGTTACTTGTAGAGGTAAAGTATATTGATGTAGCCACGTCAAGTCTCCTGTGTGTAAGCAGTGCGCTATGTATTTGTAATTTCATTATACTTTTTTTTTGTGAATTAATCAACAAAGCAATGAAGAACATTTTATTTAAGTGCACCAAACTCTTAAGACAAAGTCAAGGGATTTCTATACGTTAGAGCTCCTCAAGTTTCACTACGGGGTGCTTACTTTTACCACTATGTCATAAAATTGAAGTCCATTACATTTTACATTGTAAGATACCTATGGCGTAAAAGATTTTAACCCGCTTTAAAATATGAGTTTTAAAACTCTATTGTATTTTTAATGTTGTCGCTAAAAGATCTAACCATACAGTTTGTACGAAAAACGGACACAAGCAACCGCAGCACAGTATTCGTCGAATTTTTCAATATAAAGCCTACGGAGTATTTATCTTAGAAACAGAATAACTACTTAATAGTACCTACCTACTCTTAGACAACAGGTAGGTGCGTTACTGAAGGTTTTTTTCTGTTTGCGTCTCCCATTCATGCATACAATAGATTAGTTACACTTTTCAAAGTAGGTGTTATCACGGAAGTTATAAGTTACAAGGTCATTGAACCGACATTCGACATTCGAAATTTTGTCCAACACAATCTCGCTTCAAATCAAATGGTAATATTTTACTACAGAGCCTGTTAAATAAGTGAACATAAACATTTACGGGAACAGTAAATATCTCTTTATGGCGATAAATGTACATTGGCAAATAAAATAATGTTTTATTTGGGTATATTTGGTGTATGTCTGCATCTTGAAGATCTAAATTATTATTGCTCACGAAATTGTAGAAAAAAATAAAATACTTAATGCGTCTGCCAATCATCACTTGCTATTTGAGGCTTGGTTGTATATAACCAAAAATAAAAGGTAGAATTATGACTAAGGGCGGGCAGCCCAAAACTCCACGGCTGGCATTACGACTTTTTATAACGACATAACTCCAGTGAAAGAGCAATAAAAATGAAGTATAAGGCAAATATATAACTAGCGATTTTAGATACTCGGATAACTGGAGCAGAAAGTTTTAAGATAACGGCTCGGTTTGTTCTCTTGACGAGCACATACTTTACAAGTGTGTTTAAGTGGGGCATGTGTGAGTTCACTTGACTCGTATGTGCTTGAATAGTTTCGCTGTTAACACACATACGTACAAAATTTTATTACAGAACAGGAACTCACTAAACGTTCGTACCGTCGCAGGTACCCTAAAATAACTTTTGGGTGAAAAAAACATTATAACACAAGCTTTTTTGTTGACTGTACTTTTTGATGGCTGTGCCTGTTTAAGCATCGAATTTACATAGGTATTCACACCAAATTTCAAGTCAATTCGACCACTGGAATTAGGAAAAATTTAAATGGCAAGCAAACATACGTGAAGTTAATAAAAATCGTGTTGCAAATTGTCTGTTAATTAATACTAATACTTTAGTGGCTCTGTGTCATTACACACCAAAGTTCAATAAAAATAAACTTTCTTTAAACTTTGGTGACAATTTGTTTCTTCCATCAAGTTTAGACGTGTCAGAAATTACATGAATATGAAAGTGCTACAATTTAAACTTACAAAGTTAACTGCAAAACGCAACAGTAGAGCAGATTTTTCATAATTTGTAAAATATTTTATTTCTTTTATGAAGTTGTTTATACACGACTGACAAAGAAAAAGAGTGTATTGTTTTAAGGGTTCATGTAATTAGCATTTATTAATTACCAGTTGTGGATAATAAAATAACACGCATGAATAAATTATCATATGGAACTTTTAACAAGTCCGAGAAAATGTTCTTCAATTCTCAAGTATTCCGAAGGATTATTTTATAAAATGTAAGTATATTTTATTAAAAAAACACTTCAACACAACCGGAGTGAATGCAGACGTCATAATTTTCCGCATAGCTGCACTCTGCACAAAACTTTTGTTTTCATTAAAAATATGCGGGGAAAATTACTCAGCTAAATAAATGACGCTGCGGGTAGTAATGCATTTGGCGTGCAGGGGCAGGCGGAGGGCAGGTCAAGGCTGGCTGCAGTATTAATACACCCGCCAATCGCGTCGCATCTGCTCCGCCATTGCCACGCAAGGCCGAACTTACCGTATTCGATCGTGTAACATCTGCCTTAATAAAGGAAAATTGCTCTGAGATCTTATCTGTGCATTTTTACGACAAAATTACTTTCTATTTTTTTTCACAGCCTTCGTGGAAAACCTTATACGTTAAAGATAATGACTGGCACTTTTAGAAGAATTGCGGAACAAAGATTTGTGGCGAGATTTCTTTGACTTTATCGCAAGACTGAGGTAAGTAGGTATAAACGGTGGCTTGTAGTGCATTGTCTAGTTCGAAATTTTTACATAAAGCCGAAATTTACTTATTGCTTTTAGATCTTATCTGCGTAATTTTGCGAATCGACTTTTACCTTTAATCTTCTCGTTTGTCTAAACTTACAATAATGGAAAGGGGGACAATTGTTACTCGCGTCCTCAGGATTTACCCTCCACAGCCCTCACGTGTCCCCTGGGTGGTGCTAAATGAGTAACGCCTTCTAAAGGCAACAAGGCAATCAGAGAGAGATAGAAGATATATGTATATGTACAATTATGGCGATCACTATAGTCGGCGATCCCACTCCGAGTTCACACAAGAAGCGCTCCACTAGGAGTCTATCAACAAGGGATGTCGGACCCTCAGTGCGCATCCGGCAAGTTAACATAGAAGGAATAAGTTTACCTAAGAGTGATTATTTGACAAAGGTATTAAAGGACTGCAGAGTTGATGTTGTTAATATCCAGGAAACTCACACAAGAGATGAAGCGGATTTTGGGAGAAGGGCAAAGTTACCTGGTTACATTCTCGTAAAAGCCATCCACCATCCTAAGCATGGTATAGCCACTTTTGTCAGGTCAGGCATTGCCAATGTGCAACTCGTCACCGCCTGCAACAAGGATGGTGATAACTACATCGCAGTGCAAGTGGATAACATGTTCGTAACAAATGTCTACAAGTCTCCGAGTACCCCCTGGTCTGCGGAAGTGCTACCCGCCCAACCGCATCCCAGTGTGTTCGTTGGGGATTTCAACAGCCATCATACGAGCCGGAGATATGCGGTGTCGGACGCAAATGGAGTATTATTGACTCGGTGGGCGGAAATGCATAACTTGCACCTGGTCTTCGACGCAAAAGATAAAGGTACGTTCCACTCAGCCAGGTGGAAAAAAGATTACAATCCTGACCTTGTATTTGTGTCTAGGGACCACCTCGATCGCCCCCTCCAATGTACCCCGGTGTTGTCTGACTTCCCCAACAGTCAGCACAGGCCAGTCCTTGTGGAAATCGATTATAAAATCCCGTTAAAATACTCCATGCCCCTACCGAGATGGAATTTTACCAAAGCGGATTGGAGCGGTTATAGAGAACACCTGGACCTCATACTGACCTCTGCCGATCTGGACCCGAAAGCCTCTAATTACGGCAAACTATGTGACCTAATATTCAAGGCTGCAAAAAAGAACATCTCAAGAGGTTTTAGGAAGGAATATATACCGGGCTGGAGCTCAAGAAGTGAGGACCTTAACAAAGAGTACTTAAGTTCAGGACACCCTGAAACTGGTGCTGATCTCCTTGCATCCCTGGATGAAAGCCGAAAGGCAAGGTGGGAGGCCACCGTTGCAGGAATTGACTTCAAGCATTCCAGCAGAAAGGCTTGGAGGACGCTCAATAGCCTTACCGGGAAGCACGCTCCCACGGGAAACTGTCAAAATGTTAAACCTGATGCCATAGCCACACGATTGGTGGAACTTACAAGAGCTGGAAGGGACAAAATCTTCTCTAAAAGAATTAAGAAAGATCTCCTAAAGCTCAAGAAGAGCTCACCAAGGAACCATGAATTGGCTGGTGCTTTTTGCATAGATGAAGTAAACAAAGCCATAAAGAAGCTCAAAAATAATAAAGCCGCTGGCCCTGAATCTTCAACGAATTCTTCAAGCACATGGGCCCGATAGCGATCAGCTGGCTCACAGCCATGTTCTCAGATATTTTGGCAAAAAACATCCTGCCAAAGGAGTTCAAGCTGGCAAAGGTAGTCGCCGTACTCAAACCGGGTAAACCTGGGAACCTTCCTGAAAGTTACCGACCTATTGCACTCCTTAGCTGTACACATAAGCTGCTTGAGCGTCTCCTCCTAGGACGGATTGAACCACTTATAGAGGCTGTAATCCCTCCGGAGCAAGCTGGCTTCCGGAGGGGCAGGAGCTGCGTCGATCAGGTTTTGGCTGTCACGAATCATATCGAAGCTGGTTTTCAAAAACGCCTCAAATCAAACGCAGTTTTTATCGATCTTACAGCTGCCTATGACACAGTCTGGAGGAATGGCTTAATTTACAAGCTGCTGTTGGTAATACCGAGCAGAGAAGTCGTGGATCTTATCTCTAACATGCTGTCGGAAAGGTTCTTTGAGGTGTTCCTGGGCAGTAAGAAAAGCAGAAAGCGGAGGCTGAACAATGGTCTTCCGCAGGGCTCGGTCCTGGCACCATTACTGTTTAATTTGTATATCTCGGGCCTTCCGCGGACGGAGGCTGTCAAGTTTATATATGCTGACGATATAGCGCTAATAAACCAGAGCAGGGATTTTGAATCTGGTGCCCAGACATTGACGTCGGATTTGAGGGCGCTGTTTGTATATTTCAGTGCATGGAGGCTTATACCGAGTGTGAATAAGACTGAAATTTCATGCTTCCATCTCTCCAATCAGATGGCCGCCCACAAACTAGTTGTACACCTGAACGGGGAAATTCTAAGGTACAATCCTTGTCCAAAATATTTGGGGTTGACGTCGGATAGGTCCCTGACATTCTAGCAACATTTGTCAAAACTCTCGCAGAAGATCGCAACGAGGAATAATCTTGTCCACAAACTCTGCGGCACCAGTTGGGGAGCCTCAGCCGACTGCCTGCGTACTTCAGCCATCGCGCTTGTCTACTCGGCGGCAGAATACTGCGCACCAATATGGCTCAAAAGTGCACACACCAACAAGGTAGACTCTAAGCTGAACAAGACCATGCGTTACATATCTGGCACCATTAAATCTACACCCACCCACTGGCTGCCGGTATTAAGTCACATTGCCCCGGCCCATTTGCGCCGCGAGCAGGCGTTGAAGAGAGAAACCGAGAAGATTTCGAAGAACCCCTCTTTGCCCGCCCATGCTGAATTTTGCTACCCCCCTCCACATCGACTGAAGTCCCGGAATCCGCCTTGTTCCACGGCTCAGACTTTGAATGACTTCAGCCTGACGGACGGATGGAAGGCTGAATGGTCTGCTGCCACGGCAGGGAAGGCCGGCCAACACACTGACTCCACAATGAAACCAAAAGGGTTCGACCTGCCTCGTAAACTCTGGTGCCGATTGAACAGGCTGAAGACTGGGCATGTGCGGTTTTATTCCCTTCAGCATAAATGGGGCTGGAGAGAGTCTCCTCTCTGCGATTGCGGGCTGGAGGAACAAACCACCGAGCACATCTTCCGGCGCTGGCCCCTTCACTCCTACCCCGGATCTGGAGAACACCTCTATAATCCGACACCTGACTTAGTTGCCTGGCTTAGCAACCTCAAAGCTGTTCTCTGATTGCCCACATATTTTATTGCCATACGATTAATAATAATAATGGAAGTTGAAGAATACCTAATTTACGTGACGTACTTATACGTAGTTTTTCCGTTTTTCCACTTTTTTTTAATATTCCAGTTACTATTACCTATCACGCGAAGGCCGAAGTCAAGTTAACTTGTAACATTTGCAAATTACTTATTTCAAACCGGATTCCAGGATTTTACTGGTTTTAAAATGAATTATTTATTTATTTATTATTATAGACACTGCAATAATATTTTTATTCATACGGCTCGGTTATATGGTTGAATCGCTTTTTATTTTGCTATTTATTTCCCCATAAACAGATCTTAACTTATAGTATAGAGTACCTTATTTTCTATAATAAATAACCAAACATTGTTTTGTCCCGGGTGTTATTTAGTAGCAGCATTGTTAGGTAGGTACAAATTTTACTCATATTTTTACTGTCTGCATTCGTCTATCAAATTTAAACAAAACCGGTATTGACAAGGAAAGTTTTAGGCAAACCAAAAAAATACGGGTGTAGATGCTTTGAAAAAGTGCGCTGTGGAATTGAAAAGTTTGTGGTTTCATTCCCCCCACTCGAGATATAGTCGGTTTTATACGTATGTATAAAATGTCGACATTTTCAATTCGTGGCCGCCATTCAGCTGCAACCAATCTTCACTCTTTCAGACGTGTGGACTGAAATACCCGGCTTTTACATCACGAACGTGCATAAATTGCATCGGGAGACTGTTTAAATTTTCGGCCGGGCAACTATTTGTTTAGACAGAAAAACTAGTGTCTTTATTTATTTACTTTCTACGAACCGAATACCTACAGTAAGGTTGCACTAAAGTCTAATATGTGTCAAGCCATGTTTTCTTGTAAAGCCATCATTTCATTAAAAATTTGGTCTAAGTGTTTATTACTTATTTTTATAGAGAAAAATTGTAGCTTATGGCTTCTAGTCGTCAGTTTAATAAATTTGAATATTATGTATCATGGTAGTCAATATACCTGCCTAACAAAATGACCCTGAGTTGCTTCCGAAAAAGTAAAAAAAAGTTTTAAGAAAAGCCCCAGTTTTAAAGACGATCTGTGGTACTGAAATGTTAATTAAAGAATGAAATTGGCCCCTGGAGGCACTCTCTTTACGACCAATCATAAAACAGGCTTTTAGAGCACAACATAAAGTTACGCAGTAATTTTTACGTGAGCCAGACGTTTTATTCCGAAATTAAATTCTTCCAGCTTGCGGATTTGAGGCGATTCTATCAATAAAATATTTAACAGCTTTTTACTAATAGTAGGTACCTAAAAGCAATCGATTAACTTTCGAAGTGTAATTTTTGCGTTCTATTGCAAAGTGTTTAACCCATTTTTATTAAAAGCGAAGCAAATTGAATTATCATGGCCGTGTTTGAAGAATGAAACTCAAAGTCACGAAAAATATTCGGTGATCATTAATCTTTCCGACATATGGAGATAACTAGGTGTTTTACAAGAGACAATGCATAGACATATACACATATATATATATTAGAGGAGACAAACGAACAGGTGGGCCACCTGATGGAAAGCAATCGCAGCAGCCCATCGACACCCGCAACACGAAGCGAATCGCAGGTACCTTACTAGCCCTTTAAGGAATAGATTAGGCTTGTTTCTTCATGTCATACCGACTGACCATATAGTTCAAATTAAGCGCAACAGATAGCGATCTTGGACTACATTTTATTAATTGAAAATGTTCCTTTGGGCGTGTCCTTATTATTTACATCAATGAGACAATGTGATACTTTATTCCATCTTACTCCCAAATAATGGTGTGTAAATATACTAAATGCAGGATTGACGGGAGTAAGCCGAGGATGAATATCTGTTGCTGCCTATCTCACTCGCCGGGTAAGGGAGCCAGCTCCAACCGTCGCCCGGTTGATGAGAGCCTAAATGCGGTCTCAAATATTAAGCTCCCAGCTTACAAGTGGGGCACGATAGTTGCCTATAATTGCTTTGTTGTCTACGAAGGCAATCATCCAATTAAAGTGTAAATTGAGGACAGAAATGACAATCAAATGGAGTACCTACCTATTCAGACATTTGGCAAAAGCTACGCCTATGTTTTTTTACAAGATTTTATTTAACTTTTACTGTTCGTATGCAGATATGTATGTAACTTCAAAATTTGCAAACCATTTTTCGACCACTTGTTGGCATCCGATTAACCTGAAATTCACCACACTTATGTACGTACGGTGACAGTACAATAATATAATAGTAGTAGTGAAAATCTGGTGGTCCAGCCAGGACCGTCTCCACAAGACTATAACTCTTCAACGGTCAATGGTAATGGAAATGGAGGGATATCACCACATCATCATCATCACATATCACCATCAATTTAGTTTTAATTTTCCTCAGCATCTGATCATCACTCTTGTGGCCGATCGAACTTTCAATTAAACTATCTGCTTAACATGAAACTCAAACTGAAAACACATCCCACTAACTAAAATAATTGTTTCTACACTTTTCATCACACTATTTAGTACCTATATATTCATATTGTTCATGTCCGAATCCACCTCCAAGTGCAAAACGAGAAAGAACATTAATTCCCTCAGTAATCCTGCTATCGATTTCACGGTAGTTTGTCACGGCCGTTTCCTTGGCTATATATATTTTCATAGTAATTCTGAGCCGGTGTTTCATTAAGCCAGCGTTTACCGGCTTGCAGCGCTGGTTTTATGCAAAACATGCAATTCGCGATTTTCTTTGAAGGCCGGGCGTTCAGAGCAGGCGGTTTTATGTTATTTACTGCTAATACAAAACAGAGGTCAATTCCTTTGGAGGTTTTTCTATACCGGCACAGTGCAGTAAATATATGTACCTACGACGAAGGATAAAGTCACGGCAAGCCTTCCACGAACGAGTAGTTTCTATAAATTGTAAGGCTCCCTTCTTGTACTGGTTCACGGTGATCCTTAAAGCTATCAAAAGAGATATGTGGAGAGTTTTATTTTATAGTAAGTCTCAGGTGTCATTACGACTTATGAGATAGCAAGAGCGTCCTTTGTAATAAAATCCAGGCTCGTTCGTCACGTGTTTAATAAATATCAATATGAGTAAGACAGCTATTTATTTAAGAAATTGGTTGGCTAACTGAAGGCCAACCAGGGCGTTAGGGTACTGGTGTACAACATAATAATTGTATGCGTGCTTTATTGGTTATCGATGAAATGAAATGAAATGAAATATTTTTATTGCGAGAATACAGGTCATAAGTTATATAGGTATACATTGTTATAAAGCTTTAAGGTACTCGCAGCATTTTTCGAGTTGACATTTCCGCTATCCGTGTTCCTGGTATTTGAAAATGATAAAATTAAGCATTCTTCCTAACCCTTTTGAACACAAACTAACTCGCTTTGAGATCCAGCGCCATTGTGCATAAAAGGGCATGTTATTCAGTGAATGACAGTGGAGGCCTGAAAGGTCGCCTCCCTATGTTGTATCTCTATTGAAGCTCGAGCCACCTTTGTACAATAACATAGTGGCGTTGCCTTTTTCACTCGCCTGGACTGATTCTCCTGAAGCACCCTTCTTTAGATAATCATGCTACCTTATTCAGGCATTTGCATTTTAAAGCAGCTTTTTCAAATAGGCGTCGTTTCGTGTTCTTACTGGCTTACTGGCTAGTTGTAAATGAAGTTGAAGAACTGTTACGTATTGTTCAAAACTTACTTTATTCATAACACACTCGCGTTACACTGACTGCCTCAAGAAGAAAACTTTATAGTTTCAGTTTAAGCGCAGTCAAACTTATAAAAATGTATTGAACTGTAAGACGTAAACCAGTTTTAAAGTTTTAATCGAATATTACCATTTTTGGTTGAAGTTGTCCTAAAATAGTTCACTAAATCTCGTAATTATAAAATTGCATTTCTCAAATGTTTTAAAGCTCATTCAGTTTTATAATTATTGCAGGAGTAAAACTCAGTTTTTCTTACTAAAGAAAATAGAACGTTTACAACTTAATTGGATAACGAATAGCTATTTATTTCTAAGTTAGAGAATTACATTAAGAAGTTGTGTACTTAGCAATTAGATTTATTTGGTGATTTTGCGGTTGGCTGGCTTATTCGGTGTTATTAACTCAGTTGAACTTTAAGCAGGGTCATTACCAAAACTTTCACTGATACGAGGGGCGGCTGATAAATAATCTCCTTGGTCAGAAATATATACAAAAATAATGCTGGATCGTATGGATTTATATTCGTTTGTTTTCTATTTTTCTTATTATTATTACTATTCTTTGTATTCTATTTCTCTTTCTATTTTCAAAATGTATTAAATTCATTTGTTTATTGCATCACGTTTATTTGTCTCCTACAATTATTTCAAACATGTCGGTAGAAAAAGTGAAAATGGATAAAATCGAGCAGCGTGCGGTGATTAAGTTTTTGACTAAAGAAGGGAATACGCCTCGGAGATCAGACAGCGTATGTTACGTGTGTTTGGCAGTTCGTGTTCTTCCGAATTTGTTATAAAGTTTTGGTCAAAGCAGTTTAAGTTAGGTCCTGAGAGCCTGGAAGATGATCCTCGTAGCGGAAGACCAGTTTCGGCCGTCACCGATGAAAATGTAGCCAGAGTGAAAAAAATTATATTAGAGGACCGACGAGTGAAGCAGTGGGAGATAGCTAGAGATGTGGGCGTCAGTAAAGAGCGAGTCAATGAAATAATTCATGAGCATTTGAACATGTCCAAGGTTAGTGCAAGTTGGGTCCCCAGAATGTTGACTGCATTTGACATGGAGAGGCGTGTCAAATGTTGCGAAGAGTTTTTGGACATGTGTCGAGGGAAAGAGGAAGAAATAATTTCTAGAATTGTAACATGTGATAAGACTTGGATTCGACAATAGGACCCGGAAAGTAAGCAAGAGTCGTTACAGTGGAAATTTAAGGATGAGAAGCCGCCTCGGAAATTCAAGGTCTGTCCATCGGCAGGTAAACTTATGGCTACAATCTTTTGGGACACAGAAGGGATTTTGCTCATAGATTATTTACCGAAGAAAACTACAATGAATGCTGATTATTACTCAAACTTACTATATCAATTAAGAGAGACAATAAAAGAAAAACGGCGAGGTAAACTAAGCAAAGGAATTCTGATTTTGCACGATAACGCACCAGTGCATACCGCCCGCACAACGAAGCTAGCAATTAAAGACAATGGCTTCGAAACCATTGACCACCCCCCTTATAGTCCAGATTTAGCCCCCTGTGACTATTTTCTGTTTAGACTTCTCAAGAAAGACCTCAGGGGACGAAGGTTTATGACCGATGACGAAATGAAGGCTGCGGTTACTGACTTTTTTGACGACAAACCGAAAGATTTTTTTTTAATGGTTTTTTAATTCAATATTTGAAAAATTTAATAAGTGCATTTTACTAGCAGGGGACTATATAGAAAAATAAAAAAAAATTAGCCACGACAGTCTTTTGTTTCATTGTTAGGTAGATTACTTTTCAGCCGCCCCTCGTAGGTACGTAGGTCGGTTAGGTAGGTACCTAAATGACTAAATGAGTTACCAAGACCTTTAATGTTAAGAGTAGACGGCAATACCATCCCCCTAGGTCTACTATTACTGTTACTAAATTACACATTATTGTCAGGAGCAATGAAAATGGGACGTATTATTAACAAAGCTATTATAGATCCTTTTTTATTATTGCTTTCGAGTGCCTTACAAGCGAAATCTGTTTGTGCGTGAAGTCCCTTTTTTAACCGATGACCCAAAAGGAGGGATGTAGCTTCTAAACGGATGTATCGATTTGGACGCGGGTTTTTTAATCGAAAGCTAGTTTAACCGAAGTGGTTCTTAGCTAATGTTTCATCAAATTCGGTTAAGCTGTTCTGAGACGTTGAACTTTGAATTAGGGGTTTTTTAACGACAATGCAAGTACGGTATAAAAAGTGCAGTCGGCAAAAAAAGCTAAGATACGCATTAAAATTAAAGCTTTACGAGGTGTTAAATTGCATTTGAATTTTTGGGATACAAGTACAACTAAAAAAAACGGCACTGCGTTGTGGGGGCCAAGACTGCAAGGATTAAATGGGACTGGGCTGGTCATGTTTGCCGTATGCACCCGAAACCATGGGCTCAAGTCTCCACCCATTGGGTTCCGCCGGATGGATATAGATGCAGAAGGCGACCGAGGAGGAGATGGCGGGATGACTTCGACGCATTTAAAACGGGTTGGAAGGAACTTGCCGTTGATAGGGACGAATGGCGAGGGGAGGGGGAGGCCTTAGCTCAGCAGTGGGATACTTTACCAGGCTAATAATAAAAAAAGTACAACTAAGTTGTTTCGTGCGAAGGCAGAAAGCGTGTCATAACTCATAAGTGAGCTATTTCTAGACACAGGCTATAATTTTGTACCATTACTTATTCCTGCACTTTAATTATGAATGGAACTACCGTGCATTGTACGAGACAGGTGTTCATTTGTTACCTGCAATACAATTAGAGCCGTGGCTGACAAAGACAGAGTATGAAATATATCTTTCTAGCTCTGTGGTTTTTTAAATCACGTCAATGGCAAACAGGTATCTGGTTCGCCTGATGTCAAGCTATTACTGCCATCTAACGCGTGCGAAACCAGAAGTATCACCCGTGCTTTGCCGACCCTGCATAAATCTTTACATACCCTTTTGACGACCGCTATGTTGTAATGTAACTCGCTGGGAAAACCTCGATAGAAAATTCATTCCACAACCTAAGTGTTCTAGGAAGACAATGTCGGTGGTACTGGTGGTAAAGTGATGCATTGCAACTGAAGTATTAGATGATTGGATTTTACGATATAGCTTGAAGGAACACGTGATACGAATAAGTTTTAATAGACTATATTTAGTGTCGATTTTAACGGAGGGAGAACTTTTCAAATGAAAAATTTACTACAGGGGTGTTCACTTAGACTTACTCAACCCCTGAATTTTTGACGATTCATTAAAACGCATCCTGTATACGTATACCTACGTTAAGTAAATCCGTTTATTTCACTATGATTCAGTGTCGTTGTTTACGCATTGTGACATTTTGGGAACTTCTTCATAAAATGGACCCCAGCAGACAAGAGCAGCAGTGTTTTGTGCGACAAAAAACTCTATAAGCGCCATTTTTTCGAGATCGAGATGGTCGCGACAGATTCGAGACAGATCTATCATACAAACTTTGGCAACTGACTGCAATTGAATGTCGCTAAATGCACCCGCAACCTTCCGCATTCATGTATACCTATACCACGGGTTCCGTGTGAAGGTTTATTTAAGGCTCGAGCGGAAAGAAACGCTATGGCCGTACAGAGTTTTACAAGAATAACGGTTATGTAAGCCATTACAGCAAATCGCTGTAATATGATCGGGAGCGCTGTATGAGCCTGCTATCTTTCAGTAATGTGTCGATTAAAGCTCGTGTTACGGGAGCAAGAAAACCTAATAACACCGTTGAAGCTTTTGCCAGTATTACCATAAAGAGGGATGTTACAACGGAAGCCTTCGCGGAATTTCGGCGCCGATACCCTGTAATAACAATAAATATCAAATTGTGAAGATAATTTAACGACGGAACATGGAATGGCGACGTTTTGCGTGTTTTTAACATAGTGATTACGTTGACGATTTCATTCTTTGCTTACTGGCTCAGTGGCGCATTGCAAGCTGAAAGGAAGGGTTTGTTACAACTTGCAGTTTCTCGCTTGTCGCAAAGAACTCTATCCAATCCGAGCGCGATCCCCTTCCCACCCTTTTCTCTATCCCTTTTCCTCCTTAAAGGCCGGCAACGGACTAGTGACTCTTGGGGTTGCGGTTTTCATGGGTGGCGGTGATCGCGTACCATCAAGTGACTCGATTGCTCGTTTGCCTCCCTCTTTCAATAAAAAATAAAATAAAAATAAAAATCTCTCTCTAGCCGTGTCAAGCTACAAAATACACACTTCATAACAAAACGAACAGGTAGCGAAACGAACACCGCTGAAGCGTGTGCTCCCAGAGGAAGGACTACGGATTCGTCCGACACATTTCGGGCTATACTCGACTGATATACGAGAGTGAACCTCAACCGTCTCACGATAGTTTCGTATTAAAAGTTAGTTCAATGTTAAAAGTTTGGCTTTATCGGCAATCTAGAATACTACAGACAGGGTACCCAGGTTGGCCTCCAAAGCTAATGCTTTGGAGACCATTTATCTCTACATATATCACTTTCAATAACTGCACCTCAGTGTATGTGTGTGTGTGTGTGTGTGTGTGAGAGAGAGAGAGAGAGAGACGACTCACATTGAGTAAGAAAACAGTGTACTTAAAAAAAAAAAAACAAAAAACAGAACTAGGTATATCTATACCCAATTTTAACGTTAATTTTTTTGAACCGGTTGGTGTAACTGTATACTAATAGGAACTACCTGTATTGTGTCTATTTGTGTGGATATATCAAATAGTATCGGGTAAAGGGACCGGTCGTTTGATCATATTGATTACTAGCTTTCAACTATTGCGTATGCAAGGGATTCTTTTCCCATGAACCCTAAGGGAATTGGGCAATTTGCCGAGATGAAAATTCGCCTACGTGCGATTATTGATCGACCAAAACTGGCTTCAGGAGTTTTAACATAAACAAGCAGGACGATATTCGGAGAAAATTAAAAGGAAAAATAGAGACGTAGGACTTTTTGCGGTTTGTATATGTAAGTATTCAATATTTCGAACGAAAATGTTAAAACGGAACCCATACGGTGTGGTGTGGCTCGGTCTGTCTGTCCGTCAGAGCTGGTTATCATATGAAAGGGCTCTCTACTGTCTGGACATTTAAAACCTAAATGACCTAGCATAAATACCAACATTAAGGCATCAAAAGTGAAAATAATATCAAATAACGTATCAAGTTCTGACCTAGGTGGGCTGACTAATTAAAACAAATGAAAGAACTAATCATATTGGGTAAGACTGAATATAATACATGTATTATTTTAACTCGTGAATTGTAATTAATTGTGCTTCCAAATTAATCAGTTCGTTGATTTTTATAACATGAGAGAAATCAAGAGCCCTTTTTAATATGAAGTCCGATGTATTCAAATTGGGATTAAAGGTTTAGCGATTTATTTTTCCTGTGTTCTCAACGTATGGTATTCAATACACTTGACCAGACCATAAGTCCCTACTTTGAGTACAATTTGATGAAATTTGCTATTTGAGGGTCGAAAAATCTATCTAATTGGGTTGTCATCTCTGGGAAAACGCATTTTTCGAATTTTCACACACTTTTTATATTCCGAGTGTAGCTTTAGTCACCCGTACTAATATAATGTTACCCACCTATCCCGACAAAAAGTGACTTATTGTCTCCCAACGCTCCACACAAAGCATCTAACTAAGACTCTACCTACGTACTTCCTACAGTCGAACTCTCGAACCAGAATACTAAGAACTTTCATCTACGGAACGAACGAAGCTCGGAGTAGGTACTTATGAAATATCTCCGTATCGGAGTCAGAATTTTACGCCTCGCTTAAGCACGTGTCATATACGTATTTGTTTAACTAAGTGCGCACAAAGTGCGTTGTCTCCGACACATGTGATTATGTACCACGACATTGTTGAGGCGTGAAAGACATCTAGATAATCGGCTTTTCTTGTGTGCCGGAAACTCCATTGCCGCATAGCTCACGTTGCGATAACAGTAAGAATGTGAACTTGGACGTAAATTAAGTACTATTAAATATTGACCGACCTGAGTGCAACCGTTTAATGTGTAACTTATGTGGTTAAACTAGGAATAAATTATGCTTGGGTACGTGAGGAGAGTAAGCGATTAAATTCTTACTTGGTCAGTTTTTTCCTTGTAATCGGTTTTAATTCGAAATAAATGGCGGTTGAATTCAGCACGAGACCCAAGATAGGAGAAATTACGAGAAAAAATAACACGTGCCAATGAATCGATCATGTTATGTTTTTCTACATATATTTTGGCTTCTATAGCAACACCATTTCTTTATAAACGTTTAAGAGGTCACTAACATTATTATTGTAAATCAAAGTAACTGCTACTTACTGTTTCAAAAACGAGTGCTACGTACCTACGCACACTTTGTAATATGTTTTTAGAGAAATGTTTGGCTCGAGAAAAAAAGAAAAACGTATAAATGGAAATTTAGTCTCGTTTGAATTTAACATTGCTTCTCTTACGGGAAGTAAAAGTTCGGGTACACGTGTACCGTACAATCAGATGGGGCTGTTTTCCTTGTACATTAAGAATTCTATCTCTGTGTTAGTTAGAGACGTCGGAAACTATTGTACCTATACGTAGCCGCTTTATTATGAACGGAATGAACTGGCTGAATACGTGACGAGAAAATTGTAGCACATTAAAACACTTAGTCTAACTAGAATATAATAGGTATTCAGAATAGCCTAAGTACCCCTTGTCGGCAATACCCGGACTACCCATTAATTACCGCACAACAACCTGTATTTATACAAATATTTTCTTTCACTAGGCCTCTAATGACTGTGAAAATCACAGAGTAAAACTAAGTAGGTATACTGTGACAAAGAAAAACTTTGCATAGATGCATACCTATATACGAAACGACGTATATAATACGAACGAGCCGTTACCTACACTAAGAGTGTTTCTGTCAATGAAAATAATCGATTTATTGATCTTCCAAATAAAAATATGACACAAGGCATTGAAAAATTCGTCAGGTACACCAACATTAAGTATAGCTTAATTGGTGGAGCGTGGTACGGATTACTGAGGTTGCTGGTTCAAGTCCAGCTGCTTAACGGATTTTTCTTTGCATTGTCATTGTATGTTGTTTCTGTTAAACAATTATACTTTTCTGATTGGGCGTTTTTTATTTCTGTAGGTGTCGACTGTGTCGACGTGGGCAAAGTTACTACGCTGTTTAATGAAGCAAGTTAAACTGCCGAGTTGTTCTATTTAGATGTCTCAAAATGCTAAAACTTTGTTTTGAAGTAAGTAGTACAGAAAGTTCCTGTTTAGTTAGGTAACACTCAGAGTTATGCACTTTAATTACACATGAGGTAGGTATTCAAGACACTGTCTAGTATTGTTATAAGTAATTAGGTAAAAATAAAAGTAATAAATGCATAAGTACCAACTAAAAAAAAAATGGGATTGGGCATATAACTCAAAATCAGTCATAATCAAGCAAAAGAATGCGAAAAATAAAAAGTTATAAAATTTTAAAAAGCCACTCTAGCTAAAGCATTGATTACCTAATTATTAAATTTGTTTCCTATTAAACATACATTTTAGCTTCCTGCGTTCATCATATTATGTATAAAATTTAACGTTGCCAAATAGGAACCTGCTCCATGCGAGCAGTTTCCCTAAAAACGAACCAGTCTTCGCTTCGCGTATTAATAATATGCATTCTAAAACTGCATACGTGTCAATATTACATTTACGATCCGCCCTCGTAACACATATAGAATATGACTTAGTTGCCGCTCTGCTATAGTATTCGGACTCGGCCTTGACCGTTACGTAATAGAGCCGTTGTAGCCAGCCTTATCCGTCCATTTATATTTGACTATCAGATGAATATTCTCGGCGAGAATAAACTGGTGGGATGATGTTAATATATGTACAATGTTTTTTTGAGATGAGGAATTTAAAGAATAAATTAGGACTTGAGTAGGTAGATAATTTAGGAAGACACCTTATCAAAATCAAAATCAACAAATCAAAATTTTATTCACCAAATAGACGATAATGGCAAAAAGGAACCCTTATAGTTTCGTCATGTCCGTCTGTCTGCCTGTCTGTCTGTCCGCGGCATAGCTCAGAGACTAATAGTACTAGAAAGCTGTAATTTTGCATAGGTACCTATACATATTAATTAGGCCGAAAAGTGCTGGGAAAAAATTTTGGGATTTTTTTTTTTGAGGTACCTCCCCTACACGAAAAGTGGGGATGATTTTTTTATTTCTCGCCTACCTCATAGTGGGGGGTATCGTTGAATAGGTCTTTCAAAAATATTAGGGGTGATGGAAGATAATTTTTCAATAAAGTTATTCATTTGCGAATTATTTAGCTTTGAAGTGCTCATTTTTGTTGCAGTCCAGTGTCGTCATCCCCCCCTACCAGAGAAACTGTTATATTTGGAAATGTGAAAAAAATCAGAGCAGTAGTGCATATAGTGAATTTAAAAGGAAAACTATCAGAGATAAGCAAGCTCTACAGGTTTGGAAGTAATAGTTAATTATGTGTATCTATGTCAATAACCGCTATAAATTGACCCCACACTGCGTACAGTTTGCTTTGGAGTAGGGCGCTGCTAACACTGGTTTCGAATAGGTGTAATGAAAATACCTTTAAATCAGGTACCTATCTATGCCAGGGCTTTTTCGGAAAGACCACGATTGCCAAGACGCCGCAAGAAACTTGGCACTAAAATATATTTTTTTGTACTGTAATCGTTAATTTGAATAGGTAGTTGTAAACAAATCAGTGTTGTATCTACAGCGTAGCACTTTATTTGCGTACCGTCATTGTAGCACGTTGGAAAAGATTAAACATCTTGAAATGTTGCCACTGACGGCGTGGTCATTAAATCCTGTAGTGAGACATTAAAACCCATGATTTTTTTTCTTATTTCTGAAAGTTTTTTTTAAGAACCTCTTCCTTTTTTGTAATTGGTTAAGTAGTGGAGTGGGCGTTTCCCAAATTGTCAATTTCTGAAGGTGGCAACTTCATCTGGTCGAGGGGAACTCACGCCGATTAAATTAAATTTATCTGATGTAAAAAGTACTTACTTAATAAAATGAAAAGTACTTAAAAACTAAATAGCTGGCTCAATTCTTCATGAATTACATAGATTTTATTGTATTATGAAAACAAAGAAAACTTTATTTGATTGAATAGGGCGTTGCTTTGCCGAGGTTCACACTCGTATATAAATTGATTTGTGGTCGCGATGTAGCAAGATTTGACTTTAAAGTATAAATTATTTTTATCGGCAGTTTATAAACCCCTAGGTAGGTGCCCTCCTGCCACTTGGCTCCCATGCCTATAATCCCATAGGATTTCAGCGTAACGTTTTGGTCGCTATGCTCCCATGGTATCAAAAGATATATTTTTATTCCTTTTGACTCCCATGAAATCCACGGACATTAAGCATTTTTCCTCTTAGCTCCCAAGCCACAGCTTAATGGGATCCAGAGATAATATTTTTCCACTTTGCTCCCAAGCAGCTGGTGTCTGGGATCCAGAGATAATATTTTTCCTCTTGGCTCCCAAGCCACAGCTTAATGGGATCCAGACATAATATTTTTCCATTTGGATCCCAAGTAGCTAGTGTCTGGGATTCAGAGAAAATATTCTTTCTCTTGGCTCCCAAGCAGCTGGTGTCTGGGATCCAGAGATAATATTTTTCCTCTTGGCTCCCAAGCCACAGCTTAATGGGAGCCGGAGATAATATTTTTCCTCTTGGCTCCCAAGCCACAGCTTAATGGGATCCAGACATAATATTTTTCCATTTGGATCCCAAGTAGCTAGTGTCTGGGATTCAGAGAAAATATTCTTCCTCTTGGCTCCCAAGCAGCTGGTCCAAAAATGCCATGATTTGAAGATATAATATATTAAAGACATGTTCAACCACGTTTACGTTTGTAGAAGCTTTGCCAATAATGCAGTTATCGGGCCATTAGGACATGTTTCAACAGTCCATACAGAGCCGAACGGTCGATGTTGACTGTAGTGGCGTACGCCGAGCCTGGCACAATAGGGCTTGTTGACTTGCACAATCAGTCCGTGCAATAAAGGATTGTTTGATTAGAAAGGAATCGAATTTTAAGAGTGTCTGACATGCCCAGGGGAACTTTTTTTAAGTACAATCAGCAGTAAAAATAATACAAGGAAACAAACTCAAAACGATCGACACACGATTCTTAATGTCAAGAATTTCAGTATAATTAGATCTTTCAAGGCTATTCGCAATTGTAAGTACTATGTAAAATTACAATTGTAAGGAACAGTGTCCACCAGAGGCGATAATGCCTACATTCACCATCTGTTTCCGCTGCCGTCTTTTACCATTTGCCAGAAACAAATTTCGATTGCGAATGTTTGACAATTCATTTGCATTTGGTTAAGAATAGTTGAGTTTAGTTCGAAGGAAGGATTAAAGCCCGATTATTACGTATGAAAACAGTGTTCGTGGGATGTTCATTCTGCCTACCACAAACCAACGTCCCTAAAGAAGTTATACCTATACCTACGATCTTCAAATTAATTCAGGTCATAGGCAGATAACGGTGCCGTGTACCGAGTACCGACCTTTCATGTTTTCACGTAACAAAGCAAATTCCGGCGAGTAAGAATTAATATTAATTCCCAGAAGCACTTGGAAAGCCTGTTTTTATGTGTAAAAGTCACTAAGCGTAAAGGCTTGTTCGGGAAAGCGTGGCTTTTTGCACGTAGGAGTTTTGAAATTTAGCAACACCCACATACTGAGCTAAAATGCTGGAAAATGTAAAATAAACAGGCGATGCGGCGAAGTGGAGATCGCTGGAACCCACCCACTTAATTATTTCTTATTAAGTGGGCACAAGTTAGCGCCCGAGTTAAAGTTACTTTAAGTAGGTGCAGGTAAATGAATGAGTACGGAATTGTACGCATTTATGGCTTGGGTTTTAGGTATTGTTTACGATTTTGAGGTTACTTAAATTGAGTTCCATTCAAGTGTACAATTAACTGAAACATATAGTCATGATCATGAAAATAAACTTTCTCTTATGTATTGATGCTAATAATCAGCGACAGCAGTCAGCATTGTAATTTTAGCAGTCATAATCGGAATGTTGCTAAGTGGATTACAATACAATCATTTGTGTGATAACAGTGAGTTTGAGCACAGTTACTCTCATCTCAGTCTATCCGTCCACGATACTTACAAACGTCATAATCATAATTGTGGTTCGAGTTTAACCGAGATATTAATTCCTTTTAACTGTTAGTTAGACGTATCGGCTCGCCAAAATCCACGTAAGTTTACAGTTTTTTTTTATTGTTTTCTGCGTAGCTGGAACACTCCGAATATGTCGCTTGTCATTCGACGTTTACGTGCACGCCATTAAACCACGCCGCTTTTTTCTATCTCGCGTTTTTCAGGATTAATTGAGCTATTTTCCGCAAAAAAAGATGGGAAAGCACAAGTAGAAAGATAAGGACGAAGACCTATATAAGTTATTTAAAAAAATTCAAGTGACGATGAAACCGACCGGGAAGAACAAGAAGAAGGTACCTATTATTATACCAAATCATTACAATATAATATTTCCACAGACTGACTTGATCAATTTCACCTTTATATTTACATCACGGATGTGATAGTAATCATAGTCATAGAAACTTCCCGTGAATTTACCCTTGCGGGGCATAACCTCCTTGTGGTTTTTTCCAATATGGAATGTTGAGATCCGTGAATTGACCCGTGTGGTGTAACACTCGTGTGGTCCTTTCCGAGTTACCTTAATCTTGACCAGCGTGTTTTAGAACTATGTCAAAAACAATGACAATGAACAAAATCATAATCATTGAATTGTATTCATGATGATATTTTTTTTCCAGCAATGGAAAGTTCTCGACAGACAAAAGTATCGGTAGATCCGATTAATACTGAAGAGCCTGAGGTCCAAGAACCAAAGGTCATTACAGGGCCTCCCCTGGACGAAGAAATTTTAGAACTGCTAGGTGAAGACCCAAACAAAAACAAAAAATTCGCTGAAAATATACATAAAGATATTTCTTCGCGTTGGGGACACATTATTCAGTCTGGCCTAGAGAAGGATGTAAAGACTGAGTTGTATAAAAGCTACTTGGTTCCTGAGAACTGCATGTTCCTGGAAGCCCCATTGCTTAATGCGGAAATCAAAGCTGCAATTTCAGAACCCGTATACAAAAGGGACCGAGCACTTCTGAATAACCAAACCAGTTTGGGACAAGTAGCAGGCTGCCTTGGAAAAGCACTTGACATGCTGATTAAACAAAAAGAAAATAAAGAAGTTACTAAAATAGTAAGTGATGCCGGGCGCATGATATGTGATATTTTCCATAGTGAATCTGTATCACGTCGCAGTCTTTTACAATTTGCTATGAACAAACCAACAAAGGATATAGTGAGTCAGGCACCAGTAGGAAAGTACATTTTTGGTGATAATTTAAATGAAGCATTAAAAGCCGGGAAGGCTATTACAAGAACTGGCACTGAAATAAAATTTGCTCGGCCTCAAAATGTCAAATCGACTGTAAAACCTGCGATGTTAAACTCCCGAGGCCCGCCTCAGAGGTTCCCGCCGCCCCAGCAGCCACCGAGTGCGGGCAAGCCGTCGAGCTTCAAGCCCAAGCCAGCAGCAGCGCCGCAACGCCGGGCTGCTCCAACACCCCGGACCAGTTCGGGATACAAGAAGAATTAGAGGTAAGCTCTCTATCTCAATTTTATGATAGATGGCTAAACATTACTTCTAATAAGACTGTTCTAGCATGAGTCAAAGGATATAGAATATCATTTGTATCCACACCATACCAAAGTTCACCTCCCTTGAATAAAATGGAGGGTGCGGAGGCCATTAGTATGGATGAAACTATTTCCCATCTTATAAATATTAAAGCCATAAGTGAGTGCAAACCATGTCATGGTCAATTCTTATCACACATCTTTTTAGTTCCAAAACCAAATGGTGACAACCGCTTTATTTTAAATTTAAAAAAACTTAATAAATATATTCAAACCACTCACTTTAAACTTAAAGATATTAGGACTGCTTTAAAATTGATGACAACCAGTTGCTTTATGGCAAAAATAGATCTCAAAGATGCCTATTTTTCTGTTCCTATTGACAAGGAGTCTAAAAAGTACCTACGCTTCATCTGGAATAAAAAACTGTTTGAATTTAATGTTTTACCCTTTGGCCTCTGTACCACACCATAAATTTTTTCAAAGATAATGAGACCAGTACTTGAACATATTCGAGTTCAAGGCATCGTATGCACGAACTACCTAGATGATATAATCTTATTTTTCAACACTGTACCAGAGGCAGAACAAGGTATAAGCGAAGTTTGTACTTTACTGACACAGTTAGGTTTTCTTATTAATTTTGACAAGTGTGCTCTTATACCTTCTCAAACCTGTCAGTACCTGGGGTTTTTATTGAATTCATCCAAGATGAGGCTAGAATTGACTTCGGAGAAACGTAGCAAAATCAAACAAGAACTAATCTCTTCTCCAGTAAAAAGTCTTGTAAAATTAGGGATTTTGCACACTTACTGGGACTGCTTATATCAGTTTGCCCAGCTATAAAATATGGCATGGTATATACAAAATCATTTGAAAGAATAAAATACCTTAATTTGTTAAACAACAATAACTACAATAAAATCATGAAATTGCCAGATACACTGAAACCTGAATTTGATTGGTGGATAAATCACATTGATTCCTCATGTAACGAAATTAGGTCAGATATTTATAAATTAGAGATATTTACAGATGCCTCACTAACTGGTTATGGTATAGCATGCAATAATAAGTCAGCTCTCGGTCGGCTCTTGGTCAATTAATGAGAGAATAAACCATATTAACTACCTAGAACTTCTGGCAGCTTTTCTAGGTCTTAAGATATACGCTTTGAACTGTAGGAACTGCCAAGTACTTCTGAGGATTGATAACACAACAGCAATTGCATATATTAATCGTATGGGAGGAGTACAATTCCCTCAGCTTAGTTGTTTATCAAAAGAGATATGGCAATGGTGTGAAAGCAGGAATCTTTATATTTTTGCTGCATACATCAAGTCAAAAGATAACTTTATAGCTGATGCTGAATCAAGGAAAACACATTCCAATATCGAATTTGAATTGTCAGATAGTGCCTTTATGGAAATTAATAAAATGTTCGGCCAACCTCAAATAGATCTCTTTGCTAGTAGAGCTAATAAGAAATGTGAATTATTTTTTTCTTATAAACAGGACCCAGATGCTCTTGCAATAGATGCCTTCACTGTATCTTGGTCTCAGTATTTCTTCTACGCCTTCCCCCCATTTTCAATGCTGCTCAAAACCCTTAAAAAAATTATGGATGAAAAAGCAACAGGCATCGTAGTTGCAACCCCACTGGCCTACTCAGCCTTGGTTTCCCATATACCAAAAACTACTTGTATCAAAACCCTTGTTTTTTCCCCCTAACATATCTCTGTTAACTTCTGTTAACAGCCAACCTCACCCTCTTCACGAGCGCCTTTCCCTGGTTGCAGGCATCTTATCAGGCAGGCGCTAAAGGCCAGGGGCCTACCTGAAACATCTATCGACATCATGGTCGCATCATTAGCTGATAACACTATATCACAATATAATACTTGCCTTAAGTTGTGGTGGTCACACTGCCAAGACAGTAATTTAAGTTGTTTTAATGCTAGCATCCCAGATATCATAATTTTTTTAACAAAACTGTTTCATAATGGTTCAAAATATGGCAGTCTTAACTCCTGTCGTTCTGCATTAGCTCTAATTATTGGATCGCATGTTGGCTCAAATGAGCTAATAAAACGCTATTTCAAAGAGGGCCTTTAGGCTCAGACCTACAGCCCCCAAATATGATGTTACCTGGGATCCTAGCATTGTCATAATTTTTTTAACTACTTTGTATCCTAGCTCTGAGATCTCACTAGAAATGTTATCAAAGAAATTAGTTACTATACTAGCTTTAATTACAGCACACAGGGTACAAACTATAAGTTTAATTAAAATACAAAATATATGTAAGTCAAGCAATAACATTATTATTAAGATAAATGATTTAATTAAAACATCAAGAGCTGGAGCAACTCAACCTGTCTTAGTTATACAATACATTACAGAAAGGCCTGAAATTTGTGCAGCAAATACTCTGAATGAATACTAGTATATTTTCTTCACATAGCACAAGACACGCAAGCTCTTCAAAAGCCAAAACAATGGGCTTAAATGTAGATTTAATTAGAAAAACTGCAGGTTGGGGTGTGAACTCAGCAGTGTTTGCAACAATTTTATAATAGGCCTATAGTACAGTCACCATATATATGACGCTGACTGTACAGTCAAATTCACTGTTTGCTGAAACTATGTATAGTTTAAATGAATAATTAATCTAGTAAGCATGATTAGATTAAAGGACTGATTAAAACAAGGTATATGCCTAGATATAATTAACTGCATTTAATTGTAATTATTATAAGCAGTACAATAAATGATTGTTAACTAATTACATATTTTATAATATAATACACTTTAATTCAAACAAATAAACTCTGTTGTTATATTTCATGACTGTGTTCTTTAAACGTCTAACAGTTAAAAGGAATTAATGTCTCGGTTAAACTCGAACCACAATTAATAATCAAACGAACTTACCCTGGTTGTGAAGTTCGATGATAATTGTGGTTCGAGTTTAACCGAGACATTAACATTCCCACCCATGCCCGTTAGTATTAACTTTTCCCCAGTTCACAGCTCCTGAAATATAGTCTTCAAACTGAATGACAAGCGACATATTCGGAGTGTTCCAGCTACGCAGAAAACAATATAAAAAAAAAACTTTAAACTTACGTGGATTGTGGCGAGCCGATACGTCTAACTAACAGTTAAAAGGAATTAATGTCTCGGTTAAACTCGAACCACAATTATCATCGAACTTCATAACCAGGGTAAGTTCGTTTGATTATTAATTATACATCTTACAGTTAAAATTACGTTCATTTCAGAAGACATGTTACCTTTGATCACCCCATACCCAGAGGGTCGAGCACGACTTTACGAAAGCTGCGTAACGTTACGGTTATCATATCGAGATCGAGAAACCTCATACTAAATTTTAGTTCCAAATACGCTCACGGGCGGGCGCTGTTCCAAACGTCATACAAACTCGACAACGTTTACTATTCGACTTTACGTTACGCAGCATTCGTAAAGTCGTGCTCGACCTTCAGATTAATGGCATCAAAGTAACTCCTACGCAAGCTAACTAAATATTCCTCGACTACATTGCATTAGTATAATAGTCGTGGGGACTATCCCGGTAAGCTTTATTATGAACTAGCTGTTGCCCGCGACTTCGTCCGCGTAGATTTCAGTTATCGATATCCCGCGGGAACTATACGATTTTCCCGAATAAAAAGTAGCCTATGTTATTCCTCAATATTCAAACTATCTTCTTACCAAATTTCATCCAGATTGGTGCAGCGGTTTTCCCGTGAAGAGGTAACAAACAGACAGACAGAGAGGCAGAGAGACAGAGTTACTTTCGCATGTATATTATTAGTTAGGATGATAATTCCGACGGCCGGTCTTCACAGAATGGAGTGTCTTTAATTCAATATTCGTGCCCATGTGATAAAATAGATGTCAGCATGGTACGCACTTTATGATAGACGAAATTGTTTTGGAAAATGTAATAATAAAATTTGATGTAGGTACACTTGCTAGAAATTGCTATTTAAATTGGTTTTGATTTTGACAAAACAATGTAGGTATACATTGGTTAGCTAAGTGACCTCGTTACATTGCGTTTTTTCCTTTTGATTTCAACGGAACTTTTTATCTTAGGTACAGCACATTTTTTGTTAATAATCCCTCAACAATGTACATCTCAACTCAATCCGGTAAATTAATCCCAAGTTTTTTTTAACGAGAGTTCCTGAAGTCCGAGTACGAATAATCTAAAGCTGCGTCACTTAAAAACGAATAGTAAACGTTATCGAGTTTGAATGACGTTTGGAACAGCGCCCGCCCGTGAGCGTATTTGGAATTAAAATTTAGTATAAGGTTTCACGATCTCGATACGATAACCGTAACGTTACGCAGGAGTCGAAAAGTCGTGCTCGACCCTCTGAACGAGAATTACTTAGGTAAAAACCGTAAAACACGTGTGGGTTCGGACGGTATCAGCACCGTAATTATTAAATATGTAAGTGACATAATAGCACCACCTTTAGCCCATATCATTAACTTAAGCTTAACAACCGGTGTCTATCCTGATAACCTAAAACTAGCTATAATAATGCCCCTGTACAAAAAAGATGACAAAGAGAGTATGAGTAAGTATAGACAATTAGCTAAATTGTGTTTTTTCTCAAAGATTTTTGAAAAGCATATTTACAACTGCTTTTACGGCTTTTTTGAAAAATACAAAATACTCATTAAGGAACAGAAAGGCTTTCGTAAGAATATGTCGATAAATACGGCAATATATGATTTGGTCGGAAGGGTTGTTAACTGTATGGATAAAAGGATACCATCTTGTGCCATATACATGAACATGACGAAAGCGTTTGACCATGTGGATTATCGGCTATTGATTAACAAATTGAGTAATTATGGGATCCATGGAAATGCTCTTCAACTTATGAAATCATATTTGGAAAACAGAGAGCAGTATACTGAGCTCACCCAAATATGTTCTAAGCTTAGGGAGGAAAGGACATACACTTCTGTACATAGGAAAGTTAAGTACGGTGTACCTCAGGGTAGTGTCTTGGGACCCTTACTTTTTTTGGTCTATATTAATGACATCACCAAATGCAGCGAGCATCCAATGATACTTTTCGCTGATGACAGCACCATATTTCTGGAACTTGATACTGACAATGACTACGAAAATGAGGTTAATACTGCAATAAGTAACATTATTGAATGGTTGGAGACCAATAATTTAAGAGTTAACTTAGCAAAAACGTGTGTAATGCAATTTTCGCAAAGAAACACAGTTCCTAAATTGACCGCAAATTTTGATGGTAAGGTCATAGCTAAGACAGATATAACGAAATTTTTAGGGCTCTATATAGATAGTGATATGTCATGGAAGTCTCATTCTTTGGAGGTATGTAGTAGGTTGTATAGATTTTCATATGCTCTCTACAAGTTGGCTAAGATTTCTGATCGAAAAACAGTGTTGATGGCATATCATGGGTTTGTGGCGTCTACGTTGCGATACGGCATAGTTATTTGGGGTAATTCAGCTCACCGGGATTTGATATTTAGAGCTCAAAAACGTTGCATAAAAGCAATATGTGGCCTTAAACCATAAGCTGCCAGCCATTTTTTAAATCTTTAGGGTTATTGTCATATCCGTGCCTTTACATTTTCGAGTGCTGTGTATTCGTTAGGAGTAACTCTAATCTGTTTCACATGAAAAAGGCAGCACAGGACAGGCTGCGCCCGAGGAAACCTGTGATATATATAAATAAAAGTAACACTGCTTTGATGAAAAGAAATATTCTAAGCATGGCACCAAAACTGTTTAATAAACTTCTCACAAATTGGCAAAATGTTAACATAAATAAGTTTAAATGTATGCTTTTCAAGTTACTATGTGAAAAATGTTATTATAATGTTACAGATTATTTAAATGACGCTACTATACCATTGTAATTTAATAGCATGACAATTCCTTTTTTTTTATTAATTGATTATTTATTATTGTCTTATGAATGTACTAGAATGTTATTATAATGTTATGGATTATTTGAATGACGCTACCATACCATTGAAATTTAATCGCATGACAATTGCTTGTTTGTTGTTTTTTTTCTTATTGATCGATAATTTATTATTATCTTTTGAATGTACTAGAATATTATAACTAAAATTTAACTAATAGCTTGACTTCTATAACTAACTATTCGTACGTCAATAAGGCAGATCATAGAGATACTTTAATTCTCCAACTCCACCTTTTCAAATACCTGTGATGACGAATAAATTATTTCATTTCATTTCATTTCAAAGAACTGAAGTATCCACAAACGTGCGCTAAGTGACTAAGAAGACACTAAAATAATGAATAGATTATTTATTACTAGGAGAGCTCGAGGCTCCAGCAACTTAAGTTTCTCGAAGCCATAGAAAATTCAGATCCAGATTAAAAAGTTTTCGGAATTCGGGAGGTATTGCCGGGGGACGATCGCGATAATACACACTTCCCGAACTCATCCAGTATTTATAGAACGTTCTTTTACAATTTTTATGCAAATAAAAAAAAGTTGACAAAGGCACTCCACTGAGGAGTTACCTGTCGATAAGGCTGGAGTTTATCTGGATCTGTTAAAGCGATACTGTATTGTTGTTTTTGCTGCAGTATTTTTTAATTCTAGTAAAATTTCTTTAAGTACTGCTGCTTAAGGAACGATTAAGTCCATTTGCAGCGCTTAAAGGCCAGAAAGGTTTTATTGCCTATTTAATTTAGTTTAATTTTTAATTTATTGTATCTCTCTTTCTCAAAAATGCTGCGCCCTTCCGGGTTTCATATGTATGTTTGTATTGTACCTCTACTTGTGAATTGCATCGAATAAATGAATAAATGAATGACACTATTCGTTGGAACAAAACAGCGCATGCTCTTCCGCTCAGTAGCGGCATGTCGCTCGAAATCTATCAATACCTATAAAATAGTACCGTGACTGACTGACAGACAGACAACGCACAGCCTAAACCACTGGACCTACAGACTTGAATTTTGGCAAACATATACCTTGACCTTAAACGTATGCTAGAGGTGCACTAAGAAGGGTTTTTTCGAAATTCCCACGGGATAGGGAACTAGCCCATTTTGAAATATTTCACAGGAGCAAAGCCGCGGGGCATAAACTAGTTCCATATAAGAAAAGTGTAAGTTACCTACGTACCTATGCATATTTTAATCGGATATAGGTGTCAGAGGCCCGAGTGCGAATATTCGAATCCTGCGTAACGTATCGAGAAAACTGTATGACGCTTGGAACAGCACACGCCCGCGAGCGTATTTGGTAGTAAAATTTGATATGAAGTTTCTCGATTTCGAAGTTACGTTACGCAGGATTCGAATATTCGTAATCGGGCTTCAGACGTGTCAATGACAACGTGATCACGATCAGTGCTCACAAAGCTTTGAAGTCAGTTTTCGATTGAATGAACCTACACAGAATAATGACGTCATCATCTCATTGTCGTTGACGTAAAATAAACATCCTTAGGGCATAAACGTTAATCATTGCTGTACATAACTGACAATGATTGACGACTCTACGTACAGATCAATATAGAGCCTTGCTCAAACAAAGCAAGCTAATTGAAAGAACGTACTAAATACGCCCTGGATTGAGGCTTTATATCAATTACGAAGGTCACGCGTAAAGTAGATCATTGTTAGTTCGTTAAAAATGGTATTGGAAAATAGTCCGTGAAAAAAAATAGGTAAAAAAATGTGTATATCCTTGGATTCACACATAAAAAGTATTTTTAAACCAATGTAGCGTATTTCCTTTTCGACTCCTGCAATCGTTTTTCATTTTAAGGTGCCTCTTTAGTTATTAACGATTAAAAATCTTCCATACTTAAATTAAAGACAAGTATTTCTGTTACAAGGGCTGTAATAAGGTAATTACAGCTTAGCATCGTAAACAAACAGTTGAAGCCCGCACTCGAAACTACGTCAATTAAAACTAAACGGACCGCTCTCGGAAGTTAATAGGCTAAACTCTGGAAAACGTGTTTAGAAGGCTGTTGGCCACACTTTTATTAAGTTTTTGGACTTTTTCGAAATATTTATCTTAGGTAGGGAAGCAAGGAGCAACGCAAGAAATTAAACCTTCGTGGCTTAATTGTAGATTGTAGAAATATTTACTATTCATGAGCAGGACGGATGTAATATGGATGAATAATTCATTTATATTTAAGATTGTTGACATTATGAAAATAATCGATTTATTGGTGATTTATTTATTGGCTTAATTGGTGGAGCGTGGTACGGATTATCGAGGTTGCTGGTTCAAGTCCAGCTGCTTAACGGATTTTTCTTTGCATTGTCATTGTATGTTTTATTGTTGACATTATATATCTTTTACCATAATATATTTCTTATGCGACAACGCCAGTGTTGCCAGCGCGGTCCGTTCCAAGCCACACATTACTCCGAACGCCTAAAAAGGTTACATATTTTTGTTAACTTCGCCACTAAAGTACCTACGACAGAGAGCAGAAAATAGATGGAGGTACAGTTTTTTCTTTAAACAGGTGTTGCCATTTTCAAATATCTTATGTCAATAATTTGATAAGAACAAAGAACACTCTTACAATGTCTTTTCCCGATTTAGTGTCTAACCCAAATTGGCGCAAGTCAGCCTTAAATTCTTTGTTCACATATAATACGACCGGATAGCCTAGTGGTTAGAGACCCTGACTATGAAGCTTGAGGTCCCGGGTTCGATCCCCGGTCGGGGCAGATGTTTGTATGATAAATACGAATGTTTGTTCTCGGGTCTTTGATGTCTAATATGCATATAAGTATGTATTTATTTACATATATATAAGTATGTTTATCCGTTGTCTAGTACCCATAGTACAGGCTTTGCCTAGTTTTGGACTAGGTCAATTGGTGTCAATCGTCCCATGATATTTATTTATTTATATGACGAAAATTTTGACATTCCAAGTAATTCCATTCCATTCCATTATAATAGGTATATCTTCTCAAAAATATTTATGTTACCATATCTAAAGAATCATCAAATCATAGTGTAGGTAGTTCCTGAAAATGCTCAGCACCAATAAATAAACAAGGGGAAACACAGACAACCACCCTAATTTCGAAGGTGGTTAAAAGCGTAACCTTTCGGGGTTGAATAAAAACACGATCAAAAGACAGTGGTTTCACAGTTGCCCCTTTGCTTAGAACCCCTTGATCCCGGAAATGTCTAGTCGCAATGTTATTAATTAAACGGGGTGAAACCTGCCCTTATTCGCATGATTAATGGTACAACTGGTGCAAACCAAGGACGGTGCCCGGCCTTGCAACTGGTAAATTTGTCACAGGACACGATTTAGGAGACGTTTCCGCCCTTAATCTGTTTAGACGCATAACTTTGGGGTAATGTCGAAATTGCATGTTTGCTGTCTTGAAGATTGTCAATCCTTCTTTGAGGTTGACTGAGCAAGGGGAAAACGCCTACCGTGCATGTTGGCGAAGCTATAAATAAAGGGTAATTTGTAGGTGCTAGGGGTAAGTGCGGTTTTTTAATCACGTCGGTGGAAGTAAACTTATGGCTCGCAAAGTGGAAGGCAAAATTATCACCGCTAGGATGCTGCAAAACTTGAAAAGTATCACGTACGACGATGCAAGAGTCCATTTTAAAGGCTCTCAAGTCAGGCATTTGGGTCTGAGCCGCAGCAGGAGACCAGAGGGTCGAGCTCATCTGAGCCTGGTAACTTTCGACCGGTTTCCGTGCTTCCTGTACTAAGTAAAGTGTTTGAGAAAATTATGCTAAATCAATTGCTTTATCACTTCAATATTAATGAACTATTTCACAGTCAGCAATTTGGGTTTACGAAGGGCCGCTCGACAACGGATGCGGCTGCAAATCTCATGAAGCACATTTATGACGCATGGGAACAATCGCAAGATGCAATAGGAATATTTTGCGACCTCTCCAAGGCATTTGATTGCGTGGAACACGAGACGCTTATCCGCAAACTTGAACACTACGGACTCACAACTAATGCACTGAACCTTGTTATGTCTTATCTCAGTCAGAGAATCCAGAAAGTAGACATACATAGAGTGCAGTCATGTGGATCACCAGTGAAGCTTGGAGTACCACAGGACTCTATTTTTGGGTCCGTTTCTCTTCTTGGTGTACATAAATGACTTGCCCCAGCTGCTAGAACACAAATGTGACATAGTACTGTTCGCTGATGATACCTCTCTCATTTTTAAAGTCAACAGGCAACAGGAAGATCAAAGTCACATCAATGAGACTCTAAGAGATGTGCTGAAATGGTTTACTGCAAACAATTTACTATTGAATGCAGCTAAAACGAAATGTATAAAATTTTCGTTGCCTAATGTAAGACAGGTTGACACTACTATCAGATTAAATGGAGAGAAGCTGAACCTCGTGGATGAGACTGTTTTTCTCGGGCTTACCTTAGATCGCAATTTGCAATGGAGCCCACACCTATCTGGTCTTGCTGGTAGATTGAGCTCTGCCGCTTATGCTGTACGAAGAATCCGGCAATTCACCAATGTAGAAACGGCGCGGTTAGTTTACTTCAGTTATTTTCACAGCATTATGTCTTATGGCATCCTAATTTGGGGCAAGGCGGCCGACATAGAGACAATCTTTATCCTGCAGAAGAGGGCGGTCCGGTCTATTTACAATCTTGGCTCCCGAGATTCACTTAGAGAACGCTTTAAAGAAATCGACATCCTTACAGTAGCTTCTCAGTATATATATGATGTAATATTGTATACACACCAGAACATCAAATCTTTCAAGAAAGTGTCGGATGTGCATGGTTTCAACACTCGGAATAAGCATAAACTTGCCGTCCCTAAATTTCGTCTACGAAAAGTCAGTAAGTCTTTTTTGGGAAATTGCGTGAGGTTCTACAATAAAGTGCCTGTAGATGCATGGGAATTGCCTCACAATTCATTTAAAAGATACATAAAGACCGCTCTCTTGAAAAAAGCATACTACAAAGTGGATGAATACTTATGTGATGGCACCACCTGGCCAAGGCTGAAAACAGAAGATAATTAGGACATCAATGTGACTTGGCTGCGTCCCGAAGATATTCGTGTATGGTGTCCGGCTCTGTTGCCGTTGTCCGCTGCATACTAATTGTAATACAATTGACAAAAATAATGTTTTATTTATTTGACATGATGACATGAAATGTATATTTCATCAATTTTTGTTATTTGACATTTGGAGACCATATACATTTCCAGTTTATGTATATGTTTTATTATACTTATTATTTGACCGTGGAGGCGTTTTACACCTCTGCTGATTTTAAATTTAGTTTAAATTGACCCTAGAGACTATACATCTCTAAGCCATTTAGATTAAGTATTATATTATAGTATTAATTCTGGGACCCTATACATCCCTTTGTAATTTAAATTTTCACAGATATTTGACCTGGAGACCCTATACATCTCCTGCTCAATTAAAACGTGCCAGTAAAGTAAAGTGTTCTGGTTTTGCTGTTTTAATAATTACTTCTTACACTTGTTTCTAAAATGCGGTATTTTTTTTTTTTTTTCTCTCTTAATCTTTTAATGACAGAGTGAGGTTTCTTTGTGTAGTTTGTCTGTGGTTGCGTATTGTAAGAGCTAATGTAACTTGTTTTTAGAAAAAATGACTTTGTGCCAAGTTTCTTGCGGCGCATTCTTCTTGGCAATCATGGTCTTTCCGAAAGCGCTGGTAGACTCAAAAAAAATGACGTGTAAAAGAGCATTCAACTGCCTATTTGCTGAATAAAATTTTGAATTTGAATTTGAATTTGAATTTGAGCACAACTTTTCGAAACCTGCGTCACGTAAACTCGAATAGTAAACGTTGTCGAGTTTGTATGACGTTTGGAACAGCGCCCGCCCGTGAGCGTATTTGGTACTAAAATTTAGTATGAGGTTTCTCGATCTCGATACGATAACCGTAACGTTACGCAGCATTCGTAAAGTCGTGCTCGACCCTCAGTATGTATATCATACCCGGCTGTCCATGCTTTTTTTTCGCTGTGCACATGCACAGCTGATGTGTTAAATTAGTAGCAGACTTGTGCATCATTGTTTAACACAAGGTTGCACCACTTTTTGAACAGCCGGGCCATTGTCGGTCTCTGTAATAACCAATGTCCCTACAAAGTGGGAGTTTTCCAGGTTGCTCACGTGGGCCATTTGAAATTCGTCCACGGGCCACATTAGCCTACCAAGGGTTGAGCAATATTGGTCTAACATACATAAATATATTACTAGTGACAAAAATCTGTCCTAGCGCTTTGTTTTGAAATAACTGACTTAGCCTCCTGTCGGTATCCTCTTAAATCCAGTCCATCCCAAAGCTCGGCATGTATATTAAATTTTCTCATAACTGCTCCCCTCTACCACGCCCAATTCATGCAACCTACAAGCTGCATAGAGCTGCATAACACATGTATGCGGCTCGTAATTTAAATATCAGGTGCACGTCACGGCACAAAGGTACGGTCGTGATCCAAATTCAGATCCGAATTCCCGATATAGTAGTTGATATTGGAGATACGAAAGGTTACCCATCCCTGCAATGACAACTGTCGCTCGGAGTTTGCGGATGGTATGGTGATAGCAGGTCCAGACATATATTGTGTGTGAGAATGGCAATTGATGTTGCATTTACTTTTACTAACGTATTCAAAGATGATATTTAATATTTGATAGTTCGTTAGTAAATATTTTTTAACTATGAACTAAAAACTAATAATTTCGCTCACCCGTAACCACAAATGTGCCTGTATTCAGCAGCAGATGCAGCTTAGCAACCGAAACGTTCAGAGAGATCTGCATAAGCTCTTATATCTGTATCACTAGAGCTGTGCTTAGAAACGGCTATGCATAAAGACTTCAAATAATTAGTGGTATTTTTATTGTTATTTTTTAGGTAATTTATTGTTTCAAGTTCATAAATATGAATCTCCGCATGAGTAAAGCCTGATTCAATTAGTTATTTTTAGACGGATAATGGAATGAGTTTTTTTATCCACTATCATTAACCTGGGATCATTTGCAGTGGTTAATCGGTTGAACTCATTTCTTGTTCCTAATAATTGACTAAGTTTCATGGTCCATTGTAGTTTACAGATTCAGAGTATTGAACCCCTATTACTTTTTTACCTATTTGTTATTTTGCTATTATGGTTCTAAAGATACAACCCGCTGAGTGGCCGACGGACGGGCGGACGGACAAAACGACAGGTAAACAGCAGAGGCTTAGAATATACTAAAAAAATGTTTTTATGCGACTGAAATCAGTAATTCATGTTTCAGTTACTAGAAGATAACTGCAATAACTTGGTTGAAAAAAAAAACGTAAAACCCACTAGATGACGACATGACGATAGAAAAACAATATATCAATATCAAGGCCTAGGCGTTTCCAAATGCAGGGTCAAGGGTTCAAGTTCAAGGGCCAGCTCGAGCCCTCCAAATTTTTTATGCACAGAACAGAAATAAATGAAAAACTATAATCTTTTGTTAAGTAATCAAAAAACCGCGAACTAATTCAACAGTGTATAAGTATCACCCAACTCTAACAGAAGGATTACTTTAAATTTTAACAAATGGAATGTTAAGAAAACACATACCTGTTTTCGTTGCAAAAAATACTATGAGACCTACTTCAAAAATAATTTTCATCTTCATACATCAAAAAAGTTTTTAAACGGAACCGTGACATTTGCCTACTAAATTGTCGGGTACCTGCCATAAATATGATATACTACGGCCAGCTGCGACAGCATGACACTGTTTGCTTTCCCCCTAGAGCGGTCACGATAATTTATCTGCCTGTATACCTACTTAACAAAGCTAATAAAATGTTTAATTATCCCCGGACAGGCATTTAAGCCAATGTAAATAAAGATTAATTAGCTCTGAACAAAGTCTGTTTACTTTCACATAATGGTTCAGTCTACTAAGATATTTAGATTATTAATCGGCTCAAATTGAACGCCGTTAGTCGAAGAAGCCAAAGTTGTTGGAGTGTGAAGAGGTAAATAAAGCGCGGAATGTGACACTCGGTGCTACGCGGCGCTACAACTCCGCTACGCCGTAGACACTTGTGTCAGCCCGCTACGATCCCTTACTACGAATAACGTACTATTGCGCTTAGTTAAACAAATACAAATTATTAGTGCAACGTCAAACCTCAAGGCATTGCGTGAGTGAATTATTAGTAAATGGCAGGTAGTCATGAGGTATGCCGTAAATTCCTCGTTAAGTAACGTAGCGACGTGTTTACTACATTTAAGCACACACGTAGTGTAAAACGTCAGGTTTTTGAAGGCCTTGAGCTACGACCTTGATCATTTGTCACTACTACCGCATCGTATTCGTTACAGTTTCACCATCTTACCGTATGAACAGCTGCCTGAAGAAATGCAACCTCAACCTTTATCACTCACATGACACAACGGTTCTTTTGTTTCGTTCGTTTTCACTCTTAAGTTAATCGCTGTGGGTTTTGATTGTTTTTTGGGTTTTATTTAAAGATGTTGTGTTTGTTGATTATTATTGAGTTGTCGGTCGCGTGTCGGTGTTCGGCGGCAGTGCGGCGCGGCGCGGGGTGCGCGCTGGGGCGAGTGGCGGCGGCGACTGAGCCGGGCAGCGGCGCGCGCCCGCGGGCCCGGTCGATATATGCGGCAGAATAAACACGGCGTGCCGTACGGGCCCGGTGTTGCCAGCCTCGTCGCCCGCGACGCCCGCGCCCAATGTTGCCGACGAGGATGTTTGCGGCGGTTTGTATCTCGAGTGCTCGCTTCACGCCCCCGCGCGATCCTTACGCGACGCGCTCCCAGACTCACAAATAGGCGTCGTTATGAAAATGATGCCAATGTATTTGTTTCGCTTTAGTGTAACGACTCGTTGCAGTTGGCGCTGTATTTTTTTCGTTATCTCCGCTGGGTTTGCTCTGAATCTGAATTTCAAACTGCGATCTCGATACGTGGGTAGTTATGATTCGCCGGTCTCGTCGCTCGGGGCAATAGTGGGACGTATAATTTACGTGTAACCTTCGCTTATCTGTACGTTGAGACGGAACAATTTCCATAATAAAACGATCTGTAGTCAGAAAGGATCATCCTGCAATTTTGTCATCGAACTATCTTCGTACATAGGTACCGAGTTATCTTTATGCATCGCGGTGGTATGGTGGTGGTGGCTTTATTTATCAAGCAGTAGTTTTTATATACTGAAACAGGCAGGTTTTTATAAAGACATCACATCGCATTTGGCGTTGTTGACCCATAATGCATTTAATGACAAGATAAAATACAAGCAACCTACCTTTCGATGTCAATCTATATTATATTAACCAAGCTTTTGGAAACACTCGTAAAAAACTGATGCCTTACATTATTATTGCGATTTAGATCACCGAAAATAAAGACGTCATAAGCAAGTAATTCGTGTATAATCATCATACTAGGCAACGGTCTTATCTATCTTAAAAAAAATGCTAATTTCACCAACTAGGCAACTACAACTATCACAATGTTTTACATCTTTCCTACTCACGCGCACATAGATTTTGCTATGTCATCTCACTGACATTCTCTGGCACACTGAGCCTTACGCCATCACGAACTACGTCCATCCAACCTAAGCATTAGGAAAAACCCCCGACATTACAATTTCAAACTTCAGTATTTCAAAAACGGGTGAAGCGATTTTAATGAAACTTAGCTCAGAACCATCTCGATTAAACTAGCTTTCGATTGAAAAAAACCGCATCGAAATCGGTCTACCCGTTTGGGAGCTATGATGCCACAGGCAGATACACAGATACACACGTCAAACTTATAACACCCCTCTTTTTCGTCGGGGGTTAAAAAAAAGGTAACTCATGTAAATGCAGGAGCAGACTTACTTTTATCTAACGGCACAGACTTACCATTTTAATTACACTTCTGGGTACCCCTTACTTATTTTACGAGTAAAATATCAGCGCTTATCGTTAGATGTGGATCCTCCCGAGGGTTTCTATGCGAGTACAATATTCATATTCATGAAGCCAGATTGAGGTTATGATAAGTAAATATACCTGTATAACTAAAGGTGTATGTGACTACAGAAATTGGGATATAATGAGTTGATGCCCTTTACCGCACCACAGTTCGGGATATCTATTTTGGATGACATTTTATGTACGAAATAGCCGGGGGTATTTAAAGAATACACGGATTTAACTTTTAGGGCTTTTTGCATGTCTGAACAGCCGGGCAGGTTGTTCTTTACGCAAATTAATTATGATTTTGGCAGCAACACTGTTTAGTGATGTGAGTATTTAATACATTTTGTAGAGTAAGTATAAATTTGATATTATTTTCAGAATACCGAATATTACATAAGGCAAATAAAACTTTTATTGTACTTACCGCACCAATTAAAAAATCAATAAAATCTGTAAGTAGTATATAGTCAGCCGATATTATGGTTTATAAAAATCGTAAGTTTGAGTACCTATCTATATTGTACTATATAGGCTCATTGAGATATACTGTATGATTATCCGTCATTTCATAGAGGCCAAGGCCGGTGATAAACCAAATCTTGGTAAATACGGTTGATTTATTGCCTTGAAACGCGGCCGGTGGTACTCAATCCGTGCGTCTGTTAAGTATGCCGTTTAGAAACGGTTTACTTGCAGGATTAATATACGAGTATAATATGTCAAGCGTGTAACAAGTTAGTAATAGTCATGGTCAGTGTAAATTAAGTAGGAACAAGAACAACTAATAAATAAAAAACCAGTCAAGGGCGAGTCGGACTCGCGCACCGAGGGTTCCGAGCCATCATCTATATCTATACATATAATAAAATCGTAGACCCGGTGCGTCTGTACATTGTAGATATTTACAAAAAAAAATTGAGTCGCGTGGAATAATTAATAGAACACAAAACTGTTTTTTTTTGTCTGTTTGTCTGTTTATCTGTTTATCTGTTTGTCTGTTTGTCTGTTTATCTGTTTATCTGTTTATCTGTTTATCTGTTTGTCTGTTTGTATGTTTGTTTGTGGAGGCATCACGCAAAAACCACTGGACAGATTGGAATGAAATTTGACATGGTAATAGTTTACAACCTGGAATAATATATAGGATACTTTTTATCCCGTTTCATTTCATGTTTTTTACCTTAATTATTGTTTAAATTTACTTAGGTACATATTTTTTCATAATTGAAACTGACCATAGACATCACAGCTGATTCAGCTGTCATGGCTGTCACACCATTGTTTTTTTTTTCATTGGGCCAAGCTCACATTATCAGCACACTACTTTACTAACTTTTTAAAAAGTAAAATAGACCATGGAAACATTGAGTGACATGTCTCATTCAGCCAAATCGGTGTCTGTATGCAGGCGTTCTATTCGAAATTGAATATTTTTATCAATGTCTCAAATAGCTTGGTAGTATTAAAAAGAAAAATATGTTTTTTTAATAAAAAAAACGGCGGGAATATGCAAATAGCAATAACGCACTAAGTTTCGATTTATTTAAAGTTATGTACTTAAATGATATTAATTTAATAGCTTTTAGTAACAAAATCGTGATCATTTGTTGTATTGGAGTCCACCATGATGAAAATAAGAGGAGAACGAACTATTAACTAAAGCAAACTTAGTATAAATTTCAATGCAAAATTTTTAGTCGTTGTGAAACTAATATAAAATAGGGGTAAGGAAATTAATGAATTTAGTCAGTTATTGAGTATTTCATTAAGTAAAATATATTAATAATGACTCAGATAAGTATTGTAATATTTTGCAATAAATAATATTTAAGACACTGCCACAATAATAGTAATAGCAATATCAGTTTTGGCTCGCTGTATTATAAGAGTTAATTAATAATTAAAAATTCCTTATTTCCTCTTAATGTTTGAGAAAAAGTCTATATCTGCCACGGCTAGAATAGCAATTGCTGGACTCGTACTTTGATTGTTTGATTAGGTACTTTGATTGAAGATTTCTTTTCTTGTGATTTTACGAATGTAACCATTTGAGTATAGAAAATGAACCGGACTATTGTGGTAGGCAAATCGTATTTCAAGTTTTTCGAGAGAGTATGGAATATCGAGAAAGTAGTCTCACTAGAAATAAAACGGTACGTACATTTAATACAATATTAAACACAATACATATATAGGAATTGTGATCCCTTAACAATAAAGGAAATTTACTACTGGTGCTAGAGACTTAAAATTTGGCATAAATGTACCTAGAGTATCATATAGGTGTACAAAGGAAGGATTATAGATAGATAGAGCGGGATAGAGAATAGATGGGATTTATATTTTCGAATCAAAGTGACTCTATCTCCGTAACTATAATTATCAGATATTTCAAATTTGGCATGCAAGTAGGTAACAATAATAGCTATAAACAGTTTTCATGATTTTCCGAAATTTCCTCGGGATAAAGACCTAATAGTATTATTTTCATAATAACTGACTAGCGGATATAGAGACTTGAAAGTTTACGTACATATTTCTTAAGGATCTTAGAGGTGTACTAAGACGGGATTTTTCGAAATTCCCACGGGATAGGAAAATACCTAAACTTTGTTTCTTTCTTTTTTTGTAGGGGGTAATATCTGAAACGTTTGCATTTTCCCGAGGAAAAATAGGTACTTAGCCAATATCAGTTAAGAACTGGTAGCTTTCTATTAGTGAAAGTTTTTTTATTAAATCGATCTAAAGAGTTAAAATGCGAATTAAAAATAAGTGAATTCAATTTCGGGACTGATTTAAAAAAAAACACTAATAGAAAGCTATAACACTGTCTCTGATTGACATTTTGATTGAATTTTTAAAATACGTAGGTAGGTTAAAGTAGTAGCCTAATGTCAATCAGAAACAGTGAAGCTTTCTATTAGTGAAAGATTTTTTAATGGGTCTCAGTGTATAATTTACTTATTTCTATCCCTCGGGAATTTTTGCAAAAATGGGTAGTCATGACAGACAAGAACTGTATGTAGAATGTCAATGGTGTAAGTATAGTAGTTTTCAAGATTTAATTAAATAGATAGGTAGTTCCATTGGGTTCACAGACAAAAAAACAGCAACATCAACATCTTCCGTTAAAAACCAGTATTTGTATTAGGTACTTACGTTATTGTCTACGCGTACGAAGTCGCGAGCAAAAGCTAGTCTAATAATATTTGTGTATAATGTTTGTGTCCGTTCAATATAGAATAGGCGGACAAGTGGATATCGCTGTCCTCTCGTCCCGTAGTGGAACTAAGGTAATCTTCGTTGAATTCTGTAAAACTGTGCTATTAAGAGACGTTATTTTTCCTGTAATCTTTAGATATGTGTTGATTACACAGATTTGAGATTTTTTTCTTTCCAAACTTCGGAAATAACAGTTTAAAGGATTTATTGTATAAGTAATAAGCTAATAAGATAATTTGGAAGGTTAATTTGAAAACTAAAAAAAAAAATGAAAAAGTGCAAAGCTCACTTGACCTAGAAACCCTACTTTTAAATATTAAGACCCCCATTCTGTTGCAATGAAAATTTACATATTTTATATTTTTAATTATTTACCGTTTGCAAAAAAATTGGGTACCTACGTAAGCATTATCTAAAACTGCTCCAAATGTGAAGTCTATAGCAATAGCAGTTCTTCAGCTAACCAGCTGTGACGGCCAGACAGACAGACGGATCAACTCACACAATAAGGGTTCTTTTTTACCATTTTGGTTCGGAACCCTAAAAAAAGGAATTTTAACATTTTCTGTTTATGACGAATTTAGAGTGTAAGTAACACAGCATAAAATTTTCTATGCTCTTTTAACGCAAAAACTAAAATCTGTTCTAATGAACACGTGAAATACATCTATAATAATTATTGTGTAATAAATAATATAATATGGTTCGTTTCTTGGGGGGAAAATAATTGATAGCTAATCGCTTTCTCACCGGCGGTGAGACAACTGCCTAAAGACAAAAGCAAGTTTTCATTTCAAAATAGCTTGCAGCCCACTCAAACGAATCTCAAGGACTAATTGTTTCGTAATGCGAAAGAAATTCAGTAAAGCATCGCTTAATTCCCCAACAATGACTCTGAAACAAGACTTTGAAGTCGGCCAACCATTGTTTACTAAATCGCATTACACAGTCATCTTCGGCCAACCGTTTCTATTAGGAATTCGGATTATAATAAAACAAGTATTTTATAACCAAAGATCGTCGCTTTATCTCTTGCGAATTTAGCCTTGCGTTCGGTCCTACGGGATTAAAAAATATTTTTAAATATACCTTTTATGCATATCCTGTTAGGTAATTAAATCACTCCACACTTACCTAACGTTATTCCGTAATCGCAGTTTGCTTAAAATTAACCTGCAAAGGACTCGAAACTCCTCGAACGAGCACATTGAATTGAATTCAGAATCTGGACCATAGAGTAAGATTTACGACGAAACTTGTTTAAAAATACCTTCAATCATTTCGAAAGTTGTACTAACGCACCAGAGATACACAAAATCAATGTTGCGCTGTGTTCGAATAGAATAATAACGAAAGTGCAATACGTTTTTGGTTTAATCGCTTTCCTAGTGGACTACTTGAAGAATGAACCACGGGAAGCACAGTCGAGCACGAGTTTTCGAATTCTGCCTAACGTAATCGAGTAGTAACGATATCAATAAATTTGTATGACGTTTAGAACAGCGCCCGCCCGTGGGCGTACTTGGAACAAAAATTTAGTAAGAGGTTTCTCGATTTCGATACGATAACGTAACGTGCTCGAAATCTTGTGCTCGGTTAATAATGACGAGTTAAAAGTTGGTAACAGCATGGGTGATGTTACTATAGCCACAGTTTTAACTCATTTGTATTTACCAAATCGGTAAAATAAAAATGTTGAAAAATGGGTAAGTATCTTATGACTAAACCAATGCGCATAAAGGGGTGTTAAATTGTAGAGTTGATAGCGTCTAATTTATCTAACTTAAGTAAACGTATAGATAACAAGGCAGTGAAATACTTTTAACATAAAACTACCGTGAGATCCAATCATAATGAAATAAAACGGATCACTCAAATTTGTAATTTGACTTTAGCCCGACATGTTTCTGTGAAATATGTGTATTGTAATGTTCTAATGCAAAACGGCTTTTTCATTAACCCCTAATAGATAGTGGCCGGCTTATGTCTATTCTAGCTTTACTGTTTTATTACGACTATAGCGATAAACATTCGTCAATAATTTATCTAGTTCCTTATTAATAATTAAACTTTAGTTTTGTGAATTTTTTCTCAGTATGAACTTGAACTACGCCAAAATTAATACAGAAGATACAGTCAGTATTTTGCGTTCAAATTTTCATTTAGACAACATTGTAACTTAACTTGTCGTGACATGACACAGTTAGTGATTCGTTTCTATTTTTGTTTGAGCGGCTTTTTTGTTAACTCGTTAAAATATTATGGCTAAACATTTGGCGGTTATTCCTGTCGGTTCGTGTGCCGCCGTTAATGTGCTTATAATGAATGCCGTGGCAGGCGCCATCTGACTTTAGAGCCTGGGACACATGGTTGAACTCTTTGACCAACACTGAGAAATGTGGAAGGACATAATGATAAAAGCCTGTCACACTTACCAGCGTTGGTCGACGTAGGTTGTACTTTGCATTGTCTAACGGATGCCATGTTGTGGTTGACTCAAGCGTAGCGGGGCTCCGTCGACTTCGTCTATAAAGGAGGATACTATAAACAGGACATAATGAACTGAAAACGAATAGTTGGGTAAAAAAGCAAACGAGATGTAAGCGTGTAATCAAATTAAGAAGAAGAGAAGAAGATGAAAACCTACGATTGGAAAAATAACAAAATGGGGAAAAATGCCAATGGAACAAAAAATATTGAGGAACAAACTTTTTAGGGTAGCTCATAAAGTTCTTATTGCGGCAGTTTAGTTCTGCGCTGGGACATTTACCCCAGAATGTTAAGATTTTACCTGAAATGAAACCACTTTATTCCAAAACACCTTCTAGCAGAGATCTTCTCTTCTTCTTTTTCAGCCTTTTTCTATCCACTGCTGGATGTAACCCTCTCCTAATCTCCTCCACTCCGACCTATTCTCCGTCTTCCTGAGCCAGTACGGTCCGGCGTAACTCTTTAAGTCATCCGACCATCTCATCTGGGGTCTGCCCACACTTCTTTTTGTGGTCCGCGGTCTCCACACCAGCACTCTATGGGCCCAACGATTATCCACTCGACGTGCCACATGCCCTGCCCAGTTCCATTTCAGTCTTGCAATACGTCTCAAGATGTCGGTGACTTTGGTGCGTTTCCGGATGCATTCATTCCGAACTCTATCAGCAGAGATATTTATAATTAAAACCAAAACATAAGTTGTGACGTGTGCCTGACAAAACTTTTGGCTACGCAAGAAGTTACGGCCTTTTATGAATCAGAATTAATATACTTTGACGTCGTATGAGTATGAGTTAAACTTGATGTCTTATTTGGCTGTATTGTACGACGAAGGAAACTAAGGTCACTTCTCAGGCCGAGCGTTTATTTAAGTGGGAAGAGTTTAGAATTTTTTTCAATATGAATCGAACAAAATTCAGTTGATATTTTTTTGCATAACGTGTAACTTGTTAGAGTGGCATTGTATTCTTTTTATTTTAATCTAAAATATGAGTAAACATCGTGAGTAATAAATACTTATTCGTGGGGTTTTCCTGGATTACAGTAGGTACTATTTAGCTGGGTTTTCCCGGTTGGCCATCATTATGACTTATTTTAATTACGCGTAATTAATACACAACTTTCTGGTTATGTTTTACTTAAATGTAATGTTACTTTAATAGCACACTGTTCATGTTTTCGATTTAAACGGCGTGTTGACTTTTAAAAAAAAAACCGACGCCCTCTTTAAAGAATGTAATCCGAATAACTCAGAGGTGCCACCTAGGGCTTAAACCCACGACCCTCTGGTTGAGTGGTCATAGGTTAAACCACAATTCCATAACCATAACCATAACCATAACGGCTTTTCCAGTATATTCAGAATAAATCCAAATCATTAACCTAATAGCTCCAGCCTGCGGTATAACTTTATCGAAACTGCTGTTAAGAAATTTCAGAAACGGTGCGTGACATCGCTAGCCTTCCACAGCTGCTGTATGATAACATGACAGGTAGAGTCGATCAAGGTCACTGCTGAGCTTAGGTGTATTACGGCTAGGCACGCATCTAGGTCTTTCGTAGTGACTGTCTAGGCTAAGCGTGGTTTTCAGGGGCAATCATTATTGTGAGCTGTTCTGTTCTTTTGAATTTTGCCGTTGTCTGTGGAGTTGATAGTGGTTATGATTGGATTTAGATTTGTATACTGATGACATGAATTATCTTTTTTAATGCTTTGTAAGAAGTTATAGGTATATGCAATGTTGTTGAAATGGAAAGCTTGACTATATGATATGGGAGAGATTTCAAAATCGTTTATAACTTCGCTAAAAGTTGGATCATTTTAGCTACATGTATCTAAAATAATACTCAACCCAAGAATACGTTTCCAAAATTAATAGGTACTTAATTAAATCCGACGCTTACCTTGAATTTCAATTTCCCTGTCTGATTTGTTTTGGCTTATTTAGGGTCCCTTGATTACTAGTAAAATTCATTTAAATTAATTACGCCTAGTTTTGTCGTGAAAGGCGAAAAGGTTCTCGCGTGACCCAAGTTTATACTTATACATTTCACTTTATGATCCTAAGTATTGATTTGCTTTAAATACCAAGGGTAAACAAGGGAATAACGACGTTTTCAATGGTACGTGGCATTAAAGCTGTATCCTAAATAATAAAGATGTTATCGCTGACGTATTATTACACGCGAGTTGAACTAATGCTTGTTGCTGGGAGGGACTTCTTGAGTGGGAATCGTTTATTAGAGGATGAAATACGAACATGTACTCAGTACATTGTACTGAATACTCGTAAGTGGAGGACAAGACCTTCAGTATATTGCAGGAAGCTATTAATTGCAGGCGTTGCAGGGTCAGCTGTTTCGAAGAGTTTTGCAGCATTGGAAGTCAGAGGCAGTGGCGATAAATGGGATTCCGGCGATTACATGTGTACAAGATTTTATATAAATGAGCAATGTCAGTTTGTTAGGTACTTAATTTTGAGTGTCAAAAATAACCGGAAACACTGACAATGTGTCGCAGTAAGAAAAAATATTGTGGCTGGAACAGTGTCAGAGCACTAAAGTGTCCACTCACTTTGAAGGTTCACAAATTCGGTTAAGTGTTGGCACTAGTTCCATGATTTACTGGTATCGACAAAACTCTTAGTACTGCCACTAGTGTATTAATTGACAATTCCGTGAAAAGCCCAGCGTATTGTAAATTAATCAGTACTGAGCACCAACAACAGTTCGTAGAACAGTCATCCATGGATTCATCACGGATGCATAAGTTCCGTGAATGCAGTAACATAGGACCCATCGATTGCTTCTATTCTCAGCCGGCCTTGAGCCGTCAGCTGCCAGAAATTCCTACATATTTAATCTGCGGTACCGACCGACTTTACAAAGGAAGCAATTCAAATGGATTCTGTAGGTCACGGTTGTTCCAGTGCAGGACTAATTTCTGGAATATTAAATGTCTTCATTTGCTTTGTTACTAAATAATATAGAGCCTTGTGACGGTTAGTATTTATGAATTCGATCAGGTAAAAGTTAAAGTCAAGTGTGCCACCACGAACTCATTGTAAAATTTTTAATTATTATTAGGCCGCCTATTGTTACCGGTAATTTCCTGTGTACTTACCTACAACCTACCTTTTATCTGTTTTGTTTGTTATGTGGTATTATTTTACTATAATAACAAGTAAAACCACTATTTTTGTCCGTCACATGAATGTAAATACAAATTAATTAATTGGCAAGCTGAAGAGAAATTCTAAGTACTTATTGTATAAGTCTTGACTAAACGTTAAAGATTTGTTAAACCAAATCTACGCAGCTTCAAGCGAACATGCTTTCTAATAACCCAATTTCTAACTTTGATGTTTATCCTAAACTCTAATGCATTCTAATTAGTCTAGACCTAGTTAATGGGACTGGGCCACTACTAAGCTAGTCATACTACGAGACTGCGTAAATAACTGACCTACGACAAGGACGCCCCTTATGGAACAATAACTAGGTATATTTAATCAAAATAAGGTCACCTAGGCAGTATTTCATGAAGACCATATTTACTGGAAATAGATATGGTGAGTAAAATAAATCAGTTTAATATTTTTTTTATTCAAAATGCGTTAAAAAAATAAGTTATCGTTACGTATAAAACCATAACAATATAAATTATTATATCTCTGTTTTTTAATTGTTACTTGCTGTTACTTATTATATAAAAGTAGTTTTCAATAAAAAGGCAGGTCATAATGTTTACCTTTTTTCTAGTGCAGTAAAAAACTAAGTACGTATAGTATAGGGCATTGTTATAAACTGATCATGTTAGCATTTATGTGGGATTAAATAAAGTCATTAATAATTATTGTAATCTGTAACGTTCCTTAGTCGCCATCAAATTATGTGGAAGAAACATCAAGTAGTTTTTATATTAAAAATTGCAATGGTAGTACGAAGAGGTTGAACGAAAGAGATGCATGCAGTCGTAGACTAACTGATACAGTCGAGTTCTCCAATATCTATACAGTCAACAGTATAGTTGTTTTGGAAACAAGGTCCGTGTTTAGATATTTATGAACTGTTGGCTGTACAGATATTGGAGAACTCGATGGTACAAAGAAACCACATATCTGTTTGTCTGATGCCAACCTTGTCTTTGAACAACGCGGCTGACACAAGTTTCTACCGTTAAAACGCAACTGATTTATTTAGTAATATAAATTTTTAAAGTAAAAAAAAGTTATGAAAATGTGAACTTTGAAGTAGGTAGTTTTAGATAAAAACCACTTGTGAAATTAAAGATCGTTTCAACAGATAAGTCACATTACTTCACGACCAATTTAACGCCTCTACAATTTACCACTTTCGAATATCAATGGCGGAATGAAAATGTTATAGTACATTATACGTTCAAATTAGACGTATATAATAATCCTACGTGTAGCGGAAAATTGCTTCCGTGGTGCCGGAGCGGCCTCAAAACTTTTGTTGATAGGTTAGCACTAAAATTGTTTCCTTGATGTTGAATATTACCGTAATTTTTATTACAAAATATTGTACCTAGTGAACATGCGATGGTTATGTACAGCGGTGCAGTACAATACTTGTTTAAAATTATGGTTAAATTGAAAAAGTTTATTATTTGCACAGTTGGCCGCGAATGGCTCTTCTACATTATTATTAGACAAGTATTTATTATTATATACATATATTATCTACATTAGCTCTACTTTTAACAAACCGTTAATCACCACTTAATCGCTTAAATAAAATTAGCGGTAAATTAAAATATTTTGATTTCTTTTAAAGGAGCTTTAAATGGTTTGATGCTCTATACAATACAGCATCAGCAGGAGCAGCCAGCAATATAATTTTGAAACCTAGGAACAAAATGTTATACACGATTGACAAATGTGTTATTACGACAAGGTACAACGTAACAAGCTACTTTTAATGCTGACTGTACTATAGAAAACAGAGTTAAGTAATTTTTTAATTAGTTTTAGTTATTTTAATTTTGTGTTACGCTTGTATTCATCCGATTTGGGTTGTTTGCTTGGCTTATAGAGAACCTAGTAATGATTATTTACATCTGATGGCCATTTGGAATAAAGGTTCAGTACCTACCTTATAGTAATATCATATATACCTACCTTGTAGCAATTACGATAAGCAGATCCTCGCTGCCGTGTTAAATGCAGTCGCGCAAGGCTCCCTACTCGTAACTCAAAATTATTTTATAGAGCTAAAAAGTTCTGGCGTTGTAAATTTATTCAGCTGCTCGGGACGCTAAGAGGAACTGAATACCCAATGTCTGAGGTTCACTAAATGAAAACTGGACAAGAGCGAATGCAATTCACTCACCGAAGGTTTTGTACAAAATTCTAAATTATTTTTTTTGTTGTTTGGAAAATATCGCTTTTAAGATTTCAACTGTTATATTTGTATCGTTTGGCTTGTTTGCTTTCCTCGTCGTATAAGAAAAAATTGTATGTCGGTCCACACCTATTTCTATGTAGAGTTTCTTGAAATGTTTTAGACTTGAGTATTTTGTGAGCTTTAGATTTGCACGTATTTACTAACGCTATCAGTATTCTTTAAACGCTTTTTAACAATGCTGAAAATAGGCCACCATCCGATTAAACAAGTACCCAGTGTAATTTCATAATTACAGTGCAGTTTTCTTTGTCACGGAACCCTAAAAATTGCGAAGTTGTAAGAAAACTAAAGCCAGAACGCCTGGAGGGTAGTAAAGAGTTATATTATTAAATTACAGACCATGCTGTTCTGATTTTACGGCTATTATGCACTGAGGAAAAACTAATTTAAAATGAGTGGAATCTACAAATTCTTCTCCTTGTTGAAATGTATAATTGCTAAAAGGAAAAAAAGTTGTTTAGTTCTTCCTTCACGCTACGGTAAGGCACAGGATCGAGCGTAATTTTGAAATCCGATTCAATGTTTCGCCAGCTTGATAATGTTTGTTTTTGTAAAAATACATAGATCATACTCCTATGTTTTTAATATTTGTCATTTAAGGAAAGCGAGGAAACCTTTAAAAATCGTGTTAACTTGTATGAAGAATACATAGTAGCCACCTCTAAATGTGTTTTGTAATAACATGTATTATTTTACTATTTGTCTATATACGAATCACCGAAAAACGTGTGTGATTTTTTGACCGTTAATTCAAATCTTAAAATCAACGCAGCAATATATTTGTACAGACACGTATGTACCAGTCCCAAATACTCCACTAATAGTGAAGAGTCGTAATTTAACAATGGTCATCCAATCCACAAATAACTAATCAACGGCACACCACAGAGTTGATTGGCTAGCAATCAGTCCCGAAGGCAGAGTACGGCGTGGCATACAAAACAACAATTAATCTAACACAATTATCATCTGTTTGAAAAAATCGTAACTGACGTCGGTATCCAGCGGATTTTGTTTGAGCGAATCATTAGCATCGGCAACACAGTCAACGCCCTGTACTGGATGAGTTATTGACAACACCCTTGTATACTCGACTAGTTTGCTAGCACGCAACTAAATTGGCTTTATCAAAATATTTGACACGAGTGCTGTCTCGTTTGTGACTTTCAAAACAAAAACAGACCACGAATTCATTTTTTAAATTGCTTATTCATGAAGCAGATATATAGAAAATTCGCTGTGTTGCGGACGGACCAAGTTACGCCGCACACCGCCGCCGTTACAAATTGAAAGGATCAAATTGAAAATCGGAATCTAAAATCCCATTCCATTGCTGACATCGCGTCAGTCAATTGTTTCAAAAGCCGAAGTAAACGCGAATTCCGCATGTATGACATGACTGCTTCAGCGTTTTATTTCTTTGTTCGAGCGATACGCTGGCTCGTGAATAATTCATAGTTGAGATCCGCACTTAAAATGGCAATCTGTCGCCGGACTGAGTTCATAAAAGTCCATGCGGTTATAAGGATACGAACAGCGTTACCTAAAACTACAATATCGTTTACGGAAATACCATTACGATAGTTTTATGCGCACTGTACAGTGTACACACGCTTTTTTGAAATCTACATAAACAAAAAATATTTATGTGCGGGGTAGGATGGGGCGGCAATGGCCTTGGATACCTGCCGGGCTCGGGTGAAAATGTAAAATACGGGTTTCTTATTTCGTAGTAACGTTGAGTAGGAGGAATTTCGTAGCTTAAGCCTTTGTTAAAGTAACTGTACGTTCACGGCGTTTAATTAATCCAATCAACCGTAATCTTCCCTAAACCTCCAGTGAGCCTTAAGCCGCAGCGTCCCCTGATTGAATTCTTACATGCACACGCGGAAGTTTCAAAAACACGTCCCGACCGATTTCCTGTCGCAGTAGCTAAAAATAAACATCAAACGAAATGGGAATGTAGCTAAGCCAATGTAAGTTTGCCGTTTTCTCATGCCGTCTTGTCCCATGTTGTATACAATCCTTTATAGTACAAATAGATGTCTTTGTTCACTCGCACGACCGCGAGGCGATCTCGTTCAAAAATGGAGAGCACTCCAAGTGACCTCAATACTCGGTAAGACTTTCTTTTATCCTTCTTCTGACAGGTACCTTTATCCTGTAATGGTTATTTTTTGAAAGACACATTATCGGGGTTTATTTCAAGTACTCGAACAGTATTGTTGATTGTTATTGTATTTAGTCTATAGAAGCAGTGTTGCTAGTTGACATTAAAGCAGCCGAATAGCTGTCAGGAAGTAAGTATTATAATTAAAATATTTTCGAAATCATTTAGATTTCCTCCTTTTATCGCCCAATCGTCTTCTTTTGAAAAGTTTTGCTATTTTGGTAATTCCAGGGCTATTCCTCCACTTATCTTGTGACATTTCATGGACCTGTCAAACTCAATTGTTTCGGGTGGCAACTTTGGTCATCCATGGTTTTTTATTCTGACTATTTGGCGAGTGCAGTGGAGTTTAGTCGAAATCGAGGAAAATCTTGTAGGATTCCTTCTATATTGGTGTTTAATGGCGTTATTAATATTGAAGTTCGTCTATTTGACCTGTATTTTGTTCAATTTCAGTTGTGCATAATTTAACAATTAATTTGGTGGCCTAACCTACAAATCCGGTGAGGTGTGCTGCTGGTACCTCCGTTTGTCCGTCTCTGTACCGACTTAAATCGAGGGATTCGTTCCCCTGCATCGTAAGTATCTCCGACGGTGGCTACAGACGAATGTTCACAAATTCTGTGGTACTAGTGTTAACCTAAACGTGTCATTTCAGCGAGCGCACCGAAGTCTTGAGTGACCAGAGTGTCCCAGCTTTCCCTGGAGTTGACATTTGTCACTTTCTCAGGCAGGACAATTATCCTCCGAAAGGTGAGTTCACTTCAATTCTTACCACTTGACCCGCAAGTGAGGTTATGCGACATGCTTAGGGCCCAAGCCTTCTGCTGTGTTTTCCCCTATCACTATGGCCAAAGCCTCCAAGGCAGCTAAGCATATAGAACGATTGCTAGCCTGTCACCTGCCGTAATGTCCCATCCTGCGGAAGGTCGCTTTATACTTTCACGATATTCATTGAGTTGCCCGTTGCAGGAGGTGTTTGGTACACCCCAGTAAGCTCGCCTGGTCGCCCCAGACGTGCTCTGCCCTTCAGGCCTTCACCGCGGTCCGACCTCAGCGTTGACGCCGGCTACCAGCAGCCCCAGACATCCAGGGAGCTCCGCTGCCAACAGCTGAGTCGAACCCAAATTACTCAATTTTGTGTTCCCATCTTCAGGCGTTATCGATCAAAGCGTTTAGATAGAACCCTTGACTTAAAACGTTATAAAATATTCGAAATACCATACATATCCTCTCAACCATATTTACCGAGCCCGTTAGGGCCTGATGTAAGCTGTATATACTTTCATTTTTGAATACAGTAGTGTTCTGAACCGGTGTTTGATTTCGTGCCCCTAAAAAATCAACATTATATGGCGCCCGAACATATTATCTAACGTTTTCACTTAATCAGGTCAAAATTACATAGCTCTGAAAGGAGTTGATCGATAACGCTTGTTGTGTTAATAAACTTGGTTAAATTTTAAGTAATTTGTAGACTTTCCAGCCTAGTTCAATTTTTCAAGTTGGTAATTTCAATTAAGAGCAGGTATTCATTGTGTTTGAAATTACAAGTCAATAAAAAAAAAACAAAAAAAAAATTATTTAATATCCTAATATAAATACTAAGGTTATGAAGTAACTTGTGTTTTCGGTTCTTGTACTTCATATGTACTTGTATAAGGCAATATTACTTGTCTATCTTTCCGTTTATGCACAACTGATTTCTGTGAATTTCCCTATCGACTGTACTCGCCCAGCTCCTAAGAACCAACTTATACATATATTTTTACAATTTTATTTTTACATAGTTATTAAACTTTTATGAATTGTATTGCTAAAGTTTACACAGTTTTTAAGCTTCTGTGACATACCACTAAAGGGTTTACCCCACTATTTGGAGCCAACTTTTCTGAAGTTATGTACCTACTTGTTAAAGTATAAAGGAGCTAAGTATAAAAACTTGTTTGTGTTATCTTGTTAAAATTAAAATATTGTCATCAACTACTAAGGTAGTACAAAGGATTGGCTCATGGTTGGTTGAAATTTCACCCTATACTTATAAGATTACTCTTAGGTAAACCTGACAACTACTTAATTATTGTAATTGATCGATCACGCTCGAACCTACAGGGAAAACATATTTTTCTATACCTATAGTTACATAACCCATTTTGGACATTATAACTACATACCTACTTCAACGGCAACTTTAAAAATAATAAAATTGATTACATAAATTTGACCTAGCAGGTCAGTACTTACCATTAAATAGTTCCACACTAGTAGTGTTTCCTCACGTTATTTTCGTGAGACATTGTTGGTTAACATTAGGTACCTAAACCGGTCCTTCTACCTCTACTGCGTTGAATTTATCACAGGTAATGGAAGAACGTCCCATTTTATTTAACCTATTACACAAGGATGAGTTGGAGTACGAGGTTAGAGTACGACTTGGCATCCCCGCTGCAAACATCGCGGACTTACGAGCCCAAATTCGTAAACTAAATGCCGAGATACCTACGGATGAAGTGGCGGAGTTTGTTGGCGATATTTCGGAGGAGCTCATCGCGATTACGGCGAAGCTTGCAGAGCTAGACTCGTTGTTACAGGAGTCGGCGGACAGGCGTAGTTCCGTAAAGGTTTTAAATAGGGTTCAGGCAGTCGCCCACCACCTCTACCACCGAATTACGCGAGTTAACCCCTCCGATGCCGACACCATCCAGTTCACAGAAATATCCGACAGGTTGCATAAATTACTGTATAAATTAGATACGATTATGTCAAACTTCCGCAGTGCTTTAATTATAGAACCAGCCGTCGAGCCGAACGTACATACACCTAACACTACCCCTAACTGTAGGTGTGGACGCCACGCTAGTGTGCATAAATTAAACTTACAATATAATGGTAACACTTGTGTTAAAACTTTCCTTAGGAAATTAGAGCAATTACGGTTGTCGCGCGGGATTACCGAGACTGATTTGTTATGTTCTGCTTGCGAACTATTTACCGACGGAGCGGCGTCTTGGTTCGATGGTCTCGGCTTGGCGGCGAACAGCTGGGCAGAACTAAAGCAGTGGCTCTTATCGGAATACCTGCCAGCTGACTACAACGAGCGCCTACTCGACGAGATCAGAACCCGGACGCAGGGCACTGACGAGAGCATAACAAATTATTTGAATACAATGCAGTGCTACTTCGCTCGCTTAGATAAAACAATACCAGAGTCGGAGAAGTTATATATAGTAATGCGTAACGTGCGACCGTATTATTCTAAACAATTAGCTTTACAAACGATAGATTCATTAACAGACTTAAAAAGTAAGTGTCGATTGCTTGAGGCCGCCAATCAACGGGCCAAGTTGTTTACAGAACCAACCACGAATACAAAGAACTTACTAGCGTCAGATTTGGTGTATAAGTCATTCGGCAAAAATAGTCACGTGTCGGTGGTAACACATGCTCCGAATTTTTGTGTCAGATGTCGTGTAAATGGTCACACCTTAAAGGAGTGTAGATCACCTCATAAACTAATTTGTTATCGCTGTGGTGAAAATCATGTAACCGCGCGTACTTGTCCAAAATGCTTACCAGATTTGAATGCAAAAAACGAATAAACCGGTCCCAGAGTATGGCTGGCCCGGTTAATCATTCTAAATTACCTCCAAATTTAAAAATAAATACTATACCTAAAGTTACTCCATTTAAAGGAAAATTATTCAATTTTACCACAAACCATACACAACCGGATATGACTTTCCCACATATACCTACTCGGAATTACCCATCCTTTCCCACTAACAAATATAATACCCCACGAATGCTTATTAACGCTTATGACCCTAATAACATTCCCGTCCACGCTGCGCATACATATACCTACTCGAACTTTAAAAATACCCCACCGCCATTTAGTACCGCTACCCATACACACGCATCGCTTCCCACTAACAAACCTAATACACCTCGTACGCATACTAACGCTTACCTCCCAAATAATATTCCTTTCCACGACGCACACCCACTACCACCATCCCCTAACACTAACATTACTACTTACCCTACCTACAGTACTAATGCTACCCGATTACAAAAATCTCCCCAGTACTACTTAAACGCTACCTCGAATAAAGAATACTTTAAATCAAGAATTTTTTACCCGTCCTCGTTAAATTACCAATACCCAATTTCTACTACGTCGAATAATAACAACATTGTGAAATCTTCAAACAACATGATACCTAAAGGACCCCCCAATAAAATATCAACAACCAATAATCTTATGAAACACCTCCAAACTTCCTACCCAGGAAAAGTTGAAAATACTAAACACCCCAACAGATCACCCCCTAAAAAGTTAACAACTTCTCCAATTATTTTCACCACAACGGAACAACCCCCGAATGATGATAACATACAACGACATCAATTAAATACAACTAACACATCTAAGAAGGTTGCACTCCGCCCGGTCGAGTGGCGGGCTTGGTTGTTGACACTTAGGATTTTTTTTGAGAATTACCCACATTCAAAATTAAATAGTTTAATAGAAGGCCAGGATTTGCGTCCATACCTAGCAGTGAAGATTTATGACGTTCGGTACAACGGCCTCTTAGATTCGGGATCAGAGATTTCAATCATCGGTGATGACACTTGTCGGTATTTCAAAGACGCTGTCACTATTCACAAATCTCCGGATCTTGATCACATCATAACAGCGAACGGTTCCTCTTCTCCAGTATCGGGTTACGTGTTTTTACCAGTTACGGTGGGAGATAAGACGTCAATTATTAAATTTTATGTAATTCCTGGGGTTTCCACAAAGATATTACTTGGTATCAACTTTTGGAAGTCATTCAACATTGCTCCAGATGTACTTAGTCTACTGCAAAATGGGTGTTCTTTCTCGGACGAGGAGCATATTTCAACTATTACTTCAGAGGTTAGGTTTATACAAGGATTAGAATCTCTATCATCGGAGGAACAAGCACGGGCTGAGGACTTACTGAAAGAATTCGAGCAAATATCTTCGGAACTAAAGGGTTTAGGTCGTACACACTTGCTGACTCACACCATCGACACCGGTGACGCTAAACCGATTAAACAACGGTACTACATGCTATCCCCGTCAAGGTTAGCCGAGTTGAACAAGCAGCTGGATGAGATGTTGGAGCTTGACGTTGTTGAACCTAGCTCCAGCCCATGGAACAATCCCGTCACAATGGCTCCGAAGGCTGACGGTTCGTTACGAAACACGATGCCTATCCACTGCCGTATATCAATCAAATATTAGATCAGCTTGGTAACGCTAAGTTCTTATCCTCCCTCGATCTGAAATCCGCTTTTTGGCAAATCCCTCTCGATTCGCAGGAGTCTAAAGAAAAAACCGCATTTACCGTTCCGTCCCGCGGTTTGTTTCATTTTAAAGTCATGTGCTTCGGACTGACTTCGGCGCCTGCGACTCAACAACGACTTATGGACATACTTTTTGGACCCGAGTATAGTGGTCGCATATTCATCTACTTGGATGATATTATTATTGTTTCCGAGACCTTTACCGAGCATCTTACCTTACTTCGTACCGTTTTGGATCGCCTTCGTTTTGCTAACCTTACCATTAACTTATCTAAATGCAATTTTTTCCGTAAACAACTTAAGTACCTGGGCTTTGTCGTGGATGAGTTCGGTCTACGCACTGATCCCGACAAAGTCAAGGCTATCATCGATTTTCCAATTCCGGCAAGCCGTAAGGACGTTAAGCGATTCCTGGGCACAGCGTCATACTACAGGCGATTTATTAAAAATTTCAGTAACATAGCTGGGCCTCTTAATCAACTTACTACAACTAAAAAAGGGGCTCCACCTTTCCGCTGGTCACCGGAAGCTGACAACGCCTTCTGCGAACTTAAACAGGCCATGACTACTGCCCCAGTCCTTGCATGCCCTGACTTCACAAAGCCGTTCACGGTCCATTGTGACGCGTCCGACTTCGGCGTAGGAGGCACACTGACCCAGGATTTTGAAGGCGAAGAACACCCTTTGGCATACTACAGTAGGTCATTGTCACCACCAGAACGTAACTATTCAGCTACTGAACGAGAGGCTCTAGCTGTTGTTAATGTTGTCGAGCATTTTAGGCCTTACCTCGAAGGCGATAAACAATTTAAAATTATCACGGACCATTCCAGTCTAAAATGGTTCCTAAATCTAAAAAACCCTACGGGACGCCTCGAGCGTTGGGGTTGTCGTCTCTCCCCTTACAATTTTGTAATTGAGCACCGTCGAGGCTCAGAGAATATTTTGCCAGATGCTCTGTCAAGGTCCGTTCCTCTAACTAGTTCCTCTGACTACACTATACCCGTCTGTCTTATAAATACAAATTTTATACTAGATACATGGTACCTTGGCATTCGTAAACGGTGTGAGGAGAACCCGGCATCGTGCCCCAACTTCCAAATTACGGACGGTCGTCTCTACCGATATACCAAATCGAATAACTCCTTAAAGAAGGACTTTGAGTGGAAAGAGGTTATACCGGCTGACTTTCGCGAAGAAACCATGCATGCGAATCACTCTGTTCCCACCGCCGCACATCTGGGTACCGCGAAAACGTACAAAAGGCTAAGATTGCGTTACTTCTGGCCCGGTATGTATTCAGATGTGATCCGCTACGTCGCAAATTGCTCAGTATGTTCAGCATATAAACATAGCCAGCAACCCACCCCCGGTTTTATGGGCAATGCCAAGGAGTGCTCTCGTCCCTTTCAGTGCCTCAGCCTGGACTTGGTTGGTCCGCTTCCACCTTCGAGACAGCTAAACACCTATCTGCTAGTGGTTATGTGTATCTTCACCAAATACTGCATGCTGTTTCCTATGCGTCGAGCGACCGGTAAAGTAATTTCACAACGTATGGAGGACCACGTCTTTATGGTACACGGTATCCCGCAAACTATTATTGCGGACAATGCATCTTACTTCACGGGGGGCGATGTTCATCAGTTATTTGCTAAGTATAACATACCTCAGCTTCATTATACCCCAGTGTACTGTCCACAGGTAAATACAGTTGAAAGATACAATAAAACTATCGTTACCGCCGTTTCTAGTTTCGTGGAATCTGATCACAGAACGTGGGACGTAAATATCTCAAAAATACAGTTCGCACTGAATACGTCAGTTAACGAATCAACGTCGTTCTCTCCATTCCTATTAGTGCATGGACGCGAAGCGGTGCCGGACGGCACGATTTATGGTGATCCTGAAACCGTCGAGGAGATTATCTTCTCTTCGAGACGAGACTACGTGGATAAGATCGTCGTTCTCAAGGATATCTTCTCCACGGTGAAAGACTCGTTACAAAAAGCTCACGATCGTAACATTAAGCACTATAACAGCAAGCGTCGTGACATCGAGTTTAATGTGGGCGACGAGGTGTGGAAACGAACTTTTAAGCAGAGCAATGCTGGAAAATATTTCGCTGCGAAGTTGGCACCGAAGTATGAAAAATGTCGCGTGCTTCGCAAGATCTCGCGTCTAGTTTACGAGCTAGAGGACATGAACGGAAAGCCGTTGGGAAAGTGGCACGTAAAAGACTGCAAGCCGCCTTCTACTAATGCTACTTAACTGGTTATGACTTTGGTTCCCCCGGACCGTGGAGATTATAATATTGGAATGATAAACATTTGTCCTGGGTGTTGGATCAATATTGGTGTGATAAGTCTTTAAAGTTGGTTATGCGTTGTCCCCTTTGATCAATTTAGATCATTGAGCGGTTTCATTTTCCTTTAGGTTAAATTAAATTCTTACTCGTTGGTCAGGCTTGAACGTGTTTTGCTGTGCTGTCGTCGGCTAGGTATCGACTTGCCTGTGTATGAATGTATAGATGTTCTTACTTCCTTCAGGTGAACCTGTCCAGTGTTAAGCCTACACCGGTGTGGCTCAGGACTAATCGTCTTAAGTAGTTCACACGTTGTTGAGAGCGGGTGGTGACTCTAGTAGTGCTGTGATAAGGGAGGAACCGGTATTTATTTTTTCCTGTTTCTTTGGATCTCTCTTGTGGGTCTCTTCAGAATCCGCCGACGGTATGGAACACCGGAACCGGTTTAAATCTGAATGATTGCCACCCTTTTTTCTTTGGAGCTCTTTTTTGGATCTCTGTAGAATTCGTCAAAGGTTCGATTAGAACATCACTGAGTGGTTGGTAACCCAGTTTTCTGCGACGGTTTCTCTGGAATCATTAACTTTTTTTTTCCATTATTATTATAGTGATATTTACGCTACCGCTTGCACCTCGCAAAACAGAACACGTTCAATTCCTTGTGTAAGTGTTAGTAAATTAATTATTGATTAAGGCATGTTAGTAAATTTAAGATAAGTCGTTAATGTTAGTCCGGTCCTCTAACTTAGTGAAAGGAGAATAAACTTAGGGTTCCATTACCTTTACGTCTCTAGGGCGTTAGGTATCATCAATAATATACCTACCCTCTTATTATTTTTATTGTCTTGGACAATTTATCTCTTCCGTTGTTTTATACAGTACTTACTGTTATAGATTGGTTCCGTTTTACCAGTCAATTGCCATGGTGCAATGTAATTTGAATACTGCATGATTTTTTTTTCTCTTTAGCATTCATCCGGCTGCTGCATGATTGTCCTTACGCTGCAGTGCCGGAGGCCTTGATGCGTTCGTTTCCAGCGACGGCCCCGCGGACTCGAACGATGCCAAGGTGCTGCAGCACCTGTGTGTCCTGGGCCGGGATACCAGGGTGCTTCATCGTCATCAGCAGTAACTACAACTGCGTTTTGTTAGTTCTGTTATTGCTTGTTTGTAGGCTTTGTTGCAGCTCGAGGGCGAGCTTGAATTTTACTTGTTCAGCTTGCTTCCGGCGTAAAATTCTCCTGGTTGAGGGGGTGTGTAATGGTTATTTTTTGAAAGACACATTATCGGGGTTTATTTCAAGTACTCGAACAGTATTGTTGATTGTTATTGTATTTAGTCTATAGAAGCAGTGTTGCTAGTTGACATTAAAGCAGCCGAATAGCTGTCAGGAAGTAAGTATTATAATTAAAATATTTTCGAAATCATTTAGATTTCCTCCTTTTATCGCCCAATCGTCTTCTTTTGAAAAGTTTTGCTATTTTGGTAATTCCAGGGCTATTCCTCCACTTATCTTGTGACATTTCATGGACCTGTCAAACTCAATTGTTTCGGGTGGCAACTTTGGTCATCCATGGTTTTTTATTCTGACTATTTGGCGAGTGCAGTGGAGTTTAGTCGAAATCGAGGAAAATCTTGTAAGATTCCTTCTATATTGGTGTTTAATGGCGTTATTAATATTGAAGTTCGTCTATTTGACCTGTATTTTGTTCAATTTCAGTTGTGCATAATTTAACAATTAATTTGGTGGCCTAACCTACAAATCCGGTGAGGTGTGCTGCTGGTACCTCCGTTTGTCCGTCTCTGTACCGACTTAAATCGAGGGATTCGTTCCCCTGCATCGTAAGTATCTCCGACAGTGGCTACAGACGAATGTTCACAAATTCTGTGGTACTAGTGTTAACCTAAACGTGTCATTTCAGCGAGCGCACCGAAGTCTTGAGTGACCAGAGTGTCCCAGCTTTCCCTGGAGTTGACATTTGTCACTTTCTCAGGCAGGACAATTATCCTCCGAAAGGTGAGTTCACTTCAATTCTTACCACTTGACCCGCAAGTGAGGTTATGCGACATGCTTAGGGCCCAAGCCTTCTGCTGTGTTTTCCCCTATCACTATGGCCAAAGCCTCCAAGGCAGCTAAGCATATAGAACGATTGCTAGCCTGTCACCTGCCGTAATGTCCCATCCTGCGGAAGGTCGCTTTATACTTTCACGATATTCATTGAGTTGCCCGTTGCAGGAGGTGTTTGGTACACCCCAGTAAGCTCGCCTGGTCGCCCCAGACGTGCTCTGCCCTTCAGGCCTTCACCGCGGTCCGACCTCAGCGTTGACGCCGGCTACCAGCAGCCCCAGACATCCAGGGAGCTCCGCTGCCAACAGCTGAGTCGAACCCAAATTACTCAATTTTGTGTTCCCATCTTCAGGCGTTATCGATCAAAGCGTTTAGATAGAACCCTTGACTTAAAACGTTATAAAATATTCGAAATACCATACATATCCTCTCAACCATATTTACCGAGCCCGTTAGGGCCTGATGTAAGCTGTATATACTTTCATTTTTGAATACAGTAGTGTTCTGAACCGGTGTTTGATTTCGTGCCCCTAAAAAATCAACATTATAATCCTGAAATGGATATCCTCGTATTTCATAGGTAAGTCTGTACAAAATAACGAAGCCAGAGCTGGGCAAGTCGAGTGGGAGGTCGTTTAGTTTTATTAACACTTTTCAGTCAAAAGACAGTGTTCTGTTTCAAGGAGACAAATGGACGCCGTAAAATGACGACCGGAGAAATCATTTAGAGGATTTCTGAGGGCGTTGGATAAAATTTATTTCTAAAAAGAGAGGCCATTAAAAAATCAATGAATAGTCACATCGCAACAGAATAAAATAAATTGGCGAAGGCGATGGGACAGTGCAAAATGGCGACATTCGGTGCGGGTCCATTTAGCGTGATGGTTTTATTATGAAAATCGGCCCGCGAGGGACCAGATGGGCGGCTAGCGGCCGCCTCCGCCGGGACTGCTTCTCAGATATGCCAAAAATAAAGCTTATTACAAAAATACTTATGAAACAACTCATAAATTTTAAAGATCACACGAATTCTATTGTAGTTCACCTTAACGCATTATTTCCTGTCTAAGGGCATTAAAGTTGAGTTATTTATTTCTGAAGAAAATCCCTTTGGGTCGTTATTTTAAAATTATAATGAAAAGTTGAATGCATGATAATGTAACGAGATTCCAACGCAACTCAGCAACAGATCTATGTCTTTATTTTATTAATTGCATTTATGGTTTCAGATTACAATCCTTCTTAATTTATTGAATCAGGCGTTACTTTGCGGAGGTCCATATTTATGAACTAAAAAACAATTACTTTGCTCACCCGCGACCACTAATGACAAATAGTTATAGTTAGTTATAGTTAGTTAGCATTATGATTCTGAGTTACATACTATATATCAGATAGCAACAACAAATGGTTATAGTACAGCAATGGTTAATAGTCTGGTTCAAAAGAAGCAGGGACGGATAGTGAATAGCATGCTTTACTCTGCGTTGCCATCTCAGCATACTAACAAATTTAGATCTAGTATTACTTATGTTGGCCGGTTGTCTGACAAGATTTATAATATTTTAAAATCAAATAACATCAATGTTGCCTTTAAGACTACTAATTCTTTACGTTCTAGACTTTGTAATAACAAAGAAAAGGTGGATAAAGGAACAGGTCGGGCGTATATAAACTCACTTGTGGCGACTGTAGTCAAGTATACATTGGACAAACCGGTCGAAGCTTTGATACTAGATTTAAAGAGCATGTCTCGTCATATAGGCATGATCATCCAGAGAAATCAAACTTTGCCAAGCATTTATTAGACACGAATCATTCGTTGTTAGACTCAGATACGTACGAAATTTTACATTATTGTGATAAGGGTTTGCGGCTATCGGTTTTAGAACAATTGGAAATAATTAGGTACAACAACATGGGGTCTATTATTAATGAACAAGTTAATTTGGTTTCTTCGCCTTTGTTACGACTTGGTTCTAATTTTAATAATGTGTCATAGTAATAATGAGAACATGACTTCTCTTTTTACCGTACTCGGTTAAAAATAACGGGGTACCTGGCGTAAATAAAAATAAAAATAAAAAGGGTAGTTTGGAATTCATTTCTTAAAAAAGGGTAGTTTAGGACTTACATAAAAGGGTAGGTTGGAATTTATAAAATATTAGTGGGTACGTTGGTTTTGTCATTAACTAAGTTAAGTACATGGTTTACATATGTCAGTGGTGGAAGTGGTGGCATGTTGAGCGGTTGTTGTTGTGCTTCGTAAATGGCCTCGTGGAGAGTGCCGAAACGCGTCAGCGTTTAGTATAGTGGTGGTGGTGATAGTTGGGTCTGTGTGGCATGTGTTGATTCGTGTAGCAGTGGAGGCGGAGGTGTTGCATGGAAACATACATTTGCCGCACAGATATAACTATTTGTCATTAGTGGTCGCGGGTGAGCAAAGTAATTGTTTTTTAGTTCATACAATCCTTCTTTCTGAAAGAGTTTAAATCATTTGTTCATGATTTTGCAGATGCGTTGCCAACCTAGAGGGCTAAGATGAAATGCCTCTGCGCCCATTACTGTCCTTACTAGGTAACTACCACCTACTGTTGGCACCTCAATAAAGATGACAAGCAGGGTGTTCATTATTGGAAATAACGTGTCGATCATCGGGACGTTTGCCTTATCACTTCCCATGCCGAATGAATACCATCCATTTTGTATAGGGAATTGCCACATAGTAGCTTTCTAGCTTCCCGATGCCGAGAACCTCTCAATGTCAATTAAATAGCTCAGTCACACACTCGTTTGTGACACTGAGTGACTAGTGGCGTTACACTAATACAGACTTGCGTATATACACATAGACATGCATTTATAATGCCCTCACACGATACGGCTTAATAATTGTGTTTGTTTAAGGTGTATTTGACATTTCAGAGTGCATAAATAATTCAGGCAGAAGTTGAAGCAAATGGCAGTGGATGACATTCAATTTAAGACTAAAGGTAGTAAACTAAAGATACCTTTATATCTTTTATACTTTATCATCATTAATAACGTTTTAAGTACACTTGCTCGTAATTTTCATAAACTGCTCTTTACATTGTAAGTATATAAAAAATCGTAGCTGCATTCTGTTATTATTTTGATAAATGTCTGAGTTTAAGTAAGAAAAAAGAAAATACGTAGAACAGGATTTAAAAATAGTACGGGTAAACAGCAAAAAGTGCAACTGAACTTGTTAAAGTGAATTGTTGCCGTCTAAATCAAAAGTGGATTACATGTTAAAGCCGAAGAAAGTTTTATACAATGCAATGGAAAAACAGCAAAAATGAGCAATGGTTTTTCAAAATGTCTTTTGCCTTGTTATTGAACGATAGGTTATTAAACTAGCAAACACATACACGTATAGTTTGTTATGGCGTACCTATAGTATACTCGAAGTTGCAAAGTACTGGGCGGACCAAAAGTGGCATCGACATTAAACCATTCTCTAATTTTGACTGTGTTCTTAAAGAACAGAAAAGAAAAAGAACATTTTATACCTTATAGCAGTAAGAAATCTCAGCTGTTGTCACTAAAGGACTTTTAAAAGGTCCCAAAGGAAGATCCAAATACCCATTGTAAATGTCAGTTCAACTCTTGGTTAGGTACTTTTGAATATTAAAACAATTTTTCTCGCAAGTGAGTACAAAAAATGTCATGTTGAAACTCTATGCATCGGACCTAAACACCGTACAATAACAATTACTTTACAAACAAGTGTGGGAAAAATTGGAATTTAACGTGCATCTCAGGCTGTCTTTTTGACGAAAATATGTTTCTTACCTAAGTTTTCAAAGTTCAAAACAAAAATTATGATATATAAGTGAGGTAACTTAACTAAGCCAACAGTCTTCGACTACATTAAAGCCTTCGCCTGCAGCTCTGGCTTAAAACCCACCTTCAGTGTAATGATCAACTTAACTCAATTAGGTATATCATAACGTACCTAGTCTTAAGTTCACTAACGAACTGCTGTATCTCGATCTCGAGTTTTCCAATCCTGCGTAACGTACTTTCTTAGTAATGTTATCGAGTAATTAGTATGACGTTTGGAACAGCCCCCGCCCGTGAGCGTACTTGGAACTAAAATTTAGTATGAGCTTTCTGAATTTCGATACGATAACTTAACGTTACGCAGCATTCGAAAACCCGTGCTCGGCCTACTAGCTCTGTGAACGTGATAGTAATTGCATACTTAGAAAATTTCCAGATATGGACGGTTGGGGACTTTTGCCTCTTGCACAAATTATTGATCAGGGCCGTGTTTTATAAAGCTAACAAGTTACAATTTACAAGCGGAAGTCTTTTTCGAACAAAAGGTGACAGAATGAGACTTCCGCTTGTAAATTGTAACTTGTAGCTTTATAAAACACGGCCCTGCAGTACCTCTCAGTAAAACACAAATTACAGGTCCTTCAACAGACAGGACTTCAGGAGACAAAGTTTCATCCACCAGTAAAAACTGTATCGTCTGCGCGAACGTCCCGGCGGTAACCAGCGTGGTCAGTGATTGTCCGCTAATTGAGGGATCTGTCCCAGGCGAGGCGTTTAAGCAGCGCGCAGTACACAGAAGAGTGCAGCAAGACAGTATGATAACGTTGCTTCACGACGCGATTGTAATTCTATCCGGCTCTTACGTGAGTAAAAGAGAATAATTACTATCGCATGTTTTTAAGCTTCAATATGTCTTTGCTAAGGGGAATAGCAATAAAACTATAATTGGTGTCTGAATTTAATTGGGGAGGTATCTGTATTTGATTTGGTGTGATGTGAGTAGGCATAAAATCCGTAACTTTATCGCACCTTTAATTAGGTTATAGCTGTCTCATTGACAATGGGGAACTTGCGAAAATAAGTAATCTAGAAAAGATGATAGCGTCTTTTAAATTTTTCCCATAATATTAGTAACGACCACAGAATATTTAATATTCAATGAAAAAAAAATGTACATCTGATCAATAAAAAAAAACAATTAACTGCGTACCTACTAAAAGTATTAATATACAATAAATTACTATCGTGAAATTAAACGGATCACTCACGTACATAAGTCGAGTTTAGCCTGACATGTTTCGGACTAATCTGTAACAAATTATTGTAAAAGCTGTCATGCTAATTTAATTCGAGAACAAAACAACGTCGCCAGCCTTTCTTACTACCCTATTTACATTTACTGTGCCAATGGACGGTAGTTTGATTAAAAGGCCCTATCCTCGGCAGGTGCCGCTAGCCATAGACGAAAGCACTCGTCCGGAACGATTTCACACTGAACGGAAATCCGTTTACCATCCACGCGGCTATCACAAACAGATACGGGTATCTTTGTCGATGCCTGCGTCTTTATCTATCCAACCTGAAATAAAAGAGATGCACGATCGACGAGTGGGAAATGGACGTTGCCTTCTGCACACCGTTTAAAAGGCAATCTTATGTGGTGCATTGTAGCGTGTATGCACCTTTATTATAGTATCCAAAGCGTCCTAAGTGGAAATCGTTTTCATTGGCATTTTGAATCGTAATGAGTTAATTTATGGTTGTATTTGGAACGTAACGTAACTTAGCTTAGGTCACTTTGAAAATAAGTGATATTGTTTATAACAACGCAAAGAAACTTCGTGTGCAGTGTAGGTTGAAATTTGTTTCAGCCAACAATTAGAAACAAACATATTTATGTGAAACGAATACTTAATATTTTTTGCAAGCTTTTTACTAACTTGCAATTTTTTTTTACCCAATCATGCAAGTAAATTTGATCCCCTTCCAGTAATCGGTTTGACGTGAAAATTTCGTGAAATTGATGATGATCAATAATATAACAGTAACAAAAAAAAAATTTTTAACAAAAACTTATTAAATTTCATATACATACGTCATCTGACTCTCATCCTGAGAGGAGGCCTGTGCCCAGCAGTGGGACGTAAAAAAAAGGCTGGTATGGTGATATACACACGTGCTACTACGTGGTACAGACCACTTCTTCTTGGGTTTTAAAAGTTTTAGTACCTACAACGTGATATTAGCAGTCCAATTAATACTAGAACTGCTACATATAGGTAAAGTAAGCGTGAAGTATTTGCGTAAATACCCACAGAGACCATTTGCTTTGGTGAGTTTTTTATAGACTTCTAAATAACTTTCTTACGATTCTAACTTATAACTTATTTTAGTTGTCATTCGAATCTCTTAGCTTCACCAAAATCAACTTTTCATTAACTTAATTTTGTTAGTTCGTGAAAACCCCACGCTTCAAATAAGCTTGAAAATTAATTCCATTGTCCAAGTCCTTCATGCAAATTCGTGAAATATTCAACCTGAACGCAGCTCTAGAAGATCCTTTCGTAAACTGAGATAAATCCAGCAAATGGAGACGACCTGTATACCGTATAGGTATCTAGAGATATAGTTTTACTTGCTCGTTGCAGGACTAATGAATCTGTTTGCATAATGCATAGCCAAGTAACCTATTTACAACTTACGTTCTAACAGATTAAGGGTAGTACTGACAAAGTATAACATGTTTTATTGGAGTTTTGTGGTTTTGCAAAGCATCCTAACGTCAACTGATGCAATTCTGTTTTAGGCCTTGGCGACCTTTCGTGTAAATCAAATAGTTTTTAAGTGCTTTTCTGCTAGTCCTGAGGTACGAAATTAGATCAAGCACAGAGTACGACGTGATGTAAAAAATACTAAAATAAGCTTTAGCGCTGTACTGAATATCAAACGCAAAGCAGTATCTGGGTTCGTCGTACTTGGACTCTGGTTTAAATATGTGTAATCCACGCTGTTTTTCGTGTCGTGCTTGAAAGAAGCTTGAAAATTTAGTTAAATAATTATTATACTGATGGTAGCGTGTAAGAGATAAGGCGAGGCGTTAAACAACAGGTGGTTGATAGCAATAATGATGTTTTTCATTCGAAACAGGTTTTATGTTATCACGGACGTAGCTGTCTCCAATGACGCGGGTGTTTTCACAACCCGTCGGATTTAGCCTGATAAGCCTATAAATTGCCTGATAAACTTTGATAGACTTATAACAAACAATACACTATCGAAAATAATAAACATACTTAATATTAGGCTGAGAAATCTGCGTTACTAGATTATTACGCTAAATTGTAGTAGAATTTTTTTACTTCAGACTGAAAATTTAACTCTAACATCTTGGTTCCATGGCACATTGATATCCACGTCATCAATTTATGCTATTGCTTGAATTTCTGCCACCTTTGCCCTTTACCAAACTGCCCATACAGGTAACAACTTTCAGTGTAAGGGCATATACCTATTCCCTTGGTATTTGAATATTAAATTTTATAGTCAAGCAGAAAACTCCAAGTGGGTGCGAAGTGCGTCGATTGTGACTTTTATTTGCTCGTGTGGGCGGAAAGTTTGTAGGCGGATACGAAAATTTACAAAAGGAAGTATACGAAGTTACATTGTTAAATACAAAAGCTGTAAAATCATAACTGGACTGTTAGAGTTTCCACTTTGAATTATGAACTCTGTTTAGCATTGCAAATGCAAATGGCGCCAGAAAATAAGGCATTAATAGTAGCAACGAGATTCAAGTCACGTAGGTACACGTACATTTCTATTTCCCTATTAAAAATTATATCGTCGCGTGTGGAATATTAATTCGGTGAATTCACTTATAGTGTGTTCAACTATTCGAACGAGTACTTCATTAACACTTGATGATAACGGTAAGTGGCATGTAAGGTTTCATTAGCACTCCTAAATAAAGCTGAAACATGTGGTGAGCTCTCACCGTATGATTCACTTTATTCAGAAGCGTGTTTAGGTTGGATTTTTAAATCTTTAAATCACGATTCTATTTGAGACTCTTTAGGAAATTTACTACATTTTATGTTTTTACGAAAATTACATAAATATTGTTAGGTTTTTTGTTTCATTTACGATTTTGTGAACAAAATTATGCGTTTTTTGAGATTTGGTTCTATTTTAACCCAAAAAGAGCTTACTTACGAGGGGCGGCTGATAAGTAATCTCCTTGGTCAGAAACATATACAAAAATAATGCTGGATGGTATGGATTTATATTCGTTTGTTATTCTATTTTCAAAATGTATTACATTCATTTGTTTACTGCATCACGTTTATTTGTCTCCTATAATTGTTTCAAACATGTCGGTAGAAAAAGTGAAAATGGATAAAATCGCGCAGCGTGCGGTGATTAAGTTTTTGACTAAAGAAGGGAATACGCCTTAGGAGATCAGACAGCGTATGTTACGTGTGTTTGGCAGTTCGTGTTCTTCTGAATTTGTTATAAAGTTTTGGTCAAAGCAGTTTAAGTTAGGTCGTGAGAGCCTGGAAGATGATCCTCGTAGCGGAAGACCAGTTTCGGCCGTCACCGATGAAAATGTAGCCAGAGCGTATAGAGGACCGACGAGTGAAGCAGTGAGAGATAGCTAGAGATGTGGGCTTCAGTAAAGAGCGAGTCAATGAAATAATTCATGGGCATTTGAACATGTCCAAGGTTAGTGCACGTTGGGTCCCCAGAATGTTGACTGCATTTGACATGGAGGCGTGTTAAATGTTGCGAAGAGTTTTTGGACATGAGTCGAGGGAAAGAGGAAGAAATAATTTCTAGAATTGTAACATGTGATGAGACTTGGATTCGACAATGGGATCCGGAAAGTAAGCAAGAGTCGTTACAGTGGAAATTTAATAATGAGATGCCGCCTCGGAAATTCAAGGTCTGTCCATCGGCAGGTAAACTTATGGCTACAATATTTTGGGACACAGAAGGGATTTTGCTAATAGATTATTTACCGAAGAAAACTACAATGAATGCTGATTATTACTCAAACTTACTATATCAACTAAGAGAGACAATAAAAGAAAAATTTTGATTTCGGAATTCTGATTTTGCACGATAACGCACCAGTGCATACCGCCCGCACAACGAAGCTAGCAATTAAAGACAATGCCTTCGAAACCATTGACCACCCCCCTTATAGTCCAGATTTAGCCCCCTGTGACTATTTTCTGTTTAGACTTCTCAAGAAAGACCTCAGGGGACGAAGGTTTATGACCGATGACGAAATGAAGGCTGCGGTTACTGACTTTTTGACGACAAACCGAAAAATTTCTTTTAATGGTTTAAATTCAATATTTGAAAAATTTTATAAGTGCATTTTACTAGCAGGGGACTACATAGAAAAATAAAAAAACTTTTGCTACGACAGTCTTTTGTTTCATTGTTAGGTAGATTACTTTTCAGCCGCCCCTCGTACTTCGATACATTACGTGTGTAACAAACCTATCCAAATTTTTGTAATGTCCTTTACAATAGTTTAAACAAATACATTTATGTGTGTAAGTACACAGCGTAGGTCGGCCGCTTATGATTAAGATGGACCCATTAAGTTGCTTAAGTTCGTTGGGTACCGGTAGAGGCAGCCGGCGCACGACCTTGTTGTGGTATCACTTACGGAATATATCAGTAGACTTCTCTGGTTCTTAAAATGAGAAAGGTCCGGTTTCGCCTCTGTCGCCATTGTTGGTTAAGCTAAACAAGAGATCAGGTACGTATCAAAGTCATCACTTAAATTTCACCGAATAATAAACCCGAAGGTAAGGTATTACTTTACAGCAGAGAGCAGAGTATACAATTCATGCCTTTATAAGTACATTCTAAACGCAAAGAAACGATGCATCATCAATCAACACTTCTTAAATAAGCACAGCTTTGGCGAATCTCAAGCCACTCTTTATCCCGGGATCAGAACATCAGACGTCATAATCTGGAGTCACGCTCATTTATTCCGGGAATAATTCATGCACGACAAAAAAAACCACAACGTTTTGTCTACAACAAAGTGTTTCATTTGTCTTCTGAACACCGAGTTAAGTACGGCCTGCAGAAAAGTTTGTACATCTACATCTATGTATTTGTTATACCTACTTAGTTTTTTTTAAATAATAAGGTTTAATTAGTTAAGGTTAAATTACATGGCTAAAAAATATTAAGTGTATGTAGTAGTGAAATAATCCGATCAATCACGTATGTCAGTCGATGTTTCGGACTAATTCGTAGTCCTTCGTCTGGGAGCACACGCTTGGCCGGTAGCCTAACGTAAACGGCGAAGCGTGTGCTCCCAGACGAAGGACTACGGACTGACGTACTGATTGATCCGTTTATTTCGCCATGATTAAATCTTACAGTAGTTTGATGTTAAAAGTATTTTTCATCTCTCATACTCGGAAAGTGAGGCATATCTTATCTAACATACGGGAGGAAAGTTATGCATGGCTCCCCTAGGGAGTAAAAAAAATAAAAAACAAGCGCTCGATGGATGGCTATGACTATGACACCTATTCAGCCTATACAGCTTATGGAACAATTCTTATGCTTTTATTATTATTCATTATTGTTGCCTATTATAAAAAAAACATGCTTAGATACCCAATAATTATTAATACAACATTAACGTAGTTTTTTTCTGAGTAAATTACAAGTTTTAAATGAAAAAAAAAATACGAAAAAATTACATTAATAAAAAATACACTCGTTAAATGGCAATGGTATTGTGAATTCAGCCTATACATATAGCCAGACTATTACTATTTTAATTTTAAAATTATAACTTACTTGTTTTACAAAAAATGTGTACTAAAATACGTACTGTTATAAATGAATAGGTATTGTCTAACTGCTTGATTGAATTTATAAGGTAAAGTACCTAGTTCATAAAAGCTATTAAATAAAGACTAGCTCAATAATTATTCTGACCAGCGATCAGTTTAGAAAAAAAAATCACATTAAAAAAAGTGTGAAATTGGTGCGAAAGCATTGTTTGTGTATTGTTTTGTGGTCGCGGAGGAGCAAATCAATATTTTTTTATACAATTTTTTTGTTACATATATGTTTTTTTTTTACTTTCCTTATAGTCGAGATGAAAAGCAGGGTGTTTAACTCTGGGAGAACGCCAATTTCAAACTCTAATTATTAAAACATCTCGTTAGAAATTGGTCCTTTTCCTCCCTCGTTGAACAATCTACTATTGTAGTGCTACAGACATGTTTAGTTTTACTATAGTCCATCCACCGACTGGGTTAAGCAAGGACATAATTTTTATGTTACCCGTGTCGCGTTTAGTTTGATTGTTAAGAGTAGGTACTTACTAGAGCTCCAAGTACCTCGTCAGCCATTTACCTTTTTCCTCTCTTAATCGTAAATGGTCGCAAGAGCGTCTGCGATTCCTGGAATATTACGAGAAATTTACATTTTTGAGCAGCTGTGTACTATGAACTGATCTACCTATTAGTAAATAAAGGAAAGCTCGGAGTCTCCAAGCGAAAAAATGAGGCGCACGCTAGCTGGTCTGATAATAACCAACTTAGAAAAGTTGAAAAACCCCCGACATTGTCATTTCAAAGTTCAATATTTAAAAAACGGGTGACCCGATTTTAATTAATCTAAGCTAAGCTCTAAGAAAGCTAAGAACCTTTTGATTAAAAAAACCGCATCGAAATCTATCCAACCATTTGGGAGCTATGATGCCACAGACAGATACACAGATCAAACTTATGACACCCCTCTTTTTCGTCGGGAATTAAAAACTGGTTCAAAGTTTGCCCATCACCGCAAGAAATTCCTCTGCACACCGTACCCGAGTGAGCTTAAGTCATAAACTTTGATCCCACACGCGGGCGCCGGGCAGCACGTCTGCGAGATAAGTGAGCCCTTCCCTAGACTTATTGCCTACATTTGCCAAATAATCACCCGGCCGCATAATCCAACAGACATTGCCCGATCCAAGCCACGTGTCCGCTCTAAATCGCTTATTAAAACAACTCGTAGCTCTACCTGCGACTTTGCATGCCACCCAAATAACCAATTAATTAACTCATTCGAACAACAGAACATTTACCATGGGATTACATTATTGTCCTTATGGAAATCATTCTGTATTAATTAACTCATGTTCTGTCTGTATTGCAAGTTGCATTAAAATCCCTTATGTCCCTGATTGAATATAAACATCAATATTTTATTGCATAAAATAATAAGTAACTTTTTAAAAGCTACACTTAATACTAAAATTGAGTTTCTTTCTCTGCATTAATAAAACATCAGGAACATTTTGAAACAGGAACGGTGCGCGCGGCCGGCGACAGACGTGGCTCATATCGCTGGCACTAATCTTAGTGCCACAAAATTGGCAACAAAACAGAAGTACTGAAGGGCCTCTTCATACGCTATACCTGCTTGTATGTCTATACTTCTCTATTTACAAATTTTAGTTCCTGCATTTAGTTTAACTGAATAATACTGACAACAGTTGACCGCGTCCTTTCAAATACCAGTATAACTATTCTCTCTACTACTTATAATCCGTGCATTGCTCCCGCGACACGCCATTGCTGCAACTTAGCTTTTAAGCAATCGCATCTTACAAGTTTCCTTCTTAACGGCTATCACTGCGCTACCAAACTTACAAGAGCTCTCAAACATGCTATGCGACAGTCCGCTTTAAAATTAACAGAGAAGATCTATTAAACCTATTTGGAATTCGCAATACACATGCAGTACTACGAATTTAACTTGTCTAACGAGATAGCGTTGCCACTGCTATTGTATTACGCGAAATGAGTTTCACTGAAATTCTTGAATTCGTAAATGTTGTTTCTTATTTCCATTTAAATTACATCAACACTGTTATGTCTTTGCTTTAACGAAGAACATTTCTTACATCTTATTTAATTAAAAAGCGACTTCGCTGGAAGGAGATATTCAGCTACTTTATCATAAATTGTTTTTTGTAATTTCTTACCTTTTAGGTTGGGACAGGAATTCTCTGGCCGCGACTGCCGTATGTTAAAGAACCTAATTTTGTACTTATTATCTAAAGATATATGCGGAACCTGTTTAAGTGGGTTGACAATCTATTGATAGTAGTTACTTTTATTCCAATGGAACCCATCAACGTTGTTCAGACAGCAATCTTACCTATTGGATCAGAATCCATAATTAGAAACAGAACTGCCTCTCTGATGCGTCGTGTGCGTGGAGGCACCAACAGCCTCGTGAAAACGGTCCTGGAGTCTCCTGCTTGCGTTTTCTGGAAACACTGGGATTCCGTGCATATGGGATCCAGAGGCTTAGTTTATAATATTACGTAAACCTAGATTTAGATATAAATAACATAAACTAACACTTTATGGACATGGTCTGAATTAAATGTTTTGAATTTGAATTAGTCCGGGTTTACCTAAAGGTATACACTTACATTTCTAAAATAATCAAAGATTACCGACTTATTATGTATAACCGGACAGTCAGCGAGCGTGTTCCCAAAACCTTTTCCAACAAACAAATATATTGTGCCAACAAGTAAATTTATATAGGTACAACCTTCAGAGTTCCCGAACACACTGAATTATAATTCTTAAGTCTAAGGCGCCTCTCACGTACGGAGTAGTTAGTTCCCGATAAACTCTGCCCTAACTTCTATTGGACTAAGTTCTTTGCTTAGTTAACGTCAATTTAACAATTGTTTGCAGTCTTTGTTAAGCATTTTGTTTGGTAATTAGTTTAAGATTTCTCAAGAAAAAACTCAAGGTCCTAAATGTGAACGAAATAAACGCAAAGCAGGGCGCTTCACTGACTGATAGGGAGTCCTGGGCTCAAAATACCGTTGCTAATTTTCAAGTCGGTAAGAATTAAAGACAGTTTTCACTTTCAGTAGGACCCAACATAAAGATGACAATTCATTCGTTCAAAATATATATACCTACACACACCAGAAAATAATATCGGGAGCTCATCAAACCTATAAGGTAATCGCGGTCAATATCCCGTTTTCATTATGGATAATGCAATTAACCGCGAATCACTTAAAACTGTTAAAACTGTTACCAGAAAACAACATTACCAAAACCAATATTTCGAAAAACAAAGAAATATTGACGACAAAAAAGATTTGCGAGACCAGCAAATGTAATTGTTAACTTATTTAATTTAAGGATAGATGGCGGTGTAGCGAGGGTGAATAAAGAAGGCTTTTCATTTATTCCGGCCACGTGCGTTTGCAGTTTGTAGTTGGGTCTGTTTGAAAATGGCGACGGGTGCTTATCAACAGTGCGGGCAGTGGGGAAATAACTGCTGGAAATACAACATGATAATATATCGTTTTGATTCTGGGGGGGAGGGGGGCACACTGGTACAAATTGATACATTAGGTGCATGTCACTCTGTGTCACACAGAATTTGTTATTTTTTAAACTAAAGCTGTTATTCGACCTATGTTAAAATATCCACCTTTCTAAACTATTGTTTTTCAGTTCTGAAACTTAATTGTTGCGTACCGACTCGTACTCGTTGTTGCCTATTCATATAAGTTGTTGCCCATCAAAATAATAGCTTTTAAAGTTCAAACTAATTATAACTTTGTGATGGTTTAACTAGTTGTAGGTATTTTGCGTCCTTGACAAAATACTTTTATATGTATGTGCTTGAACTCGAATAGGCAGTATTCCTTTCACTTTACTTTTTTAACACAGGTAGATATCTAACGTATAGATGTCATCATGCCTACGAATATCTATAAATGTTATGCTAACACTACGTTACTTTTACAATGATGCTTTAAATTGATTGTAAAATCTTCCTATGTTAAGTACGATCTGATGTTTCCTAATCCTAACGTTTTTCCTACAAAGTGGATCTTCTGGTCTAATCTTTGCCATACCTATACAAACAGCCGCTCGGTATTAGCAGCTGCTGACGGCGACCGCTGTATTTAATCAGCGGATCATGGCTTCGTTAGTATCGAGCACAATTATCACCGTCATGCCAATCTCCTTGTAAACTTGAAGGGATAGGGGAATTCCAGACTGAGCCCCTGAACGTTACATTTGGCGGCGTTGAAAGGAAACCTGGTTTATCTTAGTTTTACGTCACAAGCAGAACAAAGATGGCGTACAGGGAGTTAAGTATGTGATCATTATTATACACGACTATACACTTACCATTGCGTTTATGTTTAGCTATAGTTTAAAGGGAAAACAGGAAAACAGCAAATAATTATAGTTACAGTCGAAGAAAACTGATTCGCGCACCACCGCGGAAGCCTTTCGCAGCAAATGTCACATCAATTGACATAGCACATGACAAGTTTGCCACTTCACAGATATCATTGTTAAATTGATTTGAAAAGGTTTCATTCCAAATAGTTAACTACGCGATACAGTTTCATTGACTATAAAAGATCAACGAATATTCATTTTTATGATTAGTCATTGACCGAGCATTAGTTTGTGAAATTAAAAAATTGCCGCTGCACGTTTCCAACAAATAACGCCTCAACTAAACTTTTACATTCGCAGAATACTTTCCAAACGTTTTTCTATTGTGTATATCGCCTAATAGGATTGTGCACCGGCCTTTATATATGTAGTCCTGTAAAGATGGCAGCACTGCTGCACTCTGTTTCCTATGGCTGCCGCCGTACGTGCAACAAAATAAAAAATGTCTGGAATTATACTTGCCAATAAAGCTAATAAGTAATCATGTGTTTCCATAATATCACTGAGTAGCCTAATTCCAATAGGTTATGGGCCCAGAGCCTATAAATAAGTCAGATTGACAAAGGATAGAATAGGAAAGTCATAAAGGAAAAGAAAAGTGGACGGCCATAAAGAAAGGTCACACGTGTTCACATATACCCGGCGTAGAAATTTATTTCAGCAGAAGATCACAAAAAAATAAATACGATGGCGACATCAGTAACACACGTCCCGCAATTAGAGAGCGGAAACTTCCGAAATTGGATGTTTAGGATTGAGATTGCTCTCGATGAGAAAGGCATTAGAAATGTCGTGCAACAAAAAGTCGACATAAAGGACAAAGATGTAATGAAACAAGACGCAAGGGCTCGAAGCATAATAATACAGGCTCTACCAGACAAATATTTAGAATACGTAAAGGGTGAAAGTACAGCATTCGACATGATTGAAAAATTAAAGTCTGCATTTGATAGAAAGAGCACCCTCAGCACTCTTCATCTAAAGAGACTATTAATGAACCTCAAATTTAAGAAGACGGAAAGTGTTGAAGAGCACATCAATAAATTTGAAAGAATTCTGAAAGACATTGAATCAAATGGAATTAAAATAGATGAAAAAGAAAAAGTCTGCCAACTGCTGCTAAGCGTAGAAGATGCATTCCAACCATTGGTCACAGCTCTAGAAATGTCAGACACCACTCTAACAGTCGAATTTATTAAAGGAAAACTTTTAGACGCGGAATTGAAAGAAAATAGTAACCGGCCAACTAATGTAGCAAGAAGTAATGAGTATGTTTTCCAGAGTACACCAGTCAGATGCTTTAACTGTGGAGAAGAAAACCACTTTGCACGAAATTGCTCTGCAAGAACAGGAAAGGGCCAAGGTAATTTCAGAGGTCAAAGCAATTTCAGAGGCCAAAGTAACCTCAGGGGCCAAAATAATTTCAGGGGACAAACTAACTTCAGAGGCCGAGGTAACTTCAGAGCACGAGGTCAAAGAGGGTACTATAGGAGACCTTCAGCCAATATTGGAGAAGAACAAGATGAAGCAAACAATACAATATCATTCATTGCAGCACAAGCACAGTCAGCCAATGACAACTTTGAAAATAAAGAAATCAATTTAATTATCGACTCAGGGGCATCATATCATATGATTCATGCAAAATATGAGAAGTACATGACGGAAATTCAAGAAATCCCAGCAATAAAGATTCAAGTAGCCAATGGAAACACTATATCTGCTCATAAAAAAGGAAAATTAATTGGCACAACAAATGAAGGTGTAACAGTAACAATAGAAGATTGTCTGATTATGGAAAAATTATCACACAACTTACTATCAGTTTTGAAGCTAACTGTATTATTTAACAAGAAAGAGACGGTAATCAGTAACAGTAGATTGAAAGTACCAGGCCAAAATAATGGTAAACTATGCACAATAAAACTGCACCTACAAGAAGCCAACGCAAATGCACTAGTAACAAAAACTGATAACAATTTATGGCATAGGAGATTGGGGCATCTAAATTATGCAGGAATGAAAATACTTGGACTACCACTATCAGACGAGCGCTGTTCAATATGCATGGAAGCTAAAGCAAGTCGAAATACATTTACTGAACACCAAACACCAAGAACAAAAGCTATTGGTCAGTTGATTTACTGTGACATAGGAGGACCTATGACACCAACAAGTAAGGATGGGGAAAAATACTACCTAACAGTCATTGACGACTATTCACACTTCATGGAAGTACACCTGCTCCATTCAAAAGACGAAGCAAAAAGCTACATTATGAATTACATTAAAATAAGGAAGAACAATGGAAATAATGTCAGAAGAATAAGAACAGACAATGGGAAAGAATTTGTAAATGAAGAGCTGAGATTGTTTTATGAAGAGCATGGCATAATACAGGAAACTACATGTATATATATACACGACAACAAAATTCTATATGTGAGAGAATGAATAGAACACTAGCAGACAGAGTAAGAGCCATGTTACTAGAAACAAATCTCCCGAAGTATCTATGGGGAGAGGCTATCAGATGTGCAGCCTATACCATAAACAGATCACCTACAAAAGCATTGAAGGGAGACACACCAGCAGAACTCTGGCATGGAAAGAACAACATAGAAAAACTGCGAGTCTTCGGTTCTAGAGCGTGGGGTATGATTTTCCCAAGGCCCAACAAGTTGGACCCTAGGGCAAAGCCAATGGTTATGATCGGCTACAGTGGATCTGGATATAGACTTTGGGACCCGAAAACCAACGAAATAATCAATTCACGTGATGTTAGATTTGACGAAACTAACTACAGATATGATGAGATGGTCACACACTCTATTATATATAATGAGCAAGAAAATGAAGAAGAAGAAGTGGAACAAAAGGAACCTCCAAAGTCTCCAAATTTAACAATTACTGAAGATGACAACATAGAAGGCAATACTGAAAAAGAGGAAGGCAATATTGAACGCCCAAGAAGACAAATAAATGCACCAAGAAAATATGAAGACTATGACATGTCAAATACGGCATATGCATTAATTACAGAAGACCCTACCAGTTACAATGAAGCTATTAAACAAAAGGGGTGGACAGAAGCTATAGAGAAGGAGCTTGATGCTCATAAAACACTAAAAACATGGGAAGAAAGTGACTTACCTAATGGACATAAAGCAATTGACACCAAATGGGTATTCAAGACTAAGACAGACAACACTAAAAAGGCCAGATTGGTTGCCAAAGGATTCCAAGAAGAGACTACACAAAATGTTTATGCTCCAGTAGCCAGAATGACAACAATAAGATTATACTTAAATAAAGCTGTTCAAGAAAACTTATCCATCAACCAATTAGACATACCAACAGCATTTCTGAATGGTGAATTGAAGTCAAACATATATATTAAATATCCAGAAGGGCTACACAGCAAGAAACAAGGAAAAGTCTTGAAACTAAGAAAAGCCTTATATGGGTTAAAAGAAGCCCCAAGACTCTGGAATGAAAAACTAAACAAGTTTCTCACAGAAAATGGTTTAAAACAATCATTAAGTGATTTTTGCCTATACACAGGAACCAATGTATACATACTTATATTTGTTGATGACATTCTAATTATTGGGGATGGACAAACCATTATACAGAAGTTAAAAGAAGAATTTCAAGCTAAAGATATGGGAAATATCAGTAAATTCCTAGGAATGGAGATTACAAAGTCTGAAAAAGAAATATAAATAAAACAAACACACATAATAGAAAAAGTTTTATTAAAATTTAACATGGAAAACTGCAAAGGTGCAAGTACACCAATGGAGCCGAAACTTGAAGTTGATCAGCAGGCGGAAGTTATTGATGTCCCATACAGAGAACTTGTGGGAACACTAATGTACTTGGCAACAGTCAGCAGGCCAGACATAGCATTTGCTACAGGTGTCCTCAGTCGATACCTAGACAGACCAACAGCCAACTTGTGGAAAACTGGCAAGCGAATCCTCCGCTACCTGAAACAAACAAAGAATAAAGGATTAGTATACAAAAAAGAAAATAATAATTACTTACTAGGTTTTTCAGATGCTGATTGGGCTGGCGATAAATCAGATCGCAAAAGCGTCAGTGGAGCTGCTATATTCTACAAAGGCAATCTGGTGAGCTGGACAACCAAGAAACAGCCAACTGTGGCATTGTCAACAGCAGAAGCCGAATATGTTGCTGCTGCTCTCACTGTAAGTGAAATTGTTTTCATTAGAGGTGTTTTAGCAGACTTAAAATGTGACTCAAATTTGCAAAGTTACTTATTTGTGGACAATCAGAGCACAATTAAAATGATTGAGAGTTACGAGAATAGTAAGAGGTCTAAACATATCGATATAAAAGTTCATTTTATCAAAGATGTAGTAAATAAAGGGCACTTAAAGCTAAAATACATTTGTAGTAAAGAAAACAGGGCAGATTTACTTACCAAAGCTTTGTCGAGTTGCAGGCACGAATTCTTATGTGATAAACTGTGTTTAAAATAATTTTAGATTTCAGGCTTCATGCTTAAAACTTTTAATGTTTTAATGTTAGTTCTTACTTTTATTTGTTTTAGAAAAACTAACCTATTTTCGTTTATTTTTAGTTTTGACATTGACAAGCAGTTGTTGCCATGTATAAAGTAGATTCTACCATATTGCAATGTTGTCATATCTAAAGTAGAATTACTACAAAATTGTTTTTGTGTTACCAGTAAGATAAATTAATTAATCTTAACAATTTAATATTTTGTAACAAGTTTGAGTTGAATATTCAATGCAACTCTAACTTGAGGGGGGATATTGTGTATATCGCCTAATAGGATTGTGCACCGGCCTTTATATATGTAGTCCTGTAAAGATGGCAGCACTGCTGCACTCTGTTTCCTATGGCTGCCGCCGTACGTGCAACAAAATAAAAAATGTCTGGAATTATACTTGCCAATAAAGCTAATAAGTAATCATGTGTTTCCATAATATCACTGAGTAGCCTAATTCCAATATTTTCAAATAACGTGTTGAGTGGTAAAAATTGCACTTTTATCGGACGAAAACACGAACAGGTTTTAAAGAAAATTCTACTCGTTACATCCGAACGTTTCCACCGTTTTCACCAACTTGTTCTACACGAGGAGGCTGGATAAGAATTATTTCTTAGTCCGTGGAGAGTTCCGCTGGTTTAGAGAAAAATAATTTTACATTCAGGTCGCGTTCTGCTGAGTAGGGTATTGCGGCAATGATCTTGCGAATTACATTTTTTTGGAACTCACACCTCACAGGAAGTAAGGCAGTTTTGTGTTATTTCAGCAGTATGCGTAAGTTCCCAATAATTGGGATTAACAATTATTGTTTCTGCGGAAATTATTGAAACAAATTTGATTCATACGAAATAAGTAGATTTAAAAGTGCGAGGCTTTCAGGTCATATGGTGTATTTTTGTTACTTAATGAACGGTCTCTAATATAGTTAGGTTATATATTATATATATATTAGTTATATATAACTCTCATAACTCTCATATAAGGGGTGAAAGCAAGTGAATCGGACCGTTCTTTACCGTTTCAACTGTTTGAACATGCTAAACTTATTAAGAAATTTACTATTAGCATCACTTCTTAACAGTAATAGAACTTGTATCTGTAGCTATGAATTTGTTTATCAAAAGTACTTATTATTTAATTGTGCCTTTACTAAACCAAATCATGTAAGTAACTTTTAGATGTTTAGAAAAACGACTTATTTCCTTTCATACTTTTTTCCATTTCCAACAGCATGGAACCCTGAATATGATTCAACTCGTTAGCCAACATGGTGGCATGAAGTTGAACCGCTGGAAAACGTTCGTCCCACGAAGTGCTTGGCATTTTAGTCTGAGCTCGCAAATCGTGACTGTAAGCCAGATAATAAATTAGATCCGTCGATCGTCGTACTTGGTAGACTTGATATTTAGCGGTTTATTCTTGAGGCATAAACTTCGCTAGGGACTGAAAAACAATTCAGGCTATGTAGGTACCGGTAGGTGAAGTTTGAAAATGTTTTAGCTGATTGTTTCGTGATGGTAGAAATAATTCTACTGCTGAAGATAAGTGTGATTGAAGATTTTACAGGAACTGTTTAGTCATTTAGTCAGCGTTTCAAGCCATCTTACTTTTCGTACAATTCTTTCAATGTATGATTAGACTGTTAAAAGAAGTTATAACATATATTTTTACTTCGGTTCCATTTTTGAGAAACATTTGAACAGAAGAAACGAAATTTTTAAGCACCTAGGAAAATAACGGTACACCTAAACTTATCTCACTAAAATATGATAAGCATATAATAATAATAATATATTTTATTTGTAATAAACGAGTATGAGTATAGCCGAGTTATTATTTGCCTACAATACATCTCTAGACATTTGTCTTAATTTAGCCTCCCAAATCAGAGTGCACGCACGCGCTGGGATCTCCCCCGGCTCACATCGCCGACCTTGTCATCACTTACCATCCGAGATTGGGTCAAGGACGTCGCATATAAAAGACAACGTCAAGAAGGAAGGTTTGAGTACCACGGAGCATTAATAATATGTGCGATAAGTGGTGAATAGGTTTGGCTGAGACGTAGGTACCTATATAACAAAAGATAATAAAGATAAAAGATAAGGGCTGTGTGATAGTCTTAAAGAGCTAGTTAATAGGAAACCATTTTGAGTTTAAAAGCAACATGTAAAGTAAGGTAGGTACTTTTTTCAGTTGACCAACCGCCTTCTACAAAAATCGATTAAACTTATTCTTAACATAGGTAGATAACTTTTTCGGCCGACGGTTGAACAAGTAGGTATATACCTATCTAACTACTGTTTGCTGTCATAACGCAGAAATATTATTTTACTCAGAAAATATTATTTAATCACTTGAATCAACAACAGACGTATTTAAACAGGCTATTACTCCGCGGGGAACGATTTAAATTGCTTTTAGAACATTTTAAATTGCTTTCAGAGTTCACCGCGCTTGCAATCAGCGCAATGAGGGAGAGCAGAAATAATTGTTGAGACACACGATGTCATTCGACGGTATTAGAGTTTAGAGTTACGTACATAATTACTGATTAGCAGGGTTCGGTTCGGAGTGGAGTCGACATTGATATTAAAATTTAAGTTTCTCATTAATTTAATTAATCCTGAAATGCTTAATCATCTTAAGTAAACGAAAGATTTAAATTGTAAAAAAAATATCTTTTAACCAAAAGTAAAACCGCCTTAAAAAACCGGCCAAGTGCGAGTCGAACTCGCGCATGAGGGTTCCGTAGAAAGATTTACGCTTTTCCCCAGTTTTAGCAGAGCCCTGCTCCTAAGCAAAATGTACGCAGTGTAGGGTCAACTTATATTGGTCTGTGAAATCTACAGACAGACACAAAATTTTAAGATTTTGAGACTTTTCCGAGTGGTTGTGCTATAGAGCTACCTTCATACCAAATTTCAAGTTTCTAGGACATGTGCATGTACCCTTTAGGTTTTTGGAAATCGGCAATTTGTATGGAAATGGATTTTTTAATGACTGTAGGTCTAGCACAACTCACAGTGTGACTTCTATCTCGCGCGAGAACAACTGCCCGTCCTTTTCTGTCACTCAGAATGCAACGGGACGGGTAATATAATCTCGCGCGACAAACAAAGTCGCTGCCAGTCTTGCTAGCTCTACTGTATCTTTTGATTGCGTTGACTTAGAAGGTTGATTTTTTCACGGCTTTAAGGGACCGCAGGTTTGAGTATTTGATATTAATTTCAGCATGCTACCTCCACGCGTTCCAGAGAAAATGGGTACTGACAGACAGACAGACAGACAGACGGACAACAAAGTGATCCTATAAGGGTTCCGTTTTTTCCTTTTGAGGTACGGAACCCTAAAAAATATACTTACTAAAATAATCCTCTAAAGCCATCAGTTTTATGGCCTAGCACAAATTATGAAGTCGATAAAGTGCGAGCGGAATATTCTTTGAATGAAGCACCGACTTCACATATAACAATTAACAGCGGAGGTAGCTGACACTATGGATACAGCGCATTAGGATATCAGTGCAGATAATATTAGGCTTGTTGTTTTCTCTTATTTGCTTTTATTCTACGTAACTTCAAGGGAGTGTAGATAGAAGCGAGCTTTTACGCACTGGAAATACTCTAGGGGTTCTATAAGGTGACAGCTTGGTGACAGCGTTGCGTTCACGGCTGTTTAGCGTTGAAGTGTCAAATTTTCGATAATATACGAGGGCTGTTTGATAAGTACCCGTTTATGGAAAAAAAAACATTTTTTTTGTACATATGCATTTATTTTTCTACGTAGTCACCTTTTAACTCTATACATTTGTTCCACCTATATTCAAGCTTCAATAAACCTTCCAAAAAGTATGATTTTGGAAAGTCATTAAAATAGGCCTCTGTGGCGGCAATGACTTCGTCATTTGATCCAAATTGCTTGCCACCGAGCCATTTTTTTAGGTTGGGAAACAAAAAGAAATCGCATGGGGCCAAATCTGGAGAATACGGGGGGTGAGACAATAGTTCGTAGCGTCACTGTGCTAATTTAGCCGTCACAGCTCTGGACGAATGAGCCGGGGCGTTGTCGTGATGAAACAGTACTTTTTTTCTTTTTTAAATGGGGTCGTTTGTCCTTCAACACGGCGTCAAATTCATCCAATAAATTGGCATAGTACTGCCCTGTTATTGTTTTTCCCTTTTCTAAATAGTCAATATGTATAATACCCTGCGAATCCCAAAAAACGGTTGCCATGACCTTACCAACCAATGGGACGGTTTTTGCTTTCTTTGGAGCAGGTTCACCCGGTAAAATCCACTGCTTCGACTGCTCTTTCATTTCCGGGATGTAGTGGTGGACCCACGTTTCGTCCACGGTCACGAAACGATGCAGAAACTCCTTCGGGTTACGTTTGAACACGGCCAAACACTGCTCCGAAGTAGTCAGTCGGTTCCGTTTTTGCTCCTCCGTGAGTAAACGCGGCACCCACCTCGCCGATACTTTCTTCATACCCAATTTTTCTTCTAATATGTGTTGTACCCTCTCGATTGAAACGTTTACAGCATCAACGATTTCTCGAAGTTTAATTCGGCGGTCGACTAAAACGATATTTTCAATTTTCTTAACCATATCGTCTGTAGTCACCTCAACTGGCCGGCCTGGGCGATCCTCATCAAAGACGGTTGTTCTCCCCCGCTTAAACTCGTTATACCAATATCTGACGGTTGTCATAGAAGGAGCACATTCATGGTAAACCGCTTGCATTCTTACTTTTATTTCATCACATGTTTTTCCTTCCAAAAATAAGAATCTAATTACAGACCGATACTGTTCTTTCTCCATTTTAACAATTTTAAGTTCACGCCTTCACTGAATCGTTGTCAAATGAGAAAAAAAAACTAAAGAATGCCATTTTTTTTTTAATTTTCCCGCCTCTGAAAAATGGCTTAAAAAGGTGGTTGGTATACTTATTTGCGGCCAGTGATATTAATGTATTTTGAAAACTGGTACTTTTCAAACAGTCCTCATATGACCTGACCTCGGAATATACGGGGCAAAATTAAATGACAGCTAGGGATCGCCTGTATCGATAAACTCAATTATCGAGTTCCTTTTACTAGTGATCACTCCAAATATTGCTTGTAATAAAAATGAAAGGCCGTAGCTGAATAAGTGTCTGATTAGGTAAGCTATTTCTATCCAATTATCTAAAGAGGTTTGATAAAGATATAATAATAACTACTTATTTCATAGTGCAATGGTAGGTGCTCATAACCTAGGGATCATTTAAAATAAGCTCTACTGTTTGAACTTTATGATTGTCTCCAGAATAATAGTACCTATATGTATACATACAAAAAAATCACAATTACAAACAATGCTGGGGGCGATCACTATTATATGGGAAAAGCATGGATAATTGAGTTTATCGATGTAGGCGATTCCTGCCCGTCATTTAATTTTGCCCCCACCTATATTCCAAGGTATACATATATGACAGTTAATTTGACACTTTGACCCTGAAACAACCGCGAATAACCTTCATATTTAGAGAATAACACCCCTGACCTGTAATGTAACCGGCTCTGCTATACTCAACCATCACGGTACAGTCGAAGCAAAGTCGAAGTAATATGAGAAAAATTGTGGGTTATTTATTACGAATTGTTAGCTATAAAATAGAGATGAGTATATTAAAATTAAACTAGGTAAGTTAGTCAATTAGCTACTTTAAGATCGACAAGATTTTTTGTTTTAGACATAATGAAAACGGGATATTGACCGCGAATATCGGGAGCTCATCAAACCTATAAGGTAATCGCGGTCAATATCCCATTTTCATTATGTCTAATTCAATTAACTGCGAATCATTTAAAACTGTTAAGATTTTTTGTTACCTAAATGTGAAATGAAAATCCTGGTAGCGTTCTGCATACCGTTATTAGTGATTACTTGCAATGTTAACAGTTTAAAAGCACTTCGAAAAGAAGATACAGGGACAGTATTCATTATTTATTTGAATATAAAATTATATCATAAGTATTTAGTTGATACCAAAATCGTCAGAAATTTCTAAACAAATAATATTAAAGTAAGTACCTATGTGATTCGTGGTGAGATGTTAAATGTCTTTGATTTTGTTTGATGTGCCTTAACGAAGCAGCGTCACCCCTTTGCCTAGGCTGGCGTCGCATTCACCCTATACAGGGGGTGCGTAGTTTGAACATTAATTATGAAAACAAAGCAAAAATATCAAAGACGTTGCCTAAATGTATAATGTGCTTGGCTTCCGAGTTAAAATGTGGTACCTATGTTTTGATAATTTATCAATAATAGTTATTTGTTATACAAGGGTGCAAAGTTGTATTTTACCCGCGAGTGTGGAATTGAAACACAAGCAAGCGAAAGGAGTCTATAGTTGAACCACGAGCGAAGCGAGTGGTTCTAAAATAGAATCCTGAGCGTAGCGAGTGTTTCAACTCACGAGATGTAAAATACATTTGCACCCGTGTGTAACACAAAACTTTTCTCCTCACTGTAGCGAGGAAAGCGCAACATGCAAACAAACAGCTCATAAAATTAAATCTTCATCACTGGAATCACTATTTTTTTTACGATGTTATAACAGAAAACTTTTTTTATTGACATTTCTGACGATGCGTTTTGAAATAGCATCGACTCAACTTGTGCTTTCAGAATTATATCCAACATCATTTAAAAAAAACAAATGTTTCTTATAGAATTTTAAGGATCATTAAATAAAGCTAAATTTGGTATTTTTTATTAAATTCTCAAACCGTTTATCATTTATTTAATGATAATTAATATTGAACGAACCATTATTATGAGCGTTTTACGTTTTGTTATCTGTCAAAAGCTACTTGAACACGCTCCACTCCAAGGTCAAATTACTTTCCCCACTAGTGAATAAAATGCGATTTTACCCGCTTGTATTAAAGGATAAAAGACGGCTTTCCGAGGTAGTGAGGGGAAAAATATTTACGCAACGAGTGATGTTGTGGTTGTTTATCTCTAAAATAAAACTAAATTGTTTAGAAATTACGATGTGACATTCCTCCGTAATATATAAAAGTCTGGGAGATCTTTCCCGATCTAATTACTTAATTACTTTTGTCTGAAAGCATATCTCTAAAACACTCCATTTCATGTTGTAGTTCGTAGATATCAAGTAACCATGGAACATGTGGCAAGTCCTGAAATCACGACCACCTGGCTCTAATAGATGGTCGCTTCGCAGGTGTTCCGACAGACTCGACAGTCTTGCGTCCAAATTACTCAGGATAAGAGGTACAAAAAGGACTTAATGGTAGTCATTTCGTGCTTTAGTCACTCATCGATTTTTTTTCTTGAAATGCCTTATAAAGTTCTACATGGTCAGCATTTTTCAGGCGAATCGAAATACCTAGACAAAGCGTTAAAAAGTTTGTTGCCATTCCATAGTAAAATTTGCGTAACTCTTCGAAATGCCGCTATCGGAGCTGGCTGCAACTTTGTAGTTGAACTTCTGAATTGATTACGCAAACTCTTGTTAAGATTTCAATGATTTCAAATCGTCAAGGTAGTTTAAAAAGTTGCTCATCAGGATCAGCTTCAACAGGAACACACGCCAGTCAGTGTTCTCAATCCCCTGTTTTACGTTTCCCTCCAACTTTCTCAGCATCTGCTTCACTCGGTTCAAAACATAACAATTCTAACTCAAGACAAGCAAAACAAAGTCAACAAAACATCTTGCGCGTCGTCAACACTTCAAAGCAACCTAATTAACGGAATTTAAATCGCGCACTCAGAGTTGACACAAAACAGACGCACGCGGAAGTCAACAAAACATCTTGCACGTCGTCAACACTTCAAAGCAACCTAATTAACGGAATTTAAATCGCGCACTCAGAGTTGACACAAAACAGACGCATGCGGAAGTCAACAAAACATCTTGCACGTCGTCAACACTTCAAAGCAACCTAATTAACGGAATTTAAATCGCGCACTCAGAGTTGACACAAAACAGACGCATGCGGAAGTCAACAAAACATCTTGCACGTCGTCAACACTTCAAAGCAACATAATCAACGGAATTTAAATCGCGCACTCAGAGTTGACACAAAACAGATGCATGCGGAAGTCAACAAAACATCTTCCACGTCGTCAACACTTCAAAGCAACCTAATCAACGGAATTTAAATCACGCACTCAGAGTTGACACAAAACAGACGCATGCGGAAGTCAACAAAACATCTTGCACGTCGTCAACACTTCAAAGCAACCTAATTAACGGAATTTAAATCGCGCACTCAGAGTTGACACAAAACAGACGCATGCGGAAGTCAACAAAACATCTTGCACGTCGTCAACACTTCAAAGCAACCTAATTAACGGAATTTAAATCGCGCACTCAGAGTTGACACAAAACAGACGCATGCGGAAGTAAGGGAGTCCGCTCATCTAATAATCGCTTCGCAATGAGATAGGTTCTCTGTTAAAACAAAATCATTTTTAATACAAGTATTTTAGCCATTGTACTTTTTGTTGACTGTACTTGTATTGTCAAATTCCAGTAACCGTTGAAGGGTTTCCTCCTGCAGAGGTGATCCTGATCGGATCACCAGAACTTCAATAAGTACATTACAAGTTATTAAAAAAAACCTTGTAATGAAGGAACTAAAAAAATAATAAATAGTATCGCGTGTAGCGTGAAAACACGCTCCATATCAGAGCGCCATATTTAGTCCTAATACCTCTTTTGTGGGTCACCTGGCTGTTAATAAGTTTGCATTCAAAGATTCATACATCGAATTATGACAGATTTATTATGGTGTCAAAGGACGTCAGAAAAAAGATTATTGCTGATTTGACGACTTGGTTGGAAGAGTGTTCCAAGGATTATTTTCGTTTTGGAATCGCAGTTTGGATTGGAATATACATGTTGAGAGCTTCACTGTGTTCCGCGACTCCAGTTTTGTAGGATTGTGTTCAAAGCCCTATTTTAGGGGTAAGTTTTCTTGTTCGTGGGTTACGTTTGGTTTTTACATGTTTATTTTTTTTGATGTATTGATATTTTAATATAATAAAATTATAAATTTGCAGTTCACCCCACGGGTGTAGGAAGAAGGACATTTCCTATTGGGCCGCAGACCCAAGTGGCTGCTTTGACTGGCTGCGTTAATAAGCGCTCATTAAAGTTTACTGGAATAGTTTACGAGTGTCACTGAGTGGCTGGAGCTTGAAAAGCGATAAACCTCAATAAAGTCAGTAAACTTTCTTATTTTCGCGGGTGATAACCATTTACTGACCTTTTTTTCTTCTCTTGGAGTCGAGCGATACATTCCGCTGCGTTTGCGTTAATTCTATAGTCGCGATTCGCCGTATTTTTAGTTGAAGTGTGGACAATATAACCTTCGCGATTACGAAACATAACAAGTTTTTTTTTATGTTACCAATGTTACCATGTTATATTAAATTTTATATGCTTAGCTCAGCACAGTATAATATTTAATTTGTGTGATTTCTCCTGCGCTGGATAGATAGGGTCTAAGTGTTTGAGTTGTCAGCATTTGTAGTGTTAACTGGTTCATTTTTAACTTTGCCTAAACAATATTTCTGCCGTCCTTAGACCACGTAGGTAATGAAAGCCTCCTACCTTTTATCGTGCCGAGCTCATTAGTGTCAAGTGCCTCTTTTGTTCACCCATGCTAACCTCGTAGGTGACAATCGATTTGTAGGTACTAAGTGGTAACGGTTTGGGTAATTTTGACCCACTAGTTAATTAAGTGACTTGAGACTTTCTAAATCGTTTACCGAGACTAATATCATAGGTAACAATTACCCTTTAAGGACATTGCGTAAAAATAGTTTGGGTAAGTTTGACCCTCCTAGGTATTTATGAATATATATAACGAACATTGTACCTTCGTTTAAGGTTATTGAGCAAAGGGGGGACGCCCTCAATATTATTGTTGTAAGGAGTTACTTAATTGTATTACACTTTTGAGAACCATCGAATCTTTTATTGAACTACAACACCATCAGGGATCCTGTATGTTTCCGGTCGCTTTTTCTAAGGCGCCCAACTCTCCCGAGTGGCTGGTCCTCGAGCCAGACTGACCTCACGACCCCAGTCTCACGCCAGGGCAAAATAAAGTATTACAGTGAGTAAGTATTACGTTACACGTGATAGTGGAAGTATAATACGAATGATTGCCAAGTAGGCAAGTAAAGCTAAAAATTACATTGGAACATTTACATCTGCAACTTTATAATACACGTGCCATATGTTTGCCACCTTCTAATTCCAATTTTCCAACCTTTATTCTGCGTTAGTTAGTTTCAAACTAATCGAACCTTGAAGGAAATTGATAGTCGACGGTTGAATTGAAGGTAAGTAGGTACATCTACAAAAAAATCGGCCAAGTGCGAGTCGCACTCGCGCACGAGGGTTCCGTAGAAATATTTTAACGCTTTTCCCCAGTGTTTTAAGAAGTCCAGTGTTAGCAGAGCCCTGCTCTTAAGCAAAATGTACGCAGTGTGGGGTCAACTTATATTGGTCAGCGAAATCTACAGACAGACATAAAAATTTAAGATTTTGAGACTTTTCGGAGTGGTTGTGCTATAAGAGCTACCTTCATACCAAATTTCAAGTTTCTAGGACATCTGGAAGTACCCTTTAGATTTTTGGAATTCGGCAATTTGTATGGAAATAGCCTTTTTAATTACTGTATCTTTTGATTGCGTTGACTTAGAAGGTTAATTTTTTCACAGCTTCAAGGGACCGCAGGCTTGAGTATTTGATATTAATTTCAGCATGCTACCTCCACGCATTTCAGAGAAAAAGGGTCTTGACAGACAGACAGACGGACAACAAAGTGATCAAGTGGTAAGTGATAAGGGTTCCGTTTTTTCCTTTTAAGCTACGGAACCCTAAAAAGGCAAATATACGTACAATCATAACATCCACGAGTCACATTTCTGTTCATTATTGTATAAAATGGTGGTATTTAGTAAACGGGATAGGAAATCATGGCGTAAGGTGTAGTAGATACGATCACTAACCGCTGGGCTATTATTCGCTAGACAAAGAAAATCCACAGTTACCTCTATAATCAAAAACCGGCCAAGTGGAAGTCGTTTTATATTGGCCAGTGACATCAGACAGACATACAATTTAAGATTTTCAGGTTATTCGATTAGTTGCGATACCAAATTTCAAGTTTCTAGGACAACTGGAAGTTCCCTATAGGTTTTGATTTCAACGCAATTTGTATGGAAACACCAAATTTTATGACCGTCTCTTTTGAATGCATTGACTTAGAATTTTGTTTTTTTTTCACAGATTTAAGGGATGGTACCTATTTGATATTAATTTTAGCATTGACAGACAGACAGACAGCCCGACGACAACGAAGTGATCCTATACGAGTATAAGGGTTCCGTTTTTCCCTTTTGAGGTACGAAACCATAAAAACGAAAAGGGATAGCCAACCTTTTTGTTTGTGCAAAACTGTCTCTTTGCGAGATAGTAACTGGAAGTAAATTCCCCCGCTTTTTGTGGTGATATATGAGCGTACACCTTTATTCAGCACTTCTCTCGAGCCCCTTTGTCACGTGCAAACATTCCGCCGAAGAAAGCGTTTTGCACAGGATTTAATTACGCGACACAGTGCTTTGAGGTGGGCAATGCAGAGTAATGCATTTTAGAGGGATTGTGTTTTGTTTAATCGTGTTGGGAAAAAATTGTTTTGCTCCTCTGGGGTTAAGTAGGAAGGGGTAAGTTTTGAGAAAGTAAAGAAAATTGGATTTTAATGAATAGAATACTGATAATACCTGAATTAATGAAAGTGCAAGAAGAGTACGTGTATGGGTTTGACGGGCATGAAGTACATAAGGTTTTTAATACATCACAGGCTTTCGTTTGACCACAATCACGCCTGACACACTATATTTTATGTATTAACACTCCGATTAAATTATTGAAGTACCGCCCGCTAATAGCTAAATTAATTTGATGGTAGTCAAAATTCACTAATTTGCTCAAACCAGAACAACTTTCACTTTAAAAAAAAGTGGTTTAAAATTTGGACATACATTTGAATTGAATTACGTTTGTAATTTATTACGGACTTTCCGGTGTAGGGAAACATCTTGATGACACCTGCACACTCTTGAGAAGCGATTCAATGGTGTGTGAAGTTCCCTATCAGTATGGGCCCGCGGGGAAAATTTAGCTCATGCCCTCTCATTATGAGAAGAATCCTATGCCCAGCAGTGGGGCAAAAATAGGCTGATGATGATCATGGTACCTATGTTAACTAGGTATGTACGGCTTCTAATTTGAACGGGTGAAACAAACGTCAGCGGCGTAACTTGGCAGTAACAAAATAAATTGTGAGCAGTGAGCACACAAACTCAAGTACTTGAGTAATTTGACGGGCACGTTAAATATATTTTTAAACGAGGGCTTACCCGAGCCGGGTGTTATTGCAAACTTTCATTTTATCGCACATTTCCTCGACGCTGTGCTGTAAAGTACCTTAGGCCAATTTAAGCCCGTGCTATAAAAAGTCTGTACCTACAAAACTCAAGGCGCAGGAAATTTCACTTTAATAAGAGCAAAGCACGATGGCGAGCTTATATATAATTGGTTTTTAAATATACAAAACACGATCGCAATTTTCTGAACGAAATAGGTCCAAACTACATTGTTTTCTTGCATAATTTGTGCTTTCGGTTGGGCCGGGCGATTTGGTATTCAATTGAGTATGGAAGCCGCGCGACGGAACGACTGCTGTGGATGTTAACAATAACAAATCCAATTGACTGTGATAAATAAATAAATATGTTAATGTAACTACTTTACTAGTGTTTGAAAGAAAAGTCACAGTATTACAACTACAATTACTCTTAATTTCAAAATATCTTGTGTGATTTTTCTGTTTGAAAAATCTGTAGGTAATTATTTGGGTTTGCATTCGAGCGTTTCAACCGCCTCACTTTCGTTGAGACGTTTTTAATGAATTGGCTGTAGATTTTGGTAGCATTTCTCAGTTAGTTGGTAGCGGTCCCTTACTTTTAGCAAATAACCGAAAAGTCACAAAATCTTTGCCCACTTCGAAAAAATAGTGACCACGAAAGTGATTCGGAACAAACGCCCAATTAATTGGGACATTTGTGCCGTGAAAGCACTTTTAATCTTTAAAAACTTAATGGTGCGATGTTCCGATCAACTTAAGCTAAAGAAAGAAACCCACTTATTCATAATAAAATCTAAATAGGTACTGTACAGATAATTGACTTATTGCAATTTCCTTTATTGGATTGAATCAGACGTTCCTTTGCGGAAATCTGTGGTCACTGGTGAGCAAATTAATTGTTTTTAGTTTTTTTTTTTCCAGAATCTGTTTATATTTCTAATATAAATAATCATATCAGACTTTATCGTAATACACCATCATGCATCTCGATCTCTACAAGAAGAAGCGGCATTTGAAACAACTGAATGAAAGACAAACAGTACCTATACTTCATTAACATTTTTAAATTTTATTTTTCAAAAGCTAGAGTGAAGCTAAACATGCAACAACTTGATTACCGAAATGGAGACAATCCAGACAGTGCACCATTTTGTTTGCAAAAAGTGCACGGCGCACGCCATCTGTGTCGTTTAGATAATTTTCACCTCGTTCGTTAGCTTGATAGCCTGGTTTATGTCACAGGGCAGGAAGAACAGACTTGTTCATTTCGTAATATTTACTGTCCGAAACGTGAACAGCAATTGCTATGACTGTGAAGATTTAAGATACCTAAGTGATAGTGAAAAATGATAATTATTTTGACATCAGTCATCATCAACTCTATTAGGTATTTCTGTTTAATTTCCCACCGAAATTTCACTGATGTGTTGCCGCAATAAATACTAAAACATAATAAGAAAAAGTTATTTCACTGGCTTAAATTGCTGTCTCTGAGGAGATCGTTTGTTATTTGTATCTACCTCTACCGCATTAATTGTTTGTTATGTTTGGCCTTAACGGGCAGATGGGTTGAAATTGAGCATTAAATTTAAACTCTCTGGCTGTTGTCGATAAGCATTGGTTACAATATTTTTGAGTAACAATAGTTAGTTACGTGAGATTATATAATATTTCCGAACGAAAGGTATCGGTGACGAGCTCTATCGAGCTGTACAAGTGTCCATACGATACAGTCTTTGCTACCTCACGAGTTAACAAATTTTATCGTGACTTTAAGACCGAGCCTAATATGGCACTTCGTGGACCAGACGACTCCGACTCCGGCCAGTGAACCTCGCGCTAGTGCAGAGGCCCGAGTACGAATATTCGAAACCTGCGTAACGTAATCGTGTAGTAAACGTTATCGAGAAATTTGTATGACGTTTGGAACAGCGCCCGCCCGTGAGCGTATTTGGAACTAAAATTTAGTATGAGGTTTCTCGATTTCGATACGATAACGTAATGTTACGCAGCTGCATCGACCTATTGCATCGGCTGGCATCTCGCTCGTTCGTAACCGGCTAATGATAGGCTGTTCTCTCCGTGCCTTAAGTTTTTATAAACCCGGCGCGCGCTGGCAACTCATTGCGCCGGCTTCCTTCGTGAATCTCTAAAATATGAGTTTAATTTCGTCTCCTGCTACTACTCGTACAATTTTACGTGTACTGAGGCCCGGAAATCTGGTTTATTAAATTGAGAACACATTTTAGCACGCTTAGAAGCTATTCCGAATGAAAGAGGAATTTATGTAGTAGAAAAATACGTTGAAGAGTGTTCCTTTTATAAAATCATCTAGTATTTATGAGACACCATTGGCCGAAACCAGAAAATTGTTGGTGAAACCTTTGGAAGGTTTTCATAATTTCTAATGTAACTGACCAAGGGATTACACCGCGAATAATCATAATCATAATCATAATCATTTATTCGCATTAAACATAACCAGACAGATCTTAATACAATGTGGTAGATTTTCATGCTTAACCAAGATTGGTATGCAAATATATGTGTAACATAGTACATAAACGTTGAGCATGCATACATTTATCAATTAATTACAATCGCTCTCAATATTTACATGTTCCAAATGATGTCATTGTCTCAATTAACTTCTTAATTCCACTAGCCTATTTAATATTATTATAATCCATGTCAAAGAACTCGTTTACGCTATAAAAATTGTTGTTGTTAAGCCAATTATACAGTTGCCTTTTGAATAATCGTAGTTGCAATTATGCCACGACGAGAAAACTGTGAAAGACTATCCATCCATTAAGTACTTGTTCAATGAATAATACCAAAGTGACATTATTTACATACTTATACTTTTAAAAGTGATATACAAAATTTAAGCAAAAAATTGGAGTATGAAGACGTGTCACTATCCTCCCAGGAAACTAAAGGCACTCCCGTGGTAGCTTTGCGGGAAAACTTTCGTAACTTTAATCTTTGTCGAAAAATAAATGTTTTGAAATAACTTAGAGGTTGCACGAGAGTTCAGTTGGAGCTGGAGCACTAAGTGGAAGTGAATAACTTATGAGTTTGGTGCTTGCTTCTGACTTCGGTGCTAAAATTGTTCAAAGTATAGTGTCTCTTGCATTAAAGATAGCATTATTTTTGAATGGCAAAGCGTACTGAACATTTGCATTAATGTTTTCGCAAGCCAGATATGGAAAAACAAGGTATTGCGGTAAAAATCTACAGAAGTGTTTTTTTAATTCATGCATAATAATAAAAAGTTGTCAGATATTTTTTCATTGAAGACATTTAAACTTTTCATACTTAGAACCAATTTTATAATTTATTGCCCTAAAAACAATTACTACGTAACTATTTTTCACATGTGGTCGAGGGTGAGCACAGCAATTGTTTTAAAAAGCTTATAACACCCCTCTTTTTCGTCGGGGGTGAAAAAGGTAACATTTATTTACATAATAAAAGCAATTTAAATTTAATTTAAATACAAGCTAAAACTAATTACCTAAACTAAAACTAAATTAAATCTAAATAATCCCCCCGTGGCATGGTGCCCGAAAGGCTGGCAGCGTTGCCTCGCTGAATAACGAAGCTGATTCTTTGAGTGGATTTCCAAACTCTAGACCCCTGGTGTAATTTGCATGGCCGTATTTTTGTATGAAATAAGTTCCACACAAATTACACCAGAGTAGTTTGTGTGGCACTTTTTCATACAAAAATGCGGGCACGCAAATTACACCAGGGCCGTGTTTTATAAACCTACATGCTACAAGTTACAAGTCTACAGGAAACAGTCACCTGTAATGCACTGTGTACAATTACAGGTGTTTTATAAAGACACACGGAAAGCTACACTTGTAATACGGTATTGTAAATCTCGACTACAAGTAAATTCTACAAGTGTAATGGACATCACTAATTTTAAAAAAAGTGGCTGCCAAAAATTACAAATACGTAGAGGTTTTTTATCTATTGCATATTAAAAATACCCATGCAAAGTTGATAAATAAAAATCTGTCTAAGTACATAAAACAAAATCGTGTTAATTGCACTATTTATAAGCCAAGAACGGCTGGACCGATTTTTATGATCTTTCATTTGTTGGATTTATCTTTGCTTCGAATAGTAAGATAGAGGGGAAAATTTCTCGAGATGAAAAATAGGAAGTTCATTTTCCCATAGGTACATTTTATATAGAATGACCTATGGCGGTACGAAGTTCGCGGGTCGGCTTGTAAAATACATCTATTCTAAACAATGGCAAAAAACGGCCAAAAATGATTTTTTTTTTAATACGACGAGGAAGGAAAACGAGCAAGTGGGTCATCTGATGGTAAGTGACCACCACTGCCCTGCCCATTGCATGTCAACGATTGCATGATACTCCAGTGCATACAGACAGACACAGACAGAGAATTGAAGCTTCGCGGTCAATGAATTATTTTGATTAGGTACCTACTCGACGATTCTAATAAGCTCCCAATTTCTTGCAGAATCTAGTCTAGTCTATTTGCATATAGTTCATTCTGGAGATTTCATTATAATATTGGAAAAGGTGTGTCATAATCTGTATTTATTCGTGGCCAAAATTCCCTAGTTCTATGCTGCCGTGGACTTTCTTCTTCCGAGTCCGACTCAGAAGAGTTCCTCAATAAATGATCCATTCCTTGATGACCTTGAATTTAATAACTTGAAGAAGAGATAGATAGGTAGATAGAACGATTGATTTGGTACTGATCAAGACACCTAATTCAAAAATTTGTACACCTGTAGCCATTGTTACAGGTCGCAGGACGTACGTAAGTTTTCGTTACAATTTTACAAATCTACAGTTGTATTTAACAATTTTTTTCAAAAACGCTTGTTCGATTATGAATTTAAAACTATAAAATGTCCACTTTTTGTCTATGATACGGCTACAGGCGCCTGTACTTGTAGCTTGTAAAATTGTAGCACAGTACTTTTATAAAACGCAAATTGTAAAAAACAGGACAGGCGTTGCCAATAAACGCCTGTAAAATTGTAACTTGTAGGTTTATAAAACACGGCCCAGGGGTCTCCAGTTTGTAAATCCACCCTGAGAGAGAAACCTGTCCCCCCTATGGTCACAAGTTACATCTATCACAAATTTATTTTTTAGTTCATAACCAATTTTTATTGGTTTCAGCAAAATATTACGTGTTTGTCAAATTTACTTGGTCAACTGTTTATTTTCCATTTATTTACAGAATTGTAATCACTAAAAACTCGAGTCACTTCTGCAACACTATACACTAGGGTCTTGAAATTTACCTACGTACTTTAGGTAAATTTTAAGACCCTAGTGTATTGTGTTAGTGTGTTGCGTTAGGTATACCTAACGTACGGGAGTATGTATGTTAGCATCAAAATAAGCAATACCAATACAGAAATCCAATTCAATTGTCCGAACATCGAAGCTGGATCCCTCCGGATATTACCGGTAATATTTGAAGACCCGTATTGCAGACGTTAATGCTGCATCGGCGACACCTGCACTGGCCACGTGCTTAGAATTCCGTGTCGGATATCACATTCAAAAACTACGGTTGTGGAATGTTAAGGCTTGTCCTGCGCTTAAATCCTGCCTGTAGGTATGGACGAAAATGGGGGAGCGGTAGGAATTACGGCGAAATATTAGGGAGATTGATTTTTAAGAAATTAAAAACAGTAAGGAAACCAATTTATTGTTCATTATTATGTATGTAAGATTATAAAATTTAATAGTTTCCGAATAATAAATGCATCAAGAGCATGGTTACAAGTGGAAAAAAAACAGAGGTCACTTTAGATTTAGTTTTTCTCCACTTTCCTTTGGTTAAAATAGATTTCGAGGAAAACTAAGTGTGTACCTACCTCTATTTCTCATGTCTATAGCAGATGCAGATTATGATATATTTTTTCCGATAAGAAAATTGTAACGTTATAATTTTTAACGTGGTTACTAAACTAATCATTTCACAAAAAATTGCAAAGGTGGACCCTTAATACATATTATAAGATCTAATGTTTCTCAAGTGGCCCAAATTTGTGAAGCCCGGAAATCTGAGACAGCCACTAATGTCACGGCCATTTGGAGTGCTTCTTTTGGCTTACCTAATCCAATCTTTAGTCACTTAACTAAGTGTCTAGTGTGCGTTTCGTGCGGTACAAGTCATACCTGTGAAAATACCACTGGAAATGGTGTAAGTCGGAGTAATTGCTTCAAAAACTTTTGTATGTATAGATGGAACCGTATTATCACTTAATAACGTTGAACGCATCTAGTGTAAGTCCACCAAACCAGGTTTAAGTTTGACAGTTTACATTTTGACACAACTAAACTGGACATAACACTGAAAACTGGGTTTAATTTTTTGCTGCATGAAGACATAACTCTAACTTGGACTCTATGCTCGTTGCCAGCGTTAGACGATACTAATAGGTACGTCAAATTAACCCAGAGTTAGTGTGCAACTTAAATAAATTGCTAGCGGGAAATACATTTTCTAACAGTGCAGTACAGACAGTCAGTCATTGCTTAAACAACCGCATACATTTAGAGACGTTTGCTGCCTCCCCTATACATTCAATTCAACATCTGGTTCATTTGTTTAACTAAACAACACACGGTAATACTCGTAATATTGAAGCCTACACTCCAAGAAATGAAGATAATGATCACATTGATGTTTCTGGACAAGGTTTGATGATACCCGACCGGATCTCCAGAGTCTAGTACCGTATTAAAATCGCGGACACGAAGAGTCTTATACGAGTCGACATCAAAGCTTTAGGGCAATCATTTCATGTGATGTTAGCGATTGATTAACTTGCATACTTAAGACGTCAATTGGAACATAAGCCGTGTTACACACGAGTGAGTTTAATAACATTAGAATAACGCGTATACTGAAAAACTTTTGTATAACGGCATCGTGTGTTTAGGAATCGGCGAAATAGTTAATAAAGTCAATGACCAAGTTTCAATATTGAAATTGAAAAGCTTTGGATGCCATTTTTTGACGCTTTTTATTTCTTTTTCCGCCTTATCAATACCTTACTAACTTTTGAGCTTTGTACTTTGAGTCAAAAAAGAGGAAAAAAATGCTGTCTCGAACTCACGAAGGTTAATTTGAAAACCAACCACATAAGTATAGTACGAGTACCTAACTAATAAATACATCGTATACGTTATAAGAAAAGCCTTGATCAATACATCATTACATGACTGAAAGCAATTTAGTTTTTGTATCCCGAGAAAATTCAGACCCCTAATTACGTGAACATGTTTCCTCTTCTTACTTCTCGTTGTGCATCTCTTTCCAAATTGATTAGTTAGACAGGGATGCAAAGGCAAAGAAGTCGATATTATCCCTAGTCTGAATGCAATTTACAATGACATTAAAGTTATAGAGATATCAACGTTCCAACTATGCTATGTCCTGGAGAGGCTTATTTCTTATTTTGTGAAGGGTTGCTATTGCTACGTACCATAATCTAGTTTTAAATGCTCATCACTATGTCCAAAGGCTCTCACATATAAGTACCTATGTTTGTAAATTAGTAATGCCCTCTTAACCCGTATCCCCCCATGTATTGAGTAAGGGCATCAGCAGTTTCAGAAATAGATTTCACACCGAGTGATTGATGTCATCTGCCGACTGATCTCTCTGTAACCGCCTTTGACCGCGTATGTAGGTGTCACTGACTATTGAGTCTGAAGCTTATTTTCCTGAGGCTCTAGACAAATGTAGCGCAATATTACGTCAGCTATTGTTAAAGCTTGTAGTTACTCTATCTAGGGGTACCTATGTTTAGGTACTGTAAAGGTAAACCCGTGTAAAATCTACAAACCTCGTTTGCATTAATATGCTAAAAGATACTGCGTCTTCAAGCGCTCAGTAACTGAATAAAGGGATTAAACTGAAAATTAGCTGCTGCGGCAGAGTGCCGCTGCAATTTTAACAGGCTCTGAATCTGTAATGGATAAATTGCCTGCAGTTTATGGCGGTAACAGTATCGGTCCCTTTCTTCCTAGTATTACATGAGGGAATCGGATTCAAATATCTGAATAAAGCTAGTATAAAATCGATTCGGGAGCAAGTAATTGCCAAAGCTTCCTGGATCGATATTCGGGGCATTCCAAATGATACCGCAGCGATGCGAAAGCGGTAAATGTACCCATTTCACTCCCAACTAGCTGGCTCAAGGTAAGGAGGGTGAGATGCAAATCCGGCACAGTCCTGCTATGTGGAATGAGTGATGTTGAATACAACCCCTGTCATTACTAGCTAAGTATTTTGTCGCTGCAGCTAAAACCGCTAACTACGCAGAAAATTTGCACTCTCCTTTAGCAGGGACTACCATTTCCGCTGCAGCCATCGCTTCCGTAAGCTGTCGGGTCGTGCTTAAAGTGCAACGGGACACGACAGTGCCACAGATTAGGTACCTAGTTACAGTGTGGTTTTGCTGAACCTTTTGAAGAGGGTTAATTTTCTTTGAAGGGAAGGTCGTAAACGTTGTGCTAATGGTTACTAAAATAGATGGGGTTTACAGGATCACACTTTATAAAGTAACAAAGCATGGTTGTCATTCTAACCGGTTGCCACGTTAAGGGTGCAGGCGCGTATTTGTCAAATTCCCTGCTTTAGTTCGCGCAATTGACAGTTGTAATAATCAGAAATGCTTAAAATACATAACATCGGTGGCATTAGTGCACAAATTAAAAAAAAAGGATTGAAGACGGCTCCGTGTAATATAATAACAACGCGCAGTGACCTAAAAATTATATGCCTCAGGGATTTGCGGCAGCCACACTAAAGAAACCGCCCACCGTTACAGCTTCTCCGGTAGCAATATAAAAGCAGCACACACGTATACCTACTACACTTTACCCCGCCTTCGTAAAAAGCCTTAATGGCAGTATTCAAATGTATAAATGGCGTGCAATTATGGTAAAATCAGCACCGTCATACTGAAAACAAGACGGCTACTTATGCATGAAAATGTAAATTCGAATTCCTACCAGCGCTCTGTCAATTATTATTCACAAGGAAAGGTTGCTTAAGCGCATTTTAAAACGGAATAGCTAATAAAAGAATATTTTGTATTTATTAATGAAAGTGATTTGTCAAGCTGCAGTTACGTGGGCGTGGGAACATTGGAGTTCTCATTGAAAATTTATGTGTCGCTTTGTTGGTGGCCAATCGCCAACTTTGCTGATGTTTATTAACGATTTTATTAAAATTATGCTTCTCGATTTTGCTTCATGAAATAAAAGGCGTACTTAAAACTTTTTTGTCAATGGAACCGTTTTGCTATTTAAGCTGTAGCAATAAACACCTTCGGCATGTTTGTAATGACGTTTTGTCGTAACTAGAGTATGTACCTCATCATCAGCATCATCATGTCAGCCGAGAGACGAGCATGCTGGATATAGGCCTCGCCCAAGGCTCTCCACTCTGAGTGGAGTATGTAAGTACCTAAGAGTAAGAAAATAATGAATATTTATTCCCGTCTTTTTTGCTCTACAAAATTAAACGATTCGTATCGCGTTATCTGATTTTGTTTACAGTCTGAAACAATTCTAGTAAGTTTAATCTAAGTTCTAACACATGAATTATTCAGTAAGAATGCAAACCAAGACCATTCAATATAGTTGATGCAGTCGGAGATAGTAAAATGCAAGTTTCCAACAAAATAACGCTGACTAGGACGCAGATTGTTAAAAGCGTTTCTTATAAAAAGCTTTTATTTCTGCTATAGCTAGCCTAGCCGTCTTTTATCCTTTAATACAAGCGGGTAAAATCGCATTTTATCCATTAGTGGGGAAAGTAATTTGACCTTGGAGTGGAGCGTGTTCAAGTAGCTTTTGACAGATAACAAAACGTAAAAGTACATAATAATGGTTCGTTCCATATTAATTATCATTTAATAAATTATAAATGATTTGAGAATTTAATAAAAAATACCAAATTTAGTTTTATAATGATGTTGAATATAATTCTGAACGCACAAGTTGAGTCGATGCAATTTCAAAACGCATCGTCAGAAATTGTCAACATTGTCAACAAAATTTTTCTGACCGAGTTCTAGAGTTTTCTGATATAATATCGTAAAAAAAAATAGTGATTCCAGTGGTGAAGATTTATTTTTATCCCCCGTTTTCCAAAAGTAATCTGTTACAGTGTTAAAACGCATTTCACCCAGGTGGAATTTTAGTGAAATAAACGGATCACTCACTTACTAAGTCGAGTTTATGTTTCGCTGCCGCCGACTTGTGCGCTCCTAGAGAAAGGACTACGAATTAGTCCGAAACATGTCGGGCTAAACTCGACTTGCCTTTGAGTGATCCGTTTATTTCACTATGATTGACTAACCAAGGTAAAAATTTACAAATTATCTCCACATCTCGTCCCGACCGGAATCCAATATTTCCGCAGCATCCTGTATCGTTATTTTGTCGGGAGCAGACGCACCATTGTATTGAAGCTGAACTAGTCACAGGGGATGACGCAATTTTTATATATTTTTCCGCTTTAATATTTTATTCTAGAAAATTGTGTGCCTTTGATCGTATCACAATAGAAATGTCGGGACGTTCTTATGAACCAATAAGTTGTATTGCTTTGGTCATAATGGTCATAGAGTATTACCTACTTATAGGAGACGATTTTCATTTAATTCCTTATAAGCACATTTAAGGAGTATAATATCGCTCATTTATTGAAAAAAACACAATTGTGATGGACAAAAAGCATATTTCAATTTCTACTACCTAAATGTACATAATAATAGTTTTAAATAACACTTACCTAGTCTAGTATTTTGCAAAAGGGTCCGAAAGGGCGTCTTAAAATTTCAATGTATGATTACTAGTTCAAGTCTTTATAGGCTCTGTCTGTTTGCACATTCTAGAGTGGTTGTTGTTGTGCTTCGTAAATGGCCTCGTGGAGAGTGCCGAAACGCGTCAGCGTTTAGTTTAGTGGTGGTGGTGATAGTTTGGTCTGTGTGGCATATGTTGATTCGTGTATCAGTGGAGGCGGAGGTGTTGCATGGAAACATACATTTGCCGCACAGATATAACTATTTATCATCAGTGGTCGCGGGTGAGTGTTTTTAGTTCATAAATATGGACCTCCGCAAAGTAACGCCTGATTCAATAAATCATTCCAAAGTATTCTTTCTAAAATTTTTGAAAATATCTACTTCATTATTTTTATTAAAAACCCCAAATACCGGTTAGGTACTAATTTCCCTAAAGCGTAAATATTTAGTTACAATCACTACAGTGACTTTTATTTGTTTCATTAACGCCTGGCTAAGAAAGTTGCAAAAACATGTCACAGGAAACTAAAAAACTTGGCAAAATCGTAGGCGCCAAGTTATTGCAACTATGACTCATCTAAGTGGTAAAGGTAAAAAAGCCATTACAAAGTTAGTAACTTCAGCAAATCATCCGCAAACCTGTAGTGGAAAGAAGTAATAGTTATTTTTAGACATGGAACAATACTTTATAAACAAAACTACCTATAAGTCCATGGCTATTATAAGGTATTCAGGTGTTTAAATAAATAATAAATGGCATTAAATGACTATTCTAGTACGTAGATTGGTGTCGATAATTTATTAGTATAATACTAAAACTATAAACCGTAAGCCTTTCAATAACACACAAAGGGTCCCATAAGAACACATTGTCCGCTGGGATGGCAAAGGTCGAAATATACAGGTAATGTTTCAATAACTATCGCAAGGTATTTACTGAAGGTAATGTAATGTTACACCCACGTAGGCTCTCCCGCTCTGCCAATCAAAAGCTAACATTGTAATTTGATATTTACTTACTCTCTATTGAGTATAAAGGTAGTCAGAAACAATTCTAATCATTTGTAGATTTAAAAAATTTAGCGTGTTATGTATAATAATATACATATAAAGAAATTTAGCAAAAACCATTTCATTTCAGTTCCCAAAGCGCTTAACAGTAAAAATAATTTAAAATATTCCATAAGAATAACATTTAGCATACCTTTGTATATTATGTATATGTATAGGCATATGTATAGGTACAACACAAGCATTTTGACAATAATCTAATTTAATAAGTACTTAATTTAATTACTGTTACAGTTATTTAATATGGCAAAGTACGCACTTTAGGATGACGACCCAGTCTCTCCCAACCCAGTGTCTCTTGCTTGTCTCTCATGCTGTACCGGCGCAAATTCATCTTCCACCATTGATGGAAGACTTGAGTCTTCAGTAAAGTCTAAGCTCCGTCCATGCCGTCCTCCGATTCTGTTCCAAGGATTAGTCCTGGCATTGGGGTTCCAGTTAGGAATAATAACATTGCGATGTGTACGTTCCCTTGGCAACCCAGAAATTTGGACGTCGCGGGCTGTTCTCGCCAGGATAGGGATGCGAGGAACGGGAGCAGGGATGGTCGGCCTGGGGAATAAAGGCTTCGGTCGGTGCGGGTTGAGGTGCCCTGGAAGTCTGATTTCTCTCGCGTTGCGTCTGTTGTAGCCTGGGTGCGTCGGGCCGGTGTTCTTGCTGCCGCTTGAGGTCCTTGGGCCGCCGCCTCCTCGCCTGGCACTGGGGGAGTCGACACTACGGGCGTTGCGGCGATTGTAACCGGGGTGCGATGGTCCAGTGTCGCGGCTGCCTGATGAAGTTGAATGACCGCCTCCTCGTTTGGTACTGGGAGTCTAAGCTTCACTGGGTCCTGTTTAATTGCAGTCCGTGGTCATGATGGCTCGGCATGAGATCATCCGCGTCTTCTTTATTGTTGTTGTTGAGTTCATTAGCTTCTCGGATATAGCGTATTATTTTAACACGCGTTGGCGGTCTGAAAGTAGGTAATATCAATAAATATTTGTGTTTCGGTTTCCATCGGGGCTTGAATGCTGGTTCAAGAAGCTTTTGACATGTTGAATCTGCCACGAAGACAGCCAAGATGACACCTAACGCTAGCGTAACTTTTAACATGTTGACTATTCGTGTGCTTCCAACAAACTAACAGGTGTCACAATTTATAAATGCGTATTTATGTCATGTTTTAAGGAAATAAAGGTACTTACCCTGAGGCTTACTTACATAGAGAAAAGGGGAAGGCCCGTAAATCTTTGTTTAGTAAGTCATCGGTAGTAAAACAGTGTTGTGAACTGCGGTGATCTTTGTTATCTCGGAGCAGCGATGACTCGTGTCGTGACAGTAAACGTGCAGTAAACAGAGACAATTTAATAACAATGATATTATCTGAAGTTTTACGACTCCATGTCTTAAATTTGAATGGGGTTAGCTATTATAGGTCATATAATAGCTAACATTCCTATTAGGTAGCTTTTATTTACAAATAATTACAATTTGTTTTGCAACTTTTTGCAACCTACAGACGGTATTTTGTTTTAAAAAAAAACCGGCCAAGTGCGAGTCGGACTCGCGCACGAGGGTTCCATAGAAAGATTTTAAAGCTTAACCCCAGTGTTTTAAGAAGTCCAGTGTAAGCAGAGCCCTGCTTCTAAGCAAAATGTACGCAGTGTGGGGTCAACTTATATCGGTCCTCGAAATCTAGAGACAGACGTAAAAAAATATGATTTTGAGACTTTTCGGAGTGGTTGTACTATAAGAGCTACCTTCATACCAAATTTCAAGTTTCTAGGACAACTGGAAGTACCCTTTAGGTTTTCTAAAAACGGCAATTTGTATGGAAACGACTTTTTTAATGACTGTATCTTTTGATTGCGTTGACTTAGATGCTTGATTTTCTCACAGCTTCAAGGGACCGCAGATTTGAGTACTTATTTTGTATTAATTTCAGCATCCTACCTCCACGCGTTCCAGAGAGAAAGGGTCTTGACAGACAGACAGACAGACAGACGGACAACAAAGTGATCCTATAAGGGTTCTGTTTTTTCCTTTTGAGGTACGGAACCCTAAAAACCAGCCAAGTGTGAGTGGTCGGGACTTGCGCACAGAGGGTTCCGTACAAATTTCTCGAAGAGTTTGGGGTCATTTTATATCGGTCACTGATAAATAAGTTTTGATAATAAGTATTGAAGTTGGTAACTCGTAAACCAGTACAGCCTTATTATCTGTGATAGTTTTCCTTTTAAATTCAGTATATTCACTACTGCTATGTTTTTTTTCTCTGGTAAGTAGATGGAGGACACTTAGACTTGACTCTAACAATGATGAGCTAAATAAAGTTAAAATTTTTGTAAACAAATCCGTCAATCGAAAAGTTATCTGCGAACAACCGCAATGTATTTAAAAGACCTATTCAGCGATACCCCATCACACTATGGGACAGACGCGAAAAAAACACCTCCCCTTTACGTGTAGGGGAGGTACCTACTCCAAAAAAAAGCCGCGGACAGGCAGACAGACAGACGGACATGATGACATGACATGACCGAGAGAAGTGACTTATAGTTATAAGGTAATTTCGGAATTTTCATTGTAAATATTAATAAAACGTACGAGTGTTATCAGAAAACGTACACGTATTATTTGCAACTGATACCGTATATACCTACTTGACAAAGCAATGTGACCCTTGTTGTGTGACTCGGTCCGTCTGTCTGTCCGTCCTAACTGGTTAATCTCAGGAACTACTTGTACTACTTATTCAACTTCAAATTTGGAATAGTTTTATGCCCGTTTTCACCAACGACTCCTAAAATTTAAGGGATCCCTTAGCTCTTTTAGGGGACACCTAAGATCAATTTCCGTTTCACCAATGCTTAAGTAACACCTAACTGCTTAGGGGGTCCCGTAAGTTTAGGGGGTCGAATATTGACCCCCTAGCGCTAAGTGACAGTTCGCGCAGTCGCAGATGCGTTTTAATTTTTATAGGTTATCGTGCATTTGTTATGCAATAATTAACTTGATTGATAATATTTATATAAAATGGAAGGCTATTTAAATGATTTTGTAGAGTTTGGAAGCCGTTGAATAAATAGATTTAATATTCACATCAAAGTTATTTAGATCAGATGATTTATCAAAGTATGACAGGTACTAAAGATTTTTCATAAGATATACCTACTAGTAGAATGTCGAAAGAAAACGTGCTTTTCATACTTGAAAAAATTTAACATTAGAGGTATTTGGAATATAAGAATAACCCAAAACAAAAGAAGAATAGTTCTGTGTAAAGGAAGGCCTCATCGCAGTTGGACGAATGCCTAATACTAATTATCCATCATCAGTCTATTCTTGACCCTCAGAATACAAAACAAACCAGAAGCCGCGTTCAATCATAACGCCGCGCACTGTGTCAATTTATTATTGATTTCGCTATCCGTTTACACTTAAAATAATAATCCTATTCTGTTGTTTTATAAACCCAACGGCATTTCTGCATGTAGGAACCACATGAGAAGCGATTAATTAACATGCGCGCTCGCGGGTTCTGGTCTGTTCTGTATTCAAAGAAATCGAATAACACAATACTTTGAAAATATGTACAGTTCATGAATAAATTATCAGATAACTAATCATTCCAGATTCAGTCAATGAATGCTCGCTAATAAACTACAATCATCGCACCGAAAGTTCGAAAAAAAATTGATAGTTATAAAATGTTCTGATTTTTCTGGATGGCAAAGATAATGCCATACAGCCTAGTCAACATTTCAAAATAAGAAATAAGACGTCAATTTAGTATTAATTATATATCTGTATAGTTTTTCTATGTTTTTATAATGTTGGTTTAATTTTTTACAGACGATTTTTGAAGTTGGTGGATTGGTGATAGTTGGGTCTGTGTGGCATGTGTTGATTCGTGTAGCAGTGGAGGTGGAGGTGTTGCATGGAAACATACATTTGCCGCACAGATATAACTATTTGTCATTAGTGGTCGCGGGTGAGCAAAGTAATTGTTTTTTAGTTCATAAATATGGACCTCCGCAAAGTAACGACTGATTCAATAAATGATTTTTGAAGTTATTTCTCTTAAAAAAATTATCGATACAAAACCGGTTTTAGAAATCACTATAGCTAAAACAAACCGTCACTTAGTTAAGTAACCCCTATTAAGGCGTTACCTAAAATGGTGAAAACGAAATTAGGTTAGGGAGAGATATAAGGGGCCACTTAGGATAGGGGTCCCCTGACTAGGTGATGACTTAAGTGTCGTTGGTGAAAACGGGCATTAGAGTTTCAGATAATGCTTAACAGACATATTTTGCGACTAGAAAGTAACAATAATAAAATAAAAAATTGCTACAGGTTCTGAAAAAGGGGTCTTATCGTAGGGGCAAACGCGCAGCTTTCATAATATGATAAAAAAATATTCGTTAACGCTTATTAAGTTCCTATTAGTTAAACATTACATTTTGTGCTACAAATGACGGAGCTAGCAGAAACAAGCTAAGTAGGTACAGGACTTCCCCTTTTATCTCTCTCGCGCAAGCCATCGGGTAAGTACCTCGGTGTTTCCTTAAAACATGGTATAAATACGCAGTACTAGGCAGTGATAATTATTAGTTAGTTGCAAACATCCCAGTCGTCAACATGTTAAAAGTTACCCTAGCGCTGGGTGTAATCTTGGCTGTGTTTGTAGCTGAGTCATCATGCCAGAAGTTTATACATCCTACATACAGACCGCCAAGAGACGGACCTAAATTTATATTGCCAACGTACAGACCGCCAACTCGTGGTAAACCAATACTACGCTATGTTCGTGAAGCAAATGAACTCACACCGCTATTAAAAGGAGACGCGGATGATCTCGTGCTGAGCCATGACCAAGAATTGCAATTAAACAGGCCCCAGCGAAGCTTAGACTCTCCCAGTGCCAAACGAGGAGGCGGCGGCCCAAGGACCTCAAGCGGCAGCAGGAACACCGGCCCGACGCACCCAGGCTACAACAGACGCAACGCGAGAGAAATCAGACTTCCAGGGCACCTCAACCCGCACCGACCGAAGCCTTTATTCCCCAGGCCGACCATCCCTGCTCCCGTTCCTCGCATCCCTATCCTGGCGAGAACAGCCCGCGACGTCCTAATTTCTGGGTTGCCAAGGAAACCTACACATCGCGATGTTATTATTCCTAACTGGAATCCCAATGCCAGGACTAATCCTTGGAACAGAATCGGAGGACGGCATGGACGGAGCTTAGACTTTACTGAAGACTTTATGGTGGAAGATGAATTTGCGCCGGTACAGCATGAGAGACAAGCAAGAGATGTTCATGTTTCTGGGTTGCCAAAAAAGCCTACACATCGTGATATCATTATTCCTAACTGGAACCCCAATATCAAGACTAAACCCTGGAATAGGATCGGAGGACGGCATGGAAGGAGCTTAGATTTCACTGAAGACTTGATGGTTGGAGATGAAGATGCATTTTAAATTACACAGTTTATGGATAATTAAGTAATGTCATTAGTTTTGTAATGCTGATGCTGTTTAGGTATTTATTAGGTACTTAGATAAGTACCTACCACTACCACCACCCTACCACTCTTGATATTCTTATTAAACACTTGTTACATGGGAAAACCTCTTTATTCATATAGCATCAGGTTCTATTCCTATTACATTTACCTACCCATAATTATTAATTATTTGTTATTAATTGTTATTCAGGTCAAAATGACTAGGTGGGTTAAAACCATGGTAGATGCTTTAATATTCCGGTGCACGTTATTTAATAAAAGATCTGAGACTAAGTAATTTGACGTAGATTTTTCAATTAATTTAAGTCAATAAGTAGGTACTAGGACTAAAAATGGGAAGTTTAGTAGACGCGATCGCTTCCGCCAAGTCGATTGGCAACGTCCTTCGGGCATAAGAATAAATAATAACATATTACATATACATGTTATTATTTATTCTTATACCTACATACATGTTATTATTTATTCTTGTGCTTCGGTTTCTGCCCCCACTGTAACAATTGGAATAGGTATATACTTGTGGCGGTGTCTAATTATTCTTCTATAGGTACCTACCTACTTAGCTTAGCTACGGCGTATTCATACCGAGCAAATAAATATGGGGCAAACAATCTACCTGCTTATCTACAATATTTTATAATTTACCTAGTTACGAACGCGGGACGCTTACCTAACACCCATAGGGACATAGGTAGAAATATTATGTTCTTGGTAATAATGTATAAATATAGATAAGCAATTCTGGGAACGGGAAAATTAACAAATGAAAGTAAGCAATGTTTTTTAACCGACTTCTCTCCGTACAAATTCGTACCTAATCAGATACACGTCTATAGCGAAATATACGGATTCCTCACGTATCATGTATATGACAAAATAGTATCTAGAGTCAGTAGAGTTCATTTTCTGAGAGCACTTTCGGTGCTGTTGAGTCGTATCCAGAAAGACTAAGAATTAGTCTGTAGCGACTTTGGCGCCATCTGTCATCCAGTAGGAGAACTTGCAGCGACTCCCCCTATCACTTAGGTCTTGAAACTAGAGCTCATCACAATTTTCTTTTTACTTATAAATAGTATCATTGAATCATAGTTTAATTTTGTGATTGTATCAATAAGCGTTTTCTGACAGACAAGATATCAAAATAAATTATAGATGGCGTCGGTAACGTGAGTCGTGCATGAGTGAGATCCGCTGGATATTTTGTCTGCCAGAAAACCCTCATTGCATTTGATTGTACCTATTGCACAGACATTTGTTTCCAATTCAGTGGACTACAAAGTAGTCTCAGTGCTATAAGCCGCGATCACGTTACACGTTGTCTCTCTAATCTGTGCACTGCACGGGCGCCATGCCGTGGGCCGCGCGCAGCTCCTGCCGGCGGGCTCGGCAACACCGTTCCTATTTCAAAAATTTTCAAAGGGCATATATTCCAATTGTTATGATCTATTTTAATGACCTATTGTAAATTTGTAGTAGATACTGACGGACCAAAAAATCAAGAAAACTGAGAAAAGTGGAACTAAAATTTTCATACAAATTTGTTGCCATGTGCACTTGTAAATAATATCTAGGCAGTGTTTGGTAAAGCTATTTACAAGCGGAAGTCTCTTTTTATTAAAAGGTGATAGAATGAGACTTCCGCTTTTCAATTGTAACTTGTAGCTTTATAAAACACGGTCGAACCTTTTGGAGCACATTGATAAATATTTTTTAAGACTTACAACCCTAAACGAACTGTCAAAAACAAAATACAATTGAATTGATTTGTTGATGGTACCGACCTGGAAATCGCTTAGTTTAAATTACTGTACACAAAAATAATGTAAGAAAGCGCATTGCAGCAATAAGGAAGCAATACAATTTATAATAGTCCATAGGCAATAAATTATCAGCCATGGGTGAAGTGCAGAACGATCTCGGTAAGCCTTAAAAAATAGTTTATTATTTCGTCGGTTTTTGGGTGTGTATAGCAATAATAGCGGGAATAATGTCTTTATTGTGCCTTGCAGAGGACAATGAGATGCTTCAAGCATTGTACGATTTCGAGGCAACATTGGCTAAAACGCTGAGCTTCACAGAGGGCGAATTTTTCTATCTTCAACAACACAACGCGAAGCAGCGAAACTGGTGGCACGTTGTTAATAGAAAAGGTCAAGTCGGCTTCGTTCCCTCCAATTACGTGGCCACAGTCAAGGTTCAACTCGTTCCTATTTCATTTTATAATTAGAGCCCAATTAGCTCAGTTGTTCAGTGTGTGGGTTATTCTTGCAGGTTGAGCCAGAGTTTTTCTTGGGGTTTTTGAATAGCTGCATTAAATCCTTGAATGAAGATAATGCGATGTCAGCACAGAAACAAGAATTGTTAGCTAGATTGAGTGAGAAGAAGAAACAGATTACTGCATCAATGAGGCCACAGAACAAGAAATCTCAAGCTCCGAAGCCACCGCCGCGACTGGATGACGCTACCCCGCCTAATGGAGTGTCTCCGTCCTTTGACTTGAGGCCTGTTGTGTCGCAGCAGTATATAAATGAGGAAAGAGATAGTTCTTCCCCTAAATCTGTAATCGGTAAGTCATCTAATTTGTGGTGCCCATATTATCATTGATAGTAAGGTTCACAAAAAGTGCTTTTGAAATCTTGATACTTTGCAACATACTTACCTTTGGACCAATTTTATTTTTCACTGAGGCTATTAATGTTTTCGAACAAATTCTTGATTTGTATGCAATGAGATCCCATCATACCTACTTGAAAGGTTGCCCACTAGATTGTATGTATCCAACACATAAATAAAATAGAAATATGAAAATCCAGTAATCTTTCAACTGGTATCTTATATTGGCATTGGTAATGAGTGAAATATCAAAATGACTTGATAATTTCCAGAAAACGATGACACCAGTAAACAGGGAGCCATTAACAAAACATCAAACCAATTGTCGTCTGATACTGACAACCAGGATGACAGCCAGGACAGCAGTGACAGCATCAAACCAAATGCAATTTATGACATAGTACAATCTGTGCGTAAGGAGACACAGCTGAGCCATGAGATGTCCAAAGTTGCTGTTGAAACGGTCCTTGTTTCCTTGCGGGTATGTGTCTACTGTGAGGTCTATACAGGGTTCCAATCCCAATGGTTCAGTAGGGAGAAGTCAGAAACCATGGTTTTGATTTTAGATTGAATATAAATTTCATTCTTTTTTTTTACTCTCATACATGATGATGATGATGTTTGTCATACTCTCATACATAATCATCAGCAATAAAAACAAATTAACTTGCAGAATTTATAACATTGTTTACAGAGATTTTGACGAGTTTGATGTATGAGTTATAAAAAAAATTAATGTCGTTTTTAACATGAAACTGCTATGAGTCTCGATCATAATGAAATACACAGATCACTCCCGTATATAAGCCCGGCATATATGTGAGTGATACCTACGTTTATTTCACGATGATTTGAATGCCATTTTTATTCAATCTAAAATCAACGCCATGGTTCCAGAGAACAGATTTCCCTATCTCTTATAGGTTCTGACTTCTCCCTACTGACCCATTTGGACTGATCACTATTATATATTTTTTAGTCCTTTGATGAATTACTTAGGATTTTTTTTGACAGAAGATGGCCAGCATGTCTACTCAAAATAAACTATTGTGAGACTCCTACATAATGAAATAAATGGATCACTCATGTATATAAGTTGAGTTAAGCTCAACATGTTTCGCAATAAACTCGCTGCGCGTTACGCTGCCGCTGTGTCGTGCGCTCCCAGTGGAAGGACTATGAATTACTCCAAAACGTTTTGGGCTAAACTCGAATTAATTTATTTCACTACTAGCTGCTGCCCGCGACTTCGTCCGCGTTGATTTCGGTTATCGATATCCTGCGGGAACTATGTAAATTTCCCGAATTAAAAGTAACCTATGTTATTCCTCAATATTCAAACTATCTTCTTACTAAATTTCATCTAGATTGGTGCAGCGGTTTTCCCGTGAAGAGGTAACAAACAGACAGACAGAGAGACAGAGTTACTTTCGCATTTATAATATTAGTTAGGAAGCAAGGATAACAAATCAGAATAGACTATTAACTCCTAATAAGGCAGAGGCGATTTAACGACCATATATAGTTACTTGAAAATTCAACCTTAAAATCTGAATTATATGGTACAATATCAAATGAGTTTATTTAAAATGCTACTTGCCTCAAAAATATCATTTGTCAGGTACCTATATATTCCATAGCTGCTATTCATTTGGTGGTAGTATGTTCCAATGGCCTTATTATTAAGTGTTAAGCGATTTCTCAGACAGATTTTCTTTTGTAAAAGTACTTGCATATGATAACACGTGTCCCAACACTATTCTGGTATTCTTATGCCATTTTTTTTTATCATATATCTTATTGAGGTTTTGGTACACCTGGTGTGACCGTGTCAGCCTCATGGGGAAACTCTAGGTATTAATAACTTACGAAGCACTGCCTAAAGTGCTAGATTACGTAGCAATGAAGGAGCTTATACCATCTTTGCTTTCAGGAGTTCCTACCAGGCGGCGCCGCCCGCTCTATCATCGATGCGCTCCTCCGAGAAGCCAACAGCAACATAACTTGTCCCAAGAACGCTATAGACGCTGCCCCCGACGCCCTGCGAATGATGACCGCCCTCAACGCTCTCTCTAAAGCGGCCAACGACGCGCAGCAAAGGGGATGGGCGTTGCACGACGATGCTCATGACATACAGACTCAGTTGCTCGAGCTTATCTCTGTTATGGTGAGTTTTACCCACGATGGAGCGAAGGTGTATGTGTTTGGGGTGGGATGTTGTTTGCTTGTGGGCATAAATGTTCTCATGGTGGTGCCGAATAAACATTCGATGTGTGCACAAATGTTCCCATTTATATCTCATGAACATGGTTTGTGTATGTAAAGAATGTTGGATGTATTGTATCAGATTTTGTTGTCAGTGGTTTATAAGTATTCTGAATATTTTGAATGGAAGGTGATGTTCCATTGTTGTTCTTATTGTTTACACTCACTGTTGCCCACATACTTAACTGTTACTGAGAAGTTTCAAAACACAAAGACCAGACTGAGTAATGTTTAGTCTGTCAGTTTTGCAACAAAATATGATAATGTCAGATGAACTTCAGCTAAAAATTTACTTTACTATGGTAGGGTGCACAAAACTTTTTTTCTATAAAAGTATTGAGATTAATTATTTAAATGACACCATATTGCTAAGCGGATACATTACAAAGGTAAGTCTTCTCAATTTGGCTGGTACCTGTTATAGTAATGGACTTTGTGCAAAGATAAATGGCGCCTACCTTAGTAAAAAACGTTTGTGATTTGTCACTAGAACTGTACTTAGTAGAATTTGCCATTGTGATTAGAATAACACCAGAATGAAACTTAATTTAATTATTCAACAAACTAAACAAAAAAGCTTGTTGAAATATTGTTCCTCAAAAAAGTTTTTTTTCTTGTTACAGTCAAATGCGGACGTGAACATTTCTCAGCACGTGCTGAGCAGCCACAAATATGCCTACGTCACGACCCTAGTCCAATACTACCAGATGGAGACAAGATGGCCGCTGCGACAACTTCTCTTGCAGGTAGTTAATTAATCAATTTAACATCCACTGGATTTGGGAGTATGATTGCTGACTTGTCACTCAGTGCACCTCCTTTCTAAGGTAGGGTTGCCATAAATGTGGGGACTTCGACCGGGACAGTTGACGAATAACACTCATTGTACATATTCGGAGATGAAGGGGGTGCTGGAGGCCAACCTGAGTTCCGCATAGTCCGCGGGTCACTAGCTCTTCAGTTTCCTTTGCACCACCTTCAGTAACCTATCATGCACATAGGCATAAGCCTATTTCACCTAATCCTGAGGCTTTATAGTCTAACACGCTCGGATTCGCTTGGGCATTCGCCATCTTTTTCTCACACGTACTTGTACATTTTGACAGAAAAAGATGGCGAATGCCAAAGCGAAGCCGAGCGCGTTACACAATGAGGCCTCTGGTACTTATCGACAAAGTATTAAATAAATAAATAAATATCGTGGGACAGTTTACACCAATTGACCTAGTCCCAAACTAGGCAAAGCCTGTACTATGGCTACTAGACAACGGATAAACATACTTATATATATGTAAATAAATAGATACTTATATACATATTAGACATCCGAGACCCGAGAACAAACATTCGTATTTATCATACAAACATCTGCCCCGACCGGGGATCGAACCCGGGACCTCAAGCTTCATAGTCAGGGTCTCTAACCACTAGGCTATCCGGTCGTATTATATGTGAACAAAGAATTTAAGGCTGACTTGCGCCAATTTGGGTTAGACACTAAATCGGGAAAAGACATTGTAAGAGTGTTCTTTGTTCTTATCAAATTATTGACATAAGATATTTGAAAATGGCAACACCTGTTCAAAGAAAAAACTGTACCTCCATCTATTTTTAGCTCTCTGTCGTAGGTACTTTAGTGGCGAAGTTAACAAAAATATGTAACCTTTTTAGGCGTTCGGAGTAATGTGTGGCTTGGAACGGACCGCGCTGGCAACACTGGCGTTGTCGCAGCTCCCGCCGGAAATAGCGCGCGATATGCGCGACAACCCGCGCGCCGTCAGCCGCCTCTCGCACTCTGCCCTGCTGCTGTCTATGGTCTTGTCCATGGGAGACAAGCTGCCAGTAACACACTTTGGTAAATTCCTTTTTTAATCTAGCAGATATAAGGTGTTAAAAATGATAAAAGAGTTTTTTCAGAAGCTTAGATTAGTATAAAGAATGACTTACTTAAAATTCTGATGCGAAAAATGGGTTTGTATTTTGATATTGTTGATGAGACATTTATAACCCTTTTACTGGAATAGAAAATCCATTCATTTAAATTAAGTATTTCAGACTTAACCCAGTGAAAAAATTAGGTATGAAGTTCCTCTGCCTTATGTCATTTTATTTATTACTCTTGCCTTGTGTCATTATGTTCCACTATCGCCAAGGCAATCATCTAAGCCATTCTAATTGCTTCATTTCAGAAATACTGGGTACAGAATTCGCCGAGTTTCTTCTTGATCTAATCGAGAATCCACCGGAAACGGATGTAGACGAACAGATACCGGATTTATTCCTCACTCTGCTATTGGCTTACAACCTCCAATTTGAAACCCATGTGGACAACCTCCTTCTAAACGCTTTGGAAAATATAGACAACGCCAAAACCTTTTGCGAGAAGGTCCTGCTACTTCTTAACCGGGAAGGTATGGGTTTATATTTGTACTTATAGCTTTTTTATCATAATAACTTAACTTTTATGACTTCGTAATGTTTAGGTATAAACGCGCCCTTGTTTAGTAAAACCGAGACCACTTTTCCAGATAATCGACGAAAGGGCCACGCTTTAAAAACCCTACTTCGATTAGGCTTTAAATTACTAGTTTTCACCAAATTTAAACCTTTATCATCTAATTTCCAGACGACCCCGTCCACATTTTCGACCACGAACCGGCGCCGGCGCACTCGGTTCTAAAGCTTGTGATAGATCTCTTCGCGCGCAAGAAAACCGCCGAACATTTCTACACGAACGACGTCAAAGTCGCTATTGACATAATCGTGAGACAACTGGCTGACCTGTCGCCGGGAGAGACGGTAGTTATAATTAGTATAATTACAATTTTATTGTAGCTAGAGCAATTTGCGAATGCGAACGTGATTTATAAAAGGTCGATCGTGTACATACAAATTGCTGTAGTGTGTGTTTAATGCAGCAGTCGGCTCACTTACAGTTCGTGAGCACTTGGGATAGGATTCAGGTTCGGGTGAATCCGTATTGAAGGCCCTTTCTTTGACATAAGAAAACCGAATCCTATTCCAAATGTTTTATTAACTGTATATTCCGTGACGCTCTGCCACTCGATCGGTACCGTCAGTTTGTCTGATACCCAGAAATAGTGCATTATTCATAGAGCGAGGCGAGGTAAAGATTTTTTTATTGAAGCGTGCTGAATTCTTCTATTGATTAATTATATTAAAACTTAAAATCTATTTTCAAGAATACTACGTGCTCGGAGCTGCCGTATGAGATTACTAATCAAGGACAAAACATGCTCTTCCAATTTCATCCTATCGACTGATATGAAGTGTCAATAATGTAAACATTGCTGTTTATGTCTCTATTCACGAAAGTATACTTGGCAATTGAGCAGCGATGTATGAGTATGTCATAGCCGAAACTACGTGAATTAATATTTGACTGATGCACGCTCGCTGATGTAATGTCAATACCTAACAACAAAATAATTTCAATTTTAAATTTCTTCAGTGCTTAATGTAACGTTTTCCCGTGGTACTTTTTCTTACGCCGTGAGGCCAAAGCCTATAGTGAAAATTCTACAACAACAACAGCTATTAAATAATACGCCATTCTTATTGCAGCGGCGTCAAGAATACTTAAGAGTCTTGCAAGGCATCATCCGCAATACCGACTACGGTTCCCATCTGCACCGAAGAGACGACTTGCTCCGTTGCTTCGCTCGCATCTTTTGTGAGGAGGGCGAATCCAGTCGCGACGACCAAGCGCTAGTGCGTGCCATCTCTAACGAGTTCCCACAATACTTCAAGGCCTAAGGTACAACAGAATCACAGATATAGGTATTGAATGAGCCATGGATGGTTGCAACGCAGGGTCTAAAAGGGCCTAAGTGATCTATTACGCTTTTTTGGAAAGTGAGGAAGGATAATTGCTTGTTCTTCTAGCCCAAACATTCCCGTTTTATTTGGGGTTTGGAGGTGGATGCATAGTTACGGACGCTAGCGCTAGATAGATAAATTGGCGTGAGATTTAGCAATTTTGCAATAAGTATAGTGTATTTTGATTCACAGTAAGATCAGTATAAATGAAGGTAGCCAAGATTAAAATATAAAATTGAAAACAAATCCTGACATTGAAACAACAGTACTTGCGCATTAAATAAAAGGCAAAAGGCAAATCCCTTTATATTCTATTTACTTTGCGAGGCTTGCCTTTAAAAAAGTGATAAATTAACATCACGTGTCGTGTCAGTGTGCCGACAAAATGTCAGGTATAACTAACCTTTTAAATGTACAGGGCAACTTACGTACCTACATAGTATATGTTTCAAATTAACTTTGAATTTAGGTGGCTCTTGGCCGAAATTGTGAGACGGCCTTGAGACGAAGTGGACACTTCCATGAATATTTTACTATACTCTGTATTAAAATAAAAATAGCTACACGCATTATAATTATAAACAATTTATCGGTCCTTTAATACATCGGAGAAGTGTCTTAGAGATTTCAAATTGTAGTTCTACTCACTGATATTGAAAATGTCTAAATTAATATAGCTCGTTTACCTCGTTATCTCTCAAAAGATATGTCTATAATGTTTATAAACGTGTGTGTATGTATGTGTACATGTCGTGGATATTCAAATAGATACGTAATTATTGTATTATTGGGGAATATGGTCCGCACATGCATGTTTCTGATAATAATACGAATTATATCTGCACAAAACACATATTTTCGGTTGTTTCACTAGTAGTCTCAATACATAACACTGTCGCAATCTTCCTAGTGCTCGAAATTTTTTTTGTCGATATCGATGACTATTAAATTAATGAAAATTCCTGCCATTAATTTTTCGATGTATTGTTTTTTCCTTACTGGATTGTTATGTTTGTGCTGTTGCATCTAAGCCTTAACAATATTACTATTATTTGCCCTATTAGGTACCCAACAAGTAAAACTTATAGTAAAATAAGTGTAGTATCATTGGAAAATGAGTATTCGGAAGACATTTAACACCACAACTATCGATATCGATAAAAAATATTCGAGTATTAGACTATTAGTTATTCTGTGGTATTAGAAAGATTGCGATAGTCTTAAGACTTTGTTTTGTTTTGTTTGTATTAGCTAAACAATAGTAGAGAATTCGAAAGAGATGTCTAACAGCCGTTCCCAATATTCAGTGTATCTCCTGTTTTGATCTACTGACGAATTGGATAAATATAAAATCCAACAATTTGCTATCTCTAGATGTAGATATCGACAGATAGCAAGCAGAGGTTGGATTGCATACCGACGTAAGTTTCTTGAGATGGCAAAATTGAAGATAAGATAAATGTTTATATCAAAACAAAGAGATAGATTGAATACTGGAAACGGCTGTAAGCTACCTTGAACGTTATCTTAACTCAAAGTTCAATTTTCTTTTCAATATTAATTAAGTTTTATTTAGTGCCATAAAAATCCATCACCAAAGATTCCTATTCGATATTATTTTGTGATTACTGATTACACACATTAGCCAGTCAATTAAAGGAGGCTTTAAATCTGTCCACACACAATTGGTCCCACCGGTAGAAACTACACCATAGCACTACTACCGGCCTAAATACACTTTGTTTATTTATAAGTATAACATTAGTAAGAATTGAAAAATGTATTTTTAAACCAAGAAAATGTTTAAAAAACCATAGATAGTATTAAAAATATTACTTTTCTTCCGTTGCACAGACAATGGAAAACACACGGCAGTAGCTATGGTCTTTCGTGCTCAGCTCACAGAAAGAAGGCGAAATATGATAAGACGTCTCGATATATGAAAATAATTTATTTGCTGACATTTAAAGGGATTTGAGCATAGCTACATTTTATCTGTGGTCTGAGGTGTCACCAAACGTATCTGGTGTTGCCTGTACTTAAAATATCCGTTACGTTTTTAAATTTTCATGTACGAGATAGTACAAATTTATGTACTTACTGTAAAGAGACAATATTTTTCCTAGTCATTTAATCACTGGTCACTTTCATTCATAAAATGATGGCATCTGTGTAGACGTAATACTAAGGCTCTCTATACCCTAAGACTCAGAGATAGATAGTTTGCCGTAGTATAGAACAAATATTCTAAAAGTCGAAAATGGCTAAAACGTGACTTGGCCTGTTAATGGTATGATCGACGAACGAACTTTATCGCGGTTCCTTGGGCCTGTCAGTAAAGCTCGCCCGTGGATCACGGTAAAACTGCGGTCTTGTTAGATGGCGAGCCGCGAGTAACACCGCATTTACCGAGAACTTAGGCCCGTGTGTCGGTCACACCGTGTGTATTTTTTTTTTACTATAAAGTACCGGGATGACCATCTCCCTTCTTATCTGTTACAAGCTGGCGTTTACATTAAAACTTCCCAGGTTAATTAGACAACGTAAATTTTACTGTTTTTGTCGTATAGCAAGCATCTGGAGTATTTACAATGAGAAAGATGCATGCTATTTTCTCTTTGTAATATTCCACGCCGTAAAGCCGCCTTAGCGTACTTAATTTCAAATAACTACCTAATGAGCGTGTAGTATTCAGCCTTTTTCATGTTAGTACTTTATGGTTAAAAAAATAGATTGTAAGTAGTCACGTCAACTGCGTACGTCCACTGAGGTGGGTTGTAGCTGCACTGGCCAGAAAATCATTACCACAAGATATAGTACTTATTATAGTAATTGGCATATTTAATCTTTATTTTAAAAAATATGATATTTAAGCTAACTCGTATTTTCAGAAATAATAGGCAGTTCAAATAGCAAGCAATGGGGATGTACCAGTTTTTGACAACCTATGCCAAATCAAAAACCATTTCGAGGAATAGGTTTTCTTAACAATTTCCAATCATCAGATTTTATTCTAATGATTTTATTAATAAGTTATTGCTATTTTTTCATTTAACTTTATTTTGACCTTAATCGTTGTGACGAAGACATATCGAAGACACGAGCTCGTAACCTAACCTAACCTAACCTGTGGTCGGTCTGCTGGGAGTCCTAATTACAGCTGTGGTGTACATTCTTATTTTAACGTAACTTTCAGTCATACTTTTGTTACAAAATAAAAATGAAATAAAATAAATAAACACTTACGAAGCAAAAGCTGGTTTGATATTTAAATATATTAAATTATTCAAATCGTTTCAATGTACAAATTTAGCTAAAAAGATCACTGAAATTCACAACATTGAATGTCATAATACGGTTTCGGACCATTTGAATTTTTATCTGACAGTTTTTCATATGTCGCTTTGACGTTGCATTCAAACACGATTAATTTGTTTACGATATCTGAATCGAAATTTGAAACTCACCATGTATGAATTAAATGCTTTATTATACAAAAATATAGGAACACATACAAATGAGGAACATTAAAATACACTAGTGATCGCTTAGAGTGACCTCCGTGCGCGCAGTAGTCGGAAAAAGGGGTCCAACGTTTTCACTTCACGTATTATTTTATAGACAAGAATTTCAAAGGCGATACTTCTGGTTTGGGTTTTATAATATTCCTGCATCTTCTGCACGTATATTTCTGTAAAAGTTGATGCAATCAAGCACGAAACACGTATATTTGTCCATTTTGTCGCAAGGCCATTAAAATCAACAACAAATATCGGTATCATGTGGTGACATGATTGACAATGACATGACATGTTATGTGTAAGTGTTGCTAGTCAGATATTGCAAAAACATGCATTGGGGTGCGTTCAAGAGAAAAAATCTATTATCTTGATCAAAAAATTTTAATTAATATAAAAAAATACGCATTTAAATAAAAAAATGAGAAACTTGTATCCTTATTTTGGCCTATTTTATCGAAATAAAATATAAAAAGAGGGGGTTAGATTTTTCGGTACATCCCCATTGAAAAAAATACATGTCGTAAATTTTACTAATTCATTTTCTGAATGGAGTATTTGATTTGATTGTACTTACCATCTTATTGATAATACTTAAAAAGTACCTATCTGTATGAGAATTAAATTATGTATACCTAAAAAATGTTAAACAAATCTTCTAAATTTTAATTATGTTTAATCACAAATAATTTGATTATACTAATTCTATTGAAGTCACTATATTCGAATCAAAAATTATATAAAAGAGAGCCCTTTGGTTCTTTCTTCTACTTATTCGCTTTTTTAATTGTTATTATTTTGAGACGGGATCTTTCGAATTTTTAAGTGCTCAATTTGAAGCCAAATTATTGTAGTCTTTCTATTGTTAAGATTTAGGCTTGGATTCACATATGCTGTTTTACACTTATATTAAAATACTTTTACTAAGCCGACACGTTTTCTATTTACTGTGGGTCTGAATGTTCGAATACTGCTGATTAGTTAAAAAAGCTCGTATCAAAAGTAATATAGTTATTTGCAATATGACATTTATTCAGTTATAATGTTTATATCTCAGATAAAGATACACGGGCTCACAAAGGACTCAGTCAGTAGTATAGTTGAAATTGTATTAATGTAATGAATGACCAATCATCAGGAGCTTGGATTTATTATGTTTCAAGAAATTTATCTGAATCATCACATTGTATAAAACGATATACCTACTCGTAGTAAGTACCTATTGTTCAAAATCAAATTTTTCAAATTCAAATTATTTATTGATAGTTAGATATTGTTAGTTTTCTTGCGCAAATTTACTAATTCAATCACACTCTTACATTATTAGGGTGCAATGGTCTAATTTACGTATCTATGAAAATTTTAATAAAGACACGTTCGGTCGCCAAAGTATGTTTTATTAACCTTATGTATACTTACTTGACAATAAATCAACTCGCATTGTACATACCTATGAACTGTGTGAGTTGTAGCATGGTTTTTAATTTATATGTTCAGATTCAGTGGCAATTTCAAATATTAGGTTAGAGGTTCTTAACACAAGCGGCACATTGCCAGCGGCAGAGATAACTATAGCCGTTGTCACCTAACGACAGCAGCTGTCAACCAATAACGACGCTTACAATTTTTAGATCTTTAACTGTCGACAATGGGTGACGACGCCTGTAGTTGCCTCTGCCGTTGACATCGTACCGCTCGTGTGTAAGAACCCTAACCAGACAGTTTAGGTACCTAGACTAAATACTTACTGCACGCCAAAAATAACAGCACCTAAAAACCAAAGAAGCGCAGGAGAACAGGTATAATAATTGAAACAGGCGTTAATACAAGTATTTAATGTACCATACGATTGCCGTATAAATATTTCAAAATGTAAAACAGTGATAAAATTCATAGTAACCAATATAACTGTCATCAACTCAACTAAGCATGCGAAATAACCAATTACTCAATAGTAACACCCAAATACAATGTAGTACAAAAAAATTACGGTCTGTCGCCACTATGCAACACATCAGGAAAACGGAAAACGATTATAAATTCTAGCTTTACATTAATAGGCAGGTACTGTATTAATTCTCTTGGTGCGTCTCAAAATCAGAGTATCTAAAAGTATCTGGGTTTCTCTGCTGTCTGTATTAAGACTGTGCTCAACAAAACCCGTGGCATCTCTATAAACGGGGATTCTATAACAATATCAAAACTTGGCCCCAATTTCAAAGGGATCCACAAAAACTGGAATATTTAAAATTTGTAAATACGTCTTTTTCCAAGCAATAAACGATCGCAAATCCTGTAATATAATACAAGAGGACCTACTTATGAATGCAGTCTTTGTACGGATTGTATATTTTCAGAAGGAATCTCAAAAGCCCATCAAATGCTTCACTGGAATGCAAATTTACAAAATGGAATATAGATAAAACTTTATCTAAGTAATAGTTAAATGACTCAGTTCTCTACAAAAGGAAATAATACATACCCCTCGTAAACACCTTGAGCATTATCCTACATTATTGATAAACACGCTACACGTATGTATGTGAATAGCACATTAATAATTGATTAACAAATTATATTTACCGCACATTACCACTTTACAACGAATTTGGCATCTTGGATGAACACCTTAATACACTAATTTTCTACCACAGCTTTGTACCTATGCGATTGCGAGTCGGGTTTGAGGTCTTGCTCACCGACGTATAGGTACATTAATCTGCCCCCAATTCAAAACATAAATAAATACAACTTAAAATACTTGTAACCAATTATCTCCATGGTATTGATGGATCAATAAATATAGAAACTGTAAAGTTTTACTACGAGACTACAACTATCGAACACTCGCACATTACATTAATTAGAATAAAATTTATATACAATTACATCTAAGATTATCTTAACTATTCGTTAAAAAACATACCGGTATAATTAGCATGTATTTACGAAAACCTAATCGTCCCTACGTGTATGGCATCAAAAATCAAGTTGTGGAAAATGTCACCTCATCACTTCGCGCTCGGAACTATTTCAACGCCAATTTGGTTAAATATACACCGATTTCACTTCATCCTTAGGAGTTACCTTACCTACACCACATTTTAACATACCTACTAACTATACTTTTCTAGTAATTAAGATAATTATTTACCACAAAACAGCGAGTACAGTGGAGAATTATCGTATTTATTTTCTGTAATTAATTAGTTGATTGGTATTCCTTTTCCTTTCTTCAATATAAATTTCACTGTGGTCCTAATAATACGGTTAACTAGGTCTTTTTAAATAGTTTTGGTTATACATTGTGTAAATAATCAGAGAAAATTGATTTCAATATCAGTCGAATTATAATTTTGCCTAAGACGGAACAACTCACAATAAAGGTAAAGACTTTTCACAATATAATAACGCACAACCGCACAATAATGTCACCAACCGAGATAGAATTTGTATAACCTAAAGTCAACAAATTGAGCTAAACCAATTAATTTCATTCAGGGTTTAATTTTTCGAAGTATTCAATATCATCTATACCAAAATCGATATCATTCTAATCTTATTGCTTACATAAGTTCGTAAATAGACATGCCCATTTAAAAGTTACATTAGGGCTATCCTTAGATCTTAGTATTGGACTATGATATTATTTGTCACAATTTCCCCCCAAAGTTGTTGGTAGAGTTATTCTAGCTTACACGATTAACTTTTTTTCGCCAGCTACCCTTTTATTTATCACTAAGTTCATACAGTACTTGATTAAGCATAACATCAAACTTACAAACTGTTTAAAAAATTGGAATTAGAAAATTTCGTTTGGAGACAAATCGTAAAGTTTGCGAGTAGACATTTTATTTTGATACATCGATGTATAAGGTAAGGAAACACGTTGCGCTGAACTACATACAGGTTGATCCGCAAGCTCTATGCTTTTACATTTTATATAAATAATTTATTTTATGAAACAAAGGCATAATCAAGAAAATTACGATCCTACCTAACCAAGTCAATCAAGATTTTTTTCCTTCTGAAAGTTTTACTTATAAGTATTTAAAGCGTTTGTCAGTATCAAGTTTTTGATTTTGAAGTTATGAAGTAGGTAGCATTTTTCAGTATGCAAAAGTGCGCTGCGCTACATTTGCTGACGCTTTGTACCAACTTTTACTTAACAAGCCTTCCTTTTCCGTATTCAAAAAAATAACCTTTTCCATACATTGACATTACATAATCGTCGAGCTTGCGGAACCCCTCACATAAAACCAAGCGTCTGAAAATGAATCCGGCGTCAAACTCACGTTTGTCGCCAAACGTTGGGTGTCAGTGCTAATGTGCTTAGCTCGGATGGTGGGCCGCGACCTTGCGCAGGCGATAGCCGCCGGTGCCGCGCACGGTGTACAGCACGACGATAGCCACGGCCACGATGGACACCCCGATGGCGTTCATCACGATGGACTCCTCCGACATTGACGCATACTTCTCGGCCCTGAGAAAGCACCGCGTGCCCCAGAGTTAGTACATTTTAAAAGGTGAGGGTTTGTGGAAAGAAACGTCTTAACTTGTAAATAGTAAGTACTCTCTACTGTTCCTCTACGCCGATGGTCCAACACGATGGCCCATCATGTGGGTGTAGCGGCGTAGTGGCCGCCACGATAGCGTGTAATCTAGTGGTCTGCCGATATCCTTGTTCTTGATCTTAATAGACCATCATGATGGCCCGTCGCATAGAGGAGGTATTCGATTTTTTAGTCCTTGTTTCAGGTTACGCCTTGACGGTTCTTTCTCCGCACAGGGACGGGAAAAATGCTTGAAAATAATGAAAATATTTCGCTATTTCTCGAGATCGGCAACATTCTAAACAAAATTACTTAGGTTGTAAATTGGTTGTAATTTATAATCAAAACGCTGTAAAATTTTAGAAATTAAAGTTGCATTTTATCTTGAAATGTGTCCGACTTTTCGAGAAATTGTGATTTGGTCCAAATAAACCAATTTAGCTCTTTGTTTCAAGCTATTTTCAAAGCTACCAGTAAGGAAAGTAAGTAAAATTCCTGCTTATTAATTTCATATTGTATGATTACTTGTCATTATATAATAATCATACCTGTATATAGATTACCGATACGTGCATAAAATGTGTTAGTAAGTATGTCTGTAGTTAATGTTTGTTTATTTAAGGTGTATATTATTATTATTACCTTTAGTAATATAATGCATCCAATACATCACCAACATTGTTAGAATGCCTACATACACAACATGCATTATGAGAAAAGCAAGCATGATAATATTAAGTACCTATTTAAAATTATAATTATGATATTTATGATTATAAAAAGCAAGCACATTAAATAAAATAGCACAGTTAATTTTAAAATATAATGTTTTAATCGTATGATTTTTAGATATATTTGTAAACAATATTTTCCTTAATCTATTTTAGTAGTTACAACTAAACAATAAACGAATTTTGGTCTGATACAGACCAAAATGTAAATAGAACTTCTTAAGAGTAGAGCCTCTTAAAATAATTACGTAAATTTATTCATTGTTTCTTACGTATATGTATTTAGGTAGGATTTTACTACATCATCAGTATAGTTAAAGTAGTTACACCTATCATCAGAAAATTATAAATGATTGAGATTCTGGTTTAAAATGTGTTATATAAAGGAAAGAATCGAATTTTTAAATGCTTTATAAAAATATCTTATTAATAACATACATGAGTACTGCAAACATACCTACTACGCAACATACGATTTCCTGATAAAAGTAATATTTCCAATGTTGTGGCTAGTTAATTTCATTTATAGGTCAGTCTAGAATTTCTATGTTTGATAGCTTCAAAAGTTTGTTTGAAAGAAGATCATAAGTACTTCGAAATTTTTACCGATAATTCATAATTAAAAATACCAACCTTATAGATCAAATTAAATTAACTAAGGATATTTCTAATTTTATTTAAAATTTTATGTACGTTACATAGGTAGGCACCTACCTAAACGGAAACAGAATTTAAAATCAAATTAATTACCTACGCTTTAAAAAAACACGTTTAGTGATTGAGTGAACGAAAAAAAAGTTGTAACTTTTGTATCAAATATGCGCAAAATAACTCGAGTAGGTACCTATTTGGGAATATCGTACGAGTAAAATATATACAGATCAGTTATGTTCTCTTTCAGTGACATAGGGACCTAATGAAGTGCCACTAAGCAACCCTTTACTGTATTGCTCACTGAATACATTTGAACTGGCCAAGTGCGAAAAAACTTATGCTTCTGCTCTTACAGTAAAGTAGTTCGTCTCTGTACTATGACTTTCTGTCATCCATTGTATTTTTAAATTGTCGTGTTCTTTAAAGAATTTACATACATCCAGTAAACGCCAGCACGCGAACACAAAGACTTGCCACACACCAAGCCACCGGTAGCGACGACAAACTGCTTCAAGTGCAGTTAGGCCTATCCATTCCCGCAGTTTCAAGGACTCTTTGCGTTCGAATGCAGTTTGCGTCAGTACCCTATAAAACGCGTTAATCTCGCCCGCAACATTGTAGTGGTCACTCTCACTAGTCGCCGCCACCAATAACCTAGTGTTTGGCAACTCTAACTTAAACTAAGTTTACAGATCAACGGAAGCCCTAATAAGCCCGACTCGATGCTCAGGCGCTCGGAACTTGTCTCTCGACGCGATATACATGACGGTGGCCAGTATGGCGACGAGGGCGGCTCCGATGGCGTTCACGATGATCCCCTCGTCCGGCATACTGCTGTATCTCTCCGCGCTGTGGATACGGACACGTAAGCGACGGACACAAGCAGACATGCGCGTGCAACATTCACGAGCTAATGTAAGGTGCTTTCGAACGATCGTGACGCTATTACTGATGCAAAGATGGGTACGGGTCACTGACCGCGTTTGTCTTTTGTTATGGTTATGACTGGACTGAACATGGTGTATGCAACTGTCCGGAACTAGATATTAAAAACTTTAAGATTAGGTGAACGTTATTGTTATCATTAAACGTAATTTTTTGTACATGTTCCAAAGAGGTACGAGTACATTGGCTCCAGCGTCACGGTCGTATATCGATGCAACGTCCAAGTTAAATAATTGCAATAACAAGACAAAAATATTGGAAAACCAAGGTAAGTAGTATCTAATGATTCTAAAGATAACCTTCCTTTTCTACTTGCCTACAGTATTACCACGTTCATTTGGCCAGTTATAAATAGGGAAACTAAATACGTGACGTAAATTTATATTAAGTATGTTTATCAACATCACGCCCGCCAGAGGAACCTGTTAATACTGCGCTGCTTTTAGTTAGCTGAATGTTGCCGCAATTATCAATTTCAAATGAAAACTGCATAGTATTCGTAGTTAATTGAAAATTATCACAATGAAAAGCTTTCCACATCTCACTCGGTCGTGACATGATTTCTAATGCGTAAATCTCGGAGATGTTCAAGTGATGGCTTCTACTCGACCTATTTGAAGTAGTAATGAAATAAGAAAATATTATTGTGAACTTGATGTGAAACGTTTTTATCCTTTGCAGATGATTCTGAAAATCTATGAGTGTAGCTTTAAACTGGTAGAACAATACGTATAGAAACACTGTTGGGTGAGCATTTATGAAGGAACATCACACTTACATTTACCAACGTGCCGCTCTTCGGCCAGTCTTAAATGAGGACTATCGCGAGTAAAAAATCCGCTAGGATTGGTAGTGTCGAATGAGGTCTATAGATCTGTTAATTTCCACCAATCATACGTCAGTAGCTTTATGTCTCATTGGTAGATCATGACAGACGGACCTCACTCGAGCGAGACTAGCGATCATAGCGGATATTTGACTCGCAATAGCACTCATTGAAAACAAAACTAATGTCTACATAACCAAATACTGCTACGACTACCATCTGACTTCAACTTCCTACAAAAAAACAGTGCATACCCGATAGTGAAGAGAGCCTTCTCAGTCAGTCCGGTGAGACAAGCAGCGACGCCAAGGACGAAGGTCAGGATCCCGAAGGCAGCGTGGACGGGCACCAGGGAGGCGCGGAATCCAGCTGTACCCTTGTTGCACATCAGGAGGAGGAGGAAGCTGAAGAAACCGACGGCGTACTGAAATTAACAATGGTCAGTGTGTTAATTAATTTTTCTCCAACTTGCTCGGAAATGTGCATCTTGCCGGTGAAAAAAGCTTCCAGGAAGTATATCGTTGCTGGCTCAAAAATAATTTGACAGCAATAAGCGGCCGGGAAAAAACGGGAGCGGCCGAGAATTTTTCATTACTTCACAGTTATTGAAATTTTAAATAAACAATCCGATTTAGACAATAATCCCAAACAGAAAAACAGCTTTTTATTTTCTTTAATGACTACGGATTAAATGAAAATGGGAAGAAACAGCGTATCTATATAAAATTATTTCGATTTTTTTGTTTTCTTTAACGCGAGATTAAATATGAAAAAAGTTAATAATATAAATAGTTGCATAGTAACGACATCTGTCGGTCAAACTATAAACTTCATGCTGCTTTTGACAGCGCTCGACGCTCAGTCGGTAGAGCAGAGCAGAGCAGGAGGCTCGGTTCGGTGGCTAAAGCAGTGCTAGGCAGAAGGGAAAACTTTCGTAGAACTTATGACAAACGTGAGATTTGGAGGTTAAGTTAGTTTCAGTTTATTTTTGTTTTGAAAAGAGCGAATGATAAGATTTGTGGAGTAAACTCACCTACCGGTTTGCTCAAAGAATTTTTAGTTCCTTAGTGTTCATTTAAGCTAGAATGATTGTCATTTATCTAGTGCGGTGTAATAGTAATGGTTACTTTTAATACCTACAGTGGTTGACTCAAACCTTAAAATACATAGGTAATAAACCAGAATCCGCGAGCGAAGTGTAGTGTGTTTGGCGTAGTCATCTCGGTGCACCCAAACGTATCGTGACGTGTTGTACGAATAACAATATTAATTAATCCCGTCTCGTGTCGTTTTTACAAGCAGATATGCCGTTGGGTTTATAAAAAATAGAACAGGATCATATTTTAAGTGTAAGCACGCAGCGAAATTAATAATAAATAGACACTGTGCAGCGTGCGGTTTAGATTGACCGCGTTCCCTGATTTGTTCTGTATTCTGTATTGTGAGTTGAACCAACTTTCATTTACTGTGCGAAAATTTTGTCAAAATCTATAGGGAAAGTCATTCTATTTCCTCGCATTATTGGAGAAAAGCAGTATACAAGCTTCGGCCGGAACAGGGGTTGCCGGACTCGTTCTTTAGCCGGCCTCGTATACTACTCATCCGTCTAACCCATTCGTCCGGCAACCCCTTTCTTCCCGGCCTCTGCAGTAATGTACTATTATCATAGAATTACGGTGAAACTGACTTGCGTATAATGTATTAAGTCGATTTTTAGTTCGATATGTTTAGGAGTAATCCCTAGTCGATCCTTTAGGAAGCTAAACTTTGACTTTTGTTACCATGTGACTGATTACTTATTTCACTATCAGCTTTACACATTTAAATGTGAAGAAAAAACATCTAACTAAATCTGAAAAGTTATAAAGCATGCGAATTATATTGCATAGGTAGATTTTTCTTGCATACCTTCCTAAGTAAGTACATGTGTAAATTGAGTTAGGAAAGAAAACACTGTCGACCTAGAAAGCTTGACAAGAAGGAGGAATTGTTAAATGTCAAATGTAGCGACTCGATTAAACTAGAAACAGTAGATGTATCTTTATGTGCATAGATTTTCATTACTGGCGAGCCGTTGCACATAAACATAACTATGCTCCAGTGGATCCCATAAGTAATGGTACCAATACGAGTATTGTGTAAGATGTATTATTATGTATTGAAAATTGGCGTAAAGTGAGCGATGCGTCAAGACTGACCACTGCAGTGGGAATGTATATTTCTATGATGCAATAATGTACCCGTGCATACGATTTTTCCACGTCAGCCTTTTTACTGGTACATATTTCTTGGAAAGCAACGTCTAGTATATTCAGCAAAAGAACATCAATCGTTAATATTATGTTTGTTTCAAAGAAAGCGCTTTTTCTCTAAAATATTCCGAGATTTCACAAAACGCTATTTATTAAACTTCTGACATAAAAGTAAAACTACTTTAGTAACTGATATTTGGTCTTTCTGTTCATTTAGTCTGGTATATCATTGCAGATAATTATCTCTTGTCATGCGATGTTTAGCAAATTTTCAACCACAACACGAGTCTAACGACCTGTTTCGACTGGCGATATTATTACCAGATTCAATTGGTCGTTCGTGACAGGGAAACTTCCATACTAGTCAACTCTGTGAACTGACACGTGTAAAGTTATACATATGTTCGTATAACTAGGATTCTGAATGATGCACTATAAGCCCGCTTAACGGCTTAAAGCATCAAGCAAAGATGCTACGTTTTCCTCCATACATTTTTCTTTCCTTCGCGAAAGATACATTTTGTTGAAAGTAGTTTAAGGTTCTTTTTCCCATGGACTCCGTATGAAGGGTAACGAGGGAGACGAAGTTAAGTACTCTTCGGTTCGGGAAAGTTGGTAATAGCTAAATTGTGTGCATGACGAAGCGTCATATTCGAGTATACGAAGTGGAGGTTTGAGGGAGAGGATTCCGTTTAGTTACAGTCACAGACGACTTGACTTAATTTTTCACGGATGCTGCGTACGTTTTTTTTTTTGCAGGGTAACTTCAGAGTGGGTCGAGCACGACTTTATGAATGCTGCGTCACGTAAAATCGAATAGTAAACGTTGTCGAGTTTGTATGACGTTTGGAACAGCACCCGCCCGCGAGCGTATTTGGAACTAAAATTTAGTATGAGGTTTCTCGATCTCGATACGATAACCGTATCGTTACGCAGCATTCGTAAAGTCGTGCTCGATCCTCTGATCCCTATACATCTCCTGCTCAATCAAAACGTTCCAGTAAAGTAAAGTGTTCTGGTTTTGCTGTTCTAATAATTATTTTTTAAACTTGTTTCTAAAATGCGGTATTTTTTTTCTTTCTTTATTTTTTAACGATAGGATGAGGTTTCTTTGTGTAATTTGTCTATGGTTACGTATTGTAAGAGCTAATATAAGTTGTTTTAAGAAAAAATTACTTTGTGCCAAGTTTCTTGGCAATCATGGTCTTTCCGAAAGCGCTGGTAGACTCAAAAAAAATTACGTGTAAAAGAGCATTCAACTGCCTATTTGCTGAATAAAATTTAGAATTTAGAATTTTGATAACTTCTACTTCAGGAGGGAAGTAGGTATGGGTATAGCACATTTTTTACTTTGGTATGAAGATACCAGCATACGTTAGGTTACTAAAGAAGCAACTTATATCAGAGGATATTTCAGGGGGAAAGATTTTCTCCTCACCACCCCTCCTCGAAAAGCACCATTGCATTTTGCAAGGGTCACCTTGTTACCAACAATACGTTAGAGGTCCCAACTTCCCAAGCATAGCTTGACAAGGAAAATCGTTATGACGTTTACTATGAAAATGTTCTATGGTGGGTCAGGAATTAATTTCCTCTACTGTACATCTATATACAATACTAGGATCTCACCTGTATTCCAAACAGTCCCATAGCGGTGAGGCCGATCCAGCTGTGCAGCGAGTAGAAGTTGTTGATGCCCTTCTTATTGTGGAAGTCGAGGACGGCCAGGAAGCCAATGACGATGCAGGGGAAAGCCAGCGCGTGGAAGATGGCGTGCAGGAGCTTCACGTAGATGCGTCGGAAGCACCGGCAGATACGGTACAGCAACACCGCTGGAACATGAAAAGGGAAAGATTAAGGCGCAGGTCCGATCAGAACATAATATAAGTGACGCTGCATTAGAATTGGTACAGCAGCTATCGATCGTTAAATGATAGCAAAGGCAACGCGTCAGCAATTTTTGCTTCCTTTATGGGCCTGATCCATTGGCGGTATAAACTGTTGGCTTTTCAAGGATGTTGTATATATAAAAAGGCTACGAGTACAAAGCAAACCGTGGTATTTTAATATCGGGGCATTGTGGGGTTCTCCATTGGCGGCCTATACCTTTGGCTCGTCGGCTCGCTGACGAACCAGCGCCAATGGGTCACTCCCTTTATCTTCCTGCGGCTCACGGCAAATTTCAATTGTTTGTGAAACTTTTTTTCGTTAATAAAAAGTTCAAAATATACGTTATGGCAAACCTTTGTTCTAAAATTAGGACTTTGGGCTTTAGGGGGTTAAAATAACATTAACACGTTCGCCGGCGGTAAGCGGCTATAGCCGTTATAACAATAGAAATTATATTGTGTCTGGTTTACCGCCGGCGAAAGCATTAATATACCTACATATTTGCTGGTATTGATGAACGGCAATTATTATGTAAATTTTTCAATAAGGGTTTAATGCGCTTGGAGGTCAGATACGTTCGGCGCACAAGTGCAAACTTCGCCTTGTTCAAAAACTAACATCATCGATCATTGTCGGCACCATACTTATATTAAAGTCGTGTTATTTAGTGGCAGCTTATGGACAAACTTAGCATTGAAAAAGCTTCGGCAGACAGCATCATTACTGAAAGCAACCTTGACTCTACAAATAATGAACAATCCTAAATAGTACAGATTGATTAGCTTGAAATGACACGATAATTTTCAAACAAGACTAAATTAAGCAAAGTGCGAAAATCTGAGAAGAACGAATTTCATTGAAGGAATTCACGTATTTTGTAGTACCTACTAATGAGCTCAGTCTTTAACAGAAGAGAAAATACGTAGTGGTGATGAAACTTATATTTGATAACAATAATAACAATGATGATTATATTATGAAGATGATGATGTTTCTGATGGTAGAAACTGTCACAAAATACTTACAGAACCCGCTAAAGGTAATGAACCCGGCGACCATGAGCGTCGGGTGCAGGTTGAATTGCTTCTCGGGCACATCGTCGACCCAAGCGTAGCCCTCGCGGTAGAAGAGCGTCCAGAAGATGGTGAGCGCTGACACGCCGATCAGCAGGATGGTGGCGAGGGTGATGACGAGGGCGTACTCGCACCACTCGCACGCTCCCCGCTCGTTGTCGTCGGATTCGTAGGAGCGGCTCCGCTGGCTGCAAAGAAGAAAGACTTATGAGTATGAATGGTATGTATTACAAAATTGTCGGCAGAGAAACCAACACAGATTTAAGAAACTTTTTTGCAAAAACATATTGACGAAGTTTCAGAATAATTCAAGCCATTCATAATTAACAACATAACGTTAGAGGTAGATAAGTATTCGCAGACTGTTAAAAGCACCGAAAGACAAATCAACTAATGTTGACTCAAACGAACCAATCTCCTACTGGAAAACTAACATCGAACTAGCAAACTGAACATAATGAAACCCGTTGGATTGAATAGATGTATCTGCGCTGGGAAGCGAGACAGGAAACCGCAGCGGCTGGGATGGGCCTAGTTAGATTGTAACGTAAAACGCGTGTATAGCGACCGCAGAGGGTGTCAGGTGCCTCGAGTTGAGATCGTTGATACTGCGCCGGATGCACGGATGGAGTCTTTTATTGGATCGCTGCATACTTACTTAGACTTTTATCGTGTGGGTACTTAGAAAGATTATTCTAACTTTCAAGCAACCTCATGCTTGAATCCAGAGATGAGTGAGCATTGGTGGGAATTTTCTAGTGCAATCCCATGATAAGTATTTAAAGTTAAACAGTGAGTGGCACTTTTATTTTGGAAAAATGCAAGATTTCAGTCGGATAATGGAAATGCTAAATACATATGAGTTGAAGTTTGCACTTTTAACGAAAAATCTGTTTCATCCTTTATTTATTTACACAGTACGACATCGGCTTGGTACGTTGATTTTTATTTGAATGTAATATAAGTATTTGTATTGAAGGAAGTTATGGCGCAGCTAATCTACTGCAAAATTTGCCATTTCAAACTTATGACGGAAACAAGGAAACAACCACTGAATGTCTTCGAAGTCATTTAGCAGGTTTCAATTCAACAGTTCTATCAGTTTTGCCTGCTTTGGGCGCAAGCTACTTAAAACGTTGCTTATCTTACGAATAAAGCTCACTGGGTTTTTACCCGTGTTGCGTAAACATAGACACGTGCTGTTTATGTTCCCTCAAAGAAACTCCGTCCTAATTTCGCAGAGCTCATGAATTTGGTAAAGCTCATTGAGCACGATTTGTTTTCACGTTTCCTTCTCCATATTTATTGTTGCCTATGCTATACTACATACGTTTGTTGGATAAAAATTTGATGGACTAGTAAATGACGTGTAGTAGGTACAGTCAGCAGCAAAAGTAGCTAAGTAACCGACGCGTTCACAATGATCTAAGCACGGCTCTATTGTTATACCTAGACATATGAGCTGGTGCAAATCATTGTGACCAATTCGGTTGCTTAGCTAAGTACTTCTGCTGCTGACTGCATGTCGGCGACACTCCAAACTGCTTTGTTGGTTTACAATAGAAAAATGTACCAAAATAAAGTCAATACGCTTAAAGAATGTATGACAAAGATATCGTATGGCGAAAATCGCGCTATGTGGTGCAATTTCTTCAAAGCGTTCAGTGCAGCAAAAAAGCCCTTGACGCAATTTAGGTATGTAGATCGGTTCAGGACTAACTTTCATTTCAATTACGATTCAGTTATTGAACTCAGGCAATTTATTTGGCCGTAATAAAGCGGCGTGTCGAATGTATCGCAATTTATCAGTGGATTCATGATTGTATTGTCCGTGAACCATTTTGCAAGGCGTCCGTTTCGGAATAAATATTTATAAGTCTTTCTAAAACCGGAAAGGTCAGTGGATTGGGAAGTTGAAGCAACAGCAAAAACACTTCTAACGGTTTATACAACGTGTATTAGGTACTTCAATACCGACTTGCCCTGCTCTGCTCACGACTTCGCCTGCGTACATTTTGGCCTATTCTGTATAATGTTAGTTACTCTTTTTTTTATATGTATGGTATTCAGATAAAAATATTAAGTACAAATTGATCAACTATCCAGACAAAACCGGATGTTTGTTTTCATCTCTCAAATAATTAAAACTTGGTCTATCTACGTAGTTATCATGGTTGTCAAGAGCACATAAAAAGTAAAAAGCAAGCGAAGAGTCCCCTCGGCGCGAGTCGCGGTTGGCTAGCTACGGGCTCAGATAAAATACGATGTCAAGTGGAAAGCTTTATCATATTAATTTTAGATAAGTATTTATTAAAGCTCAACCGTCACATAACACTTTAATTAACGTGGACACATACGTATCTACCTATAATTTAAGGCCATTGGTTAATTCGTAGTATTAGGCACAGTTATGCAAATTAACATACATAATACTCTTTATTTTGGTATGTCGGAAGTGTGTCAGTGAATTTGCCAATTTGAGACAAAGTGACCGTCGCTCGTGATAGGTCAGTCGTGAAAGTGGACGGAACGCGGTAGCCACCTTGCAGCGTCCGATTATTTATGTTAGAGAAATGCCTTTGTATTCAAATAATTTCGAATAATGCCGCATAGTGCAGGGTGGGCACGTTTTCATTTATTTAAATATTATGACCGGCCAAGTACCTATCGAAAGTATTACACCGTTTTTACGCGACTTCATTCGTCTTTGATAGAACCTGTATCAGAGTGTTAAACGTAATTTTTCAAATCTACCGTCAGTTGGTTTTCCTTGGATTATTTTAAGTTATATACACGATTCGATAATCTATGTTTATTTCTTTAATCTCTTTAAGCACAATAAAACATACAGACATTTTTCTGATAAAATTATTTTTCACTTTATATTAAATTACTGAACTAAATACCTATATACTTATGTGTATTTCTTCAGAATTAATTAACAAATCGCGAAAATATACCTATTTCTTCGCGATTGTATTCGACACTTGAACTAATGTTGGAAATAATGCTTCCCCTTTATTACCCACATGTAGATAAATGATAAGAACGTACGAATATCGCCAAGTGTACGAAAATGTTTGAATACAAAAACAGTTACTGTGAAGATGTAGGTACATCTATTTTTATATTCGAAGTGCTTAACGTGGACGGGTATTTCCTTTTTAATATTTTATTTCATCTTGTTAAATTAAAATCATAGACAAGTTTTTCTTTGAGAACATAATTTTCTGACTTCTTATCACTTTTAATCAATTGTTAATATACCTACTACAAAACATTTTTATCTGTATAGCGTACCAAAGCAAAAAATGTGAAAATAATCTTTATCTACACACATATCATAAGTCCTCTATGGTGGGTTCAGAAACCGTAGAAAATGACCTGCATTGCAGCACGACGACGCCTTCTCGCCGACAGTCACCACCAGGAGGTCCAGCAGTAAAGTAATAGTCATTACGACATCGAATTCTATGTTTCGAATTTGACAACCAACGTAATTTACAATCATAGTGAAATAAAACGGATCACTCACGTATATAAGCCGAGTTCAGTCCGACATGTATAATTAATAATGTGAAATACTATTTTTTTTTACACAAAAAAAAAACAGTTTACGAAACGTCAGCTTGGTATGTTTGTCTATGATTAAAAAAATAGTGAAATTCGTGACAGGTATGGGTATGATAAATGCCTTCGGCTTCTGCACCCATCTTAGAGTACTTATAATATGTGTGTAGATAAAGTAATGTATGCAACTCCACATAATTAGGCCTTAAAACACTCATTATGTAGCAGTTGCATAAACTACTATTAACTACTCTGCATTTGACAAAGTTTAGTTTAAGATATGAACATTTACATTAATTATAAACCGTTTCCAATTAAATACAAAGACTACTCTTAGAATGCAGTTTAGAACGTATTTAGACGACTTCCTATTTCACCGATGACTGACAAATTACGAGTAGGTAAACATGTTCAAGTGAGGAAACGGCCAATCATTAAAACCGCATCATTGCCGACGTTCAAGTATATCTATAAACGGATTACGATCGCCAACCGCGAACTGTCTTATGTTACATAGACCAAACACTATAATTTTCTAACCGTTAACTGTAATGCAGTAATCATACTAGTGTCTGATTTCACAACATTATACTAACGTACTATTACGAGCAGATAAAACGATCTCAATAACGAAATAAGCGCGGAAAAAATGAACACAATGATTGGATTGTATAACATGGAATTTTTAAAAACGCCGAATTGTGTAAACGACGTCAAACGTGACTATTTAAAACAAAAGATATTTAACGACTTGTTGAAACCTTGTTAGGCAAAACGGTTACGAGTAAAAGCATTTTGAAACTCTCTACAAGCCATATTTTCGTAACGTTGGCGTTGAGAAAAGAACGCTACATCCATTACTTTCTCTAGCCATTCAGCCAAGATTCACACATACTTTGAAGATGGCAATAAAGCAATTTGTGGACCACTTTAGCCATAGACAGGTTTTACGCAATTTAATTGAACATATGATCTATACCGACTCGTCTACCTATTATTTACCTATATTAAAAGACGACGGTTTAAAAAAAAGACCAATTTTAAAGATTCCCTCTATAATGATTAAAGGGCACCTTACTTGGCCAGACATTTCTTAACGAATACATGTAGATTCATTGATAAAGGCTATGGTGAATGCATTTTATAGCTTCAAGTAGCGTTGCGCCAGAGTGGAGAAATGTAGTAGGACGAGGTGCAGGCAAAGGGAAAGAGGCGTCCGGTCATCGATCCTCCCGACCATGGTACTGCTGGCCTACTTAAGGAGTGATGGTCAACTGATCACTACCGTAGCTGATATTTTTATAACGTCCAATGAGGATGTATTGGTGTAATATTTTACGTAGGTACTCATAAAAACAACAGTGGTGTAAGCTCGAGCTTATCGGTCTTTAGCCATGTCTTAAGGCAAGCTAACAAACCGACAACATTCCGTAACAATGTTACCAAGAACTGTTAAATTAACCACATTCTTAGAACTTTGCTTTCCCGTCTAGAGTCCTCCGAGTGTAATGAACCCCGACCGATTAACGCCTTATCTGCGCAAAGAGTGCTTCACAAATAGCACTCTGCGGCAAGTATTACAAAGTTTATTTTGCATTGTTGCAATTTAGCTTACTTGTTTCAATAAAGGAACTGCTTAATTGGAACAGAGTGGTTGAAAAGTACAAGATTTGCAGTTGAAATATGTCTTGGCTCGAGTTGAAGTGAAAGGGCGGAAGTAAAAGGGAGCAACTGCAAAGTTTAGGCGTCTGCAAGAATGTTGTTCACTCAAGTTAATTAGGTAATTGATAAACAAATAGATTGCATGCTTGCGTAATTATTAACAACGAGAGAAAATAATGTGTACAGTGGATGTCTAGTGGATACCTAGTGGTCGCAATTAGGCTGTAATTCATTAAACAATTTAATTTCTTATTAGGTGAATATAAATTTTAGTGTTCTGTGCTTCGTCTCCATTGTGAACTCAAAACTATGCTATATCTCACACTCCTCCGGTACGCGTAGTATTCTTAAAAAGTGATCCAATGTTTTAGCTTCTCGTATTAATAAGTACAAGTATATATGATGAGATTATGGTTTGAAGTATGCGAGATAAATCTAGCATTTACTAAATGTAAGTAAGGTGCGGAGATAATTGAAGGCATGCGATGTCTCTCCTATCTGGTGCACTTGTAACATGCCACGATCTCGAGAAACCCAAGTGGAATAGTGAAAACAAGAAAAAGTATCTACTCCTATGAACTCGTTCTAAAAGCAAAACAAAATGCTCACATAAAATTTTCAATTCGCTGTGAAAACAGAAAATACAAGATCGTCTTTTATTACAAACTCCTGAAGAGGTAAACTATAGTGCAAAGGAAGCGTGAGTGGAAACTACGAGGAAGCTAATAAATGTGTAGAAAAATTATTATTAAATGTAGTGTTCGTTGTTCCCTGCGCGAGTTCTTTTGTCTCTGCAAAGCTACTGTTCAAACAGTACAAAGCGTTCCATTTAATGAGGAAATGCTCTAGAAAAACTACGTACCAATTATAGTTACGAAACGGCCCACTGTTCTCGGTGTAATTTGAATGCACTCAGAGTTAATCTTTCTCGTATGAGCGATGCTGCAATCAACGTCATTAGACATTCCCGCTGCCGAAGATAACAAAGCCTGCCAATTCCGTTTGCTTTGTTTTCAGTTAAACCGCCCGTTCAAGGAATGCTTTTAAAAAACAGAGATAAGATATCTCGTGATTTCGTAGCTCATACAAAAAAAAATTACTTAAAAAAAGTCCTACTGGCATTGGTTAAATTGTGTCATTAAATCTTGTTTCAACCTTTGTAATAGCCACGTCGAACCAACTTTCGTGTTTGTGTAACACTGTATAAGAATCCCAGTCGATGCCATAATGGGAGAAGTTTGTGCTGCCATAATTTTTGATGGCTCTTTTTACCGTCCTCTGGGGATCTTATCAAGTTTTTTATTCAATATCATTGATGCGAGAATTAAGCGCGTTATTGCTACAAATCGTGAGAGTAATAGAGCTATTAACATTATTGTCTGGCTCAATCATCATTATTTCATTCAGTCGCCGGCTGGATTGTAACCCATGCGGGTGCACACTGCTACAGTAAAATAATAACAATATTATGGAATGGTTTAGGATAAGATAAGAGAGATACAAGTACAATACACACAGCCTCTTTTTTGATTTAGGGTTCGCAGGAGGTAACACATAATTACGATGTTTTCAGAGAATATGTACCTAGGTATCAGTGTATCGTAGGTACATTTGAATGAATGATAAGCTATTTAAAGAAACAAAGCGATCTGAAATGGCCAAATCAGCAATCTCGCATCTATTTAATTCTCCTTTTGATAAGAAAACTGGTGTTAGATAAATAATGGGATCGTTTCTAGTAAACGCAACCATTAAACTTACTTTCTTTTTAATGGTGACACAGTTCTGTGCCCATCTGATATCTCTTTACGATGTGTAACTAGATACGTAGGTATGTGTGATTAAAAAACGTTTTATAATTTATTTATAGCTTATAATCGTTTTTTTATGAAGGGAAGTAAATATTTATGTGAAATAATTATTGGACCGTCAATAGGAAATTATTGCTAATATTAAATATAGTATACTTATTTCACGAAACAGCGAAATTATTGTACTTTATAATTCCGTATGTTTCTGAAGATGTAGACTAAAACTAATTGGAATAAATAAAAACGGGTTTAATGATTTACCACTAGTCTTTCCGTTCGAATTAGTTTTATTAGAAATTTAATTCATAACCTCGCTGAATTCCTAATGTGTACTTATCTTGTGAAAAAACACTTAAGTACACGGAAGTTTCCACTAGCTTACATTTGCACTACATTTTTTCTACCACTTTCCGAAGGGGGCGTTATTCTATGTACTTACATGAGAGCTACTTTGACACTGCGACGCTGAAACAGCCGTGAATACCCTTCGGGAATAACAACTCCAGCACACATCACACCACTCACGTCACAATTTAGTAGGTACGTTCTCACAAACTCATCCCAAAACAAAACTGACACGCAGATGCCAAGTAGATTTTTTTAGAATAGAACATCTCCTGTCAATAAGTGCTTCGTGTTCCTTGTAGGTACTTATTTCGATTACAATTACATGTCACCAATAATTAAAAGTTACGCTGCAGCGTAATCAACACTTTGTTGCATTAGGGTAATATTTCGCGTAGATTATTAAACGCCAACGTTAATTAATCGCAATGTGCGTGTGCGCAGTAATTATGCAAATGTCTATCTGTTAAATGTGATTGCATCTTCTTAATTGTTTCCCCATACACTGGGACGTTATTGTCTAATTGTATGTAACAAAACAAACAGTCATTATAAATTAATTTACTAAAAAAAAATATTATCCGTGGCCGGGTGAATTGCATGTGTGATTTGAAAACCGGCCAAGTGTGAGTCGCACTACACACACAGTACAATTTCCATTTATCCTCCAGCGTTCTACGGCAAATTTGATGATGAAACTTGATGTCTTTAATAAAAAAATCAAGAATGGTACGTCCAAAAACAATATTTTTAACCGACTTCAAAAAAGGAGGAGGTTCTACGTTCCACTGTGTGTATTTTTTTTTATGTAACTACAGGACCTCCATTAATTTTAACTTTAAATATTTTGCCTTGATATAATAATACGTAACATGTGTATAGTCTGAAAAAAAGTCTGTAACAAGTACCTACTTACCAATATTTTTTTCAGAAGACGCATTCATACGTGACAAAAGAACGGGCCGACGCGAAGCCTAGTAATAGGGTGCCATTATTTGACACCCTTTGCGTACAGAAATCTGAAGATATGAAAAAACATCTATTTATTTATGCCGCCGTGATCAATAATAAAAGTATCCTTCTTTTTTTGCGTCACTTCACTACGCTTCATAGATTAATCAAAAGAGCGTAAGCTCTTGTCACAAGAGTCTTGTGAATGAAGTAGCTGCCTAAGCCTTTGCAATATTAATTATAATCTCCGGCTTGCATTATGAAGAGCCGTAACCACCCACTCACCTTTTAATTAAGATTAAACGTTCTTGAACTTTAAGCATAACAAAGTTGTAAGCGATGTAGTGATTGCCTGTCTAGGTAGATAGATACCTTAATAACCTAGATAGATTCTATGCTAAACATAAAGAAATAAATGAGGCAAAAATACGTTCAATTAGTTGCAGACGCAGTCAAAAACTTTTTTTTATGGAACAAGTGCGTGATATTGTGAATGGATTACAGCTAAAACTACCCTTGTCCTAGTAGTTCGCATGTAAATAATTCATGAAGGCATAGACAATTTTCAAAGCAAATAACCTACCTGTGCACAGTTGGTGTAACACGTTGCAGATGTCCATGTATTCTTGTTTCAGTAAATATTTAGAAACTTGATTTTACCCTAGTGTCTCAATATTTTTTTACCTAGCTAAGAGCTTCTATCTCATGGTTCCCTTCAAAAGTACTAAAACCAAACTTCTTCAAACACTTACAAAGTCAGACTTGGCACAGCTGATTTGGTAGACTACCAAACTCAAAAGACCCTCCTCAGTTTTTAGCGAAACGCGCGGATTATCATCTCCAAGTGTCCAATCTTTCTTGAAAACAGCGCATATTTCCTTGCGCCCACAATCGAACCCAATCAACTGTCTTTTCTCTTCATCTACAACAGCGAGCATGTTGTAATTTTACACTCGCGCACCACATTAAAGGCTAATGAGCAGCACAAGTGCCGAGGGCGGGACGCGTTAAATTGAATGTGCCACCGCGAACATCGATATCCCACGCTCCAACGCCTGCAGAACCTAGATTGCGTGACAGTGTACTTTTTTTTACGCAAAGTGTCTTTGGTGGATGTACATTGTAATATGTGGAACCGGAGATGATACTGTGTTTAGGTCGTGCGTTGATTGCCCCGTTTAAACCTATTCATTTTTTTTTTTTTTGGATAAAACTTGCTCTCAAACAGCATTAAGTAGGTACATACCTATATTACAGCATTTCCTTTTAATAAACTCTCGGACTCAGTCTTTCTATGTTGATGTTTGTTTTATTATATTAAACGTTAAAGGGCTACTTTACCTACCGGTACCACCATAGCACTTAGTTATTCATCTCTTAACCTTCCTTAAACCGCAAGCTACAGTAAGAACTGAAACACGACTTGGCTGAGATAGCGTTTTCTGCGGTCATCGATAAAATACTGAGGCTTCTTTATACTCCAATCAAGGAGTTCAGTGAACAGTGAAATACAGAAAATTCATTGCACATAAGTATTTGTGTGTGAACGTATAATACATATACTTACCTACAACACACATGTAGGTACGCGATGGAAGAACAATTAGGTTGATACCTACATTAGTTTTTGTCGGCCAGATCAATAACCTGATATCTGTTAGCTTGATACTTGAGTTTGAGATGCTTCTGATATTGTGCTCTGTGTGCTTCAGAAATGGTAGGTACGCTCATCAAAATTCACGGAATTCTGGAACTTTACTTAAAGTGGAGAGTGACAAGGCAATGTTCTGTGTAGGTAAACGATATCTTGGCAAGTAGGTAGGGCACGTCAGAAGGTGCTATCATGACGATTCAATATGAATACACTCTAAAAGAAAAGTAAGGTTCTCGCCTGAGGCATAAACAAGTAGTCGAATATACATCTTATTGAATAACCAACGGAACCAACTCAGCTGCATTCCAACCGGTTGCCGCTCAGAATATGAATCGGCGAGAACACGCCCGATCAAATAGTATCGGTCGGAATACAAATCGTCACAACACGAGTGACCTTTATTTGGAGCCATTGGCCTTGCATTGGTTCCACTGTTAGCACAAAATAGTAAGTACGTGAAAAATCTGAGGTCTATTAAATCAAGTATTTTATTAAACATCGAGTAAAATGACAAGTAACAGAATTATAACAGCATTAACTTTGCCCATACATAACGTGGTGCGCTATTTTGACGTCGTTTGGCCACGAAAAGCATGAGTTTTTAATTGATTATGATACGAGTTGCTGACACTTGAGACAACATCAATCTTTCAAATATTGTTTAATATTCTGAAACTTGCAAAGTCTTAAAACGTTAAGACGAAAACAAGTACCATAATATTAAATCAATTCCTTAGACTAATCATTTTATTTCCAATACACAACACTGTACTACACGAATACTTACATTCAAGAAATTCGTGAACCATTTTAAAAGCCAATCCCATACTTAGTTAAATGAAAATGATCGTGGGAATAAGTCTTGATACTCCAAGTGTGAGGTCGGATTCTATCTTGTTTATTAAAAAGAACGCGTGATAATGGTACACTTCCCGTCTTTAGGAGATAAGGCACAGGACTTCAATCAATTAGAATTGAAACAACAGAGGTTACGACACCGACAAAATTATAATGAATCATTTGAGACAAGATCACAGACGATTAGAGAAATGTTATCGTGAAGATAGAAGTTATTGTTTAAAATGGTGACGGTAGTAATAAAGTTTGTGAATAATAATAGTACATTACTGCAGAGGCTGGGAAAATAGGGATTGTCGGGCAAGTAGATGTAGTGGTAATCCCTTTTGTATTGTAATAATGCTTTTCTCAAACCCGTAATGAAGTAAACTAGACCTATATTATAACCAGTACTTATTACACGTACGTACTACGTCAATTGTCTTTTAATGGCGGAACGCCGAAAAAACAAATGACAAAACAATAATTGAAACAAAAGACTATCATTTTCAGGCATACACCTCCAGTTTTGTATAGTACTTCGCAGCCTATTTTAAGGAACACAACGTCATTATTTCATTGCATGTTTGAGAAAACATATTTAAATGTTACAATAATTTCTTATCAATAAGCTCTAAGCAATAAATGTAATGTATAATAATGGTAATAAATAATAGAACAAGCAAAAAATCAGAACAATACTAGTAGAAATCGATTATTGACACAACAAGCATCATCTTTAATAAATCCTGATGTCACTCCATCGAAACGCTCTACCAACAATTTTAAAAAGGGATCACAGTCAAATCCGATGGACAACATTAAGATAATTCAATGTAAGTAGAATTACATTCAACTTCTCCACAAAAACCGCTTGTATTAGATCACGTAAAGTAGGTTGTATGACAAGAAGTTTACACGCAGCGGTAAGTGATAAAAAGTGACCCACTGACCAGCGCTCTTAACGGTATTTGCTACGCAGTTTAACTGTGGATTTGACTATCTATTGGTTAGTGATCATCGTCTCTGTAGTTACGAACCGAAAGGGTCACGTGTGTAGTCGTAAAAAGGAACCTGTATGAGTTTTATGGTACTAAAGGAAGTTAAGGTTGTACTTAGACGATAAGCTTCTGTGCATAATGATGAGAGGTTCTTTGAACTTTTAAACGTATTTTACATATCAGTACCTACTGCAAAAGATTACGAGTAAATTGTAAACCGAATTTTAAGCAAGTGTACTTTTTCTTAAGCTTTTTCGTCCAATTGCTTTTACTATCTGTTTTGATTACTGCTAGTTGACATACATTATACATTACTTAAACCAAAAAGTAAACTTAATATGAACTACTTAGTTCTCTGAAGAGCTACCGCTCCGAGTAAGGCATTACTAACATGTTCCACATATGAAGTTGTCTTAAACTGTACCACTTCGGTATTAGTTAGCGTGCAAGTGGAAATTCGAAACGCACACGAAAAGTGTTAACTGACCGAACATAGCGGGCCCAACTGTTACAAACAAAACGCCATACACGTATTGAAGCGCCCATACGTACCAACTGTCCTCAATGCCAGTCCTCAACTGTGCTATGTTTATGCTCACAAAACTTGGCTCGTCTTTTGTAAAAATAAGTGAACTTCAGTTAGGTGGCACGCCAAAAGCCGGGGTATTTTTAGGGGAGACGCTTATGGCTTTGATTAGATAAACCCTACTTAAGGATGAATGAATAATTAAAAGAGGACGAAAGCTTTTAATAAAATGTTTTTATATACAAGCTTCTTTAAATTTTGAGTGATTTTTTTTATTCGTAGTGCTGCAAGGCCAAGACTTTGTGCATAGAGTGAATTATAATTTTGAAAGAATATTAAAAATACCTACAAGGCTACAATGACATAAAGACAAACAATAGCCGGTGGTAGGTATTGTTTAACATATTTAATGCATAGCATGCAGGAACGTTTTTTCAAGCAAACATTTGAAGCGGAAAAAGATTGTGAACTACAAGATTGGTTCAATTAGTCCATAGAAAATAATACTTTTTGATATAAGTGCGGAAACTATGTCATTATGCACGAGTGCCGAGGTGTCTAGGCCCGAGCCGCGAGGCGAAGGTTGAGACTCGGGACGAGTGAAAATGACACTTCCGCACGTGTACCAAAAGACGTTTTTTGATACATTTGCGAAAAAATTACAACGTGGCGGTGGACCGGCAACGGCAGCCCCACCACCACCCGCCGGCTCCCAGGGGGAGGAAGGCGGAGGAGCGCCACCGGCGCCTTGGAAAAGTAAAAAAGCACCAGTACGAAAAATACAACTTTCCGCATGAAACGTAGCTACAAAATGTACCACTTTTTGAGCAACTGCATTAAAAACGAACGGATAGTATACGAAAGTTGACTCAGGTCTCGGCACCTGCTTGTTTACATCGAATGTATCACCAGCTAAAATAAGTTCATCCTAATCGATTAAAAACATCTCGCACCACACCCAAAACTTCCATGGCCTGATAAGACAAGGTCATACATACATCACACTCCAAGATTTCTCGGATGCTGATAACATTCGAGATGACGGAGATAATATATCGCGGCCTTGGGCTGATAACAAACTGTATCAGGAGTATTATAGTAGTGTCCGCGTAAAATATAAGATAAACAAGACTTGTTAAAAGTCACACGGTCATGGTAAAATATCGTGACCGGCGACGGGTTTTCCGTGTTTCAGACTTAGCATCAGCTTAATTTACAGGGGCAAATTTAATTTAGATATGAAGTTTTGGTACCTACTGTAATATTAAGCGATCGTTAAAACAAATTTTAATACAAGCTTTTTTATTGAAAAGATTGAAGGAACTGTCCAGTAGAAGTGGGTAACACTTACAAACAGTATAGGTACCTACCTACAAAAAAAAACCGGACAAGTGCGAGTCGGACTCGCGCACGAGGGTTCCGTAGAAAGATTTTAACGCTTTTCCCCGTGTTTTAAGAAGTCCAGCCCTGCTCCTGAGCAAAATGTACGCAGTGTGGGGTCATCTTATATTGGCCTGCGAAATCTACTGACAGACATAAAAAAATTAAATTTTGAGACTTTTCCGGGTGGTTGTGCTATAAGAGCTACCTTCATACCAAATTTCTAGTTTCTAGGACAACTGGAAGTACCCTTTAGGTTTTCTCAGTACGGCCATTTGTATGGAAATCACCTTTTTAATGACTTTATCTTTTGATTGCGTTCACTTGGAAGGTTGATTTTTCACAGCTTCAAGAGAACGCAGGCTCGAGTATTCGATATTAATTTCAGCATGCTACCTCCACGCGTTCCAGAGAAAAAGGGTATTGACAGACAGACAGACTGACAGACAGACAGGCAGACGGACGGACAACAAAGTGATCCTATAAGGGTTCCGTTTTTTCCTTTTGAGGTACGGAACCCTAAAAACACGAAGAATGCTTACCTACCACCTATTTAGTTCCTCAACTGCATTGTATTATTTCACGGGTGAGTTTTGCTCAATAAGATTATAAGAGTAACTAAATATGCGTACACAATAGACGATATTGCTGCAATAATATTCCCAAGCTTAAAACGGAGTCTCCCATACACACGTTATTACAAAGCTATAATTTACGCAGTACATCATCTCGTAATAAATAGCGTAATAGTAACACCAGTGTTCCTCTAGATCGGAGAAGGATAAGATCGTATGACCTTTAAGACTGGATCGTAACTACACTTATTTACATATATCTAATAGCAACAAAGAGTGCTTTCACCATTTATAAAGTGCATTCTAACGTTTTACGTGTTCAGTTCCAGACTGTTTCGTAACCAACAAAATGTATACCTAATGCAATTTTTTGCTGAAAATGTATTCGTAGTAAATATAAATTAGTGGCGTGAGACCAACTTTAATCGAACCTAAATACCCGTGAAAACTTAGTGTACTGTGCGGAATGTGCCCTTTCTAGGTTTTCCATTAAGTAAGGTATTCACGGAACGCTTCAAAGTCGACTAAAATAGACAGGCATTTTTGGATTAAAGTTTCGTTTTCTCTTAAAAAAAGCTAAGTATTATTATTTTTTACGCCGATTTACTATAGATATTAATCCTGCCTCAAAGTGGCAAAGTTTAGTTTGAGCTGGAAACTATTTTATTTTTAAAAGATCTTGGGATCAATTTTTTATTTTTATTATTATTTATTAATCTACAATCAGTCGCCAGACTTTAATTAAATGTTTTGAAAGAGGAAGAATCATTGAAGAGGGACAGGACCATTGCCTTGTCCTCTTTCAGTCAGGGAGCACATGTGCCCGCTTCAGTCGTTTGATTATGGCCGAATTTAGCAGCAGGTTCACCAGAGGGTTGGGGTGACTGTTTAACCTCTCTTTGTGTTCCAACCTGTAGCATTCAATTTCTTCAGCAATTGTTGGCATATCCAAATAGTCATTCATGTATTTCAGTGTTTCGAGCAACCCAAGGTGCACATGCAATTGTTCTCAGTATGTTGTTTTGGACCCTTTGCAAGCACAGTGCCCTAAGCACGACTTGTCGAATCCTGCGTTACGTTACGGTTATCGTATCGAGATCGAGAAATCTCATACTAAATTTTAGTTCCAAATACGCTCACGGGCGGGCGCTGTTCCAAACGTCATACAAACTCGTTAGAGTTTACTATTCGATTTTACGTGACGCAGGATTCGACAAGTCGTGCTTGGGGCACTGTATATTTGATTTGCTCGCAGTAGACCAAATCTGGATACCATATAGCCATATGGGCTTTAGGATGGCACAATAAACCATTAGTTTATTTTCCAGTGACAGTGCGGATTGCCGGCCCAGCAGCCAGAGCAGATTTCTGAATCGATTATTGATTTCATCTCTCTTGCACTTAATATGAGTATGAGGGATCTAAAATTGGAGTTAAAAGTTTCAAAGCAGATTATTTTTACACAGATAGCGATTTGTCAATGTTATGTAACAGATAGCAGATAACAGATGCCGTGGATAGCGTTGCTAACTCGAGTTTGACAGCGTGACAATGTTTTCAAGCCGATTTCGTTGCGGCGACCATTCTAGAATAACGAGCTAATTGTCTAAAATAGGTAGTAGGTACTTGTCGTTTTGCTAAAATTTTTGTGATTGAAAATTATTCAAAACTGTCCTTGCTAACGCGTATTGACAGGTTGTACTCATGACACTGTAACTCACAGGAAGCTCAACCGTGTGCCGACGATTTTAAATATATTTTTAATAACGTAATTTTAAGAAGCAAAAGCCAAATAAGCTTGCACGGTTTCAAATCTTGCTCTACTAGGTAATACGAATATTATAGTTCGCTGCTCTACCACGAAACATAGACAAAAGGAGATATGGACGCGCGTTTTCCCCTCTGATTTTTTTTTTACAAAATCTGCATTGAGCACAGGTCTATTCATTGTGTGCACGGTTTTTTTTTATTTTGTGTAAGCGCTTTATTGTTATATGAATTCAATTGTTTTTGTCTAATGATCTTTTTGTGAATGAAGTATATTTTGACATGTCAAACAATTCATGAAATTTTTAAATTGAAATAAGTGAATCTAAGTAGATTAAGCTTAGATAAGCTTAGATAAGTATCTAAGTATCTAATAAGTATTATGAGTATGCAAGAACATAACAAATTTTGATGCTGTTCTTACGTTATATTTTTATTGACACCTTCATCATGAGTAGGTATGCCATGGCCATCGCGACAACACCGCTGGGCGTTCCCCGTCCCTGACATATAGACTTAGGCTTTGTTCGTAAGTATGTTCGAGTAACGTATGCGCATAAATCAACCATCCTGTGCCAGATGTCCGAATTATGAAACGTAACTCGGTGGGAGGAATATACGAATGTTGTTGTACGACAACTTGTTGCAAGGACTGGTGGCGTAGGCGTACTTACTTAGGGCTGTGGAGTAAGAATGTTCTATATAAAAGAGTAAAGCCAAATACCTCAGAATACAAAACAAACCAGAAACCGCGAGTGCGCCTAAAACTGAACCAACTAAATTAGTTTCGTGTACTCACCTCCGTGCACGCAATTAATCCCTTCTCGTATTGTTTTTACATGCAAAAATGCCTGACTATATGTTTAAGTAGAGAAAACTCTATCTATCTGCCTGCGTATTACCAGGCAACCCTAGGTACATAGATTTGAGCGGGAGCTTCGACCCCGATCGTACTTGACCGCCGACAAGTGTGTGCCTAACTTTCTATTGTGATATAACGCCCGATTTACTGAACAAAGATATCACTTAAGCGACGATTTACGAAGCACAATTGGCTGATCCATCACTTTCGTCGCGTGGGTAGGCAGTATACATGATGTGATACGTAGAAAAATCGGAAGATACTATGTCTGTTACGTGTCCAATGTCCGTCGCGTGAAGATATATACAGGATGTTCAAACTTTCATTCAACCTGGCCCAGTGCCAGTGACCTGAATGTAATGGTATTTTTGCTTAAAAACTAGGCACTACATTACGTACAATTTGTACAGTATACGTAGCCGTAGCCGAAGTCTATAAGTCAATATAAAGAGATGTAGAAAATAAAGGAAGGCAACTGACAGCTTCCTGTGAAACAACTTTCATGTCGGATGTTAGTAAGTATGTATAAGTACCTACAGAATTTTTATATTTGACTCTAATTGACACTCTGTGAACTACAAGTACGGTACAACTAAGTATAAGCGGTATTCAATGCTTGAAAAGTGAAACCGGGAAGGCTTTCAGTCCATGGGATCGGTAATCTTTACGTAATTATGGAGTGCAACGGCCGTGGCCAGTCCGTCACCATGGCAACGCTCTGATACCCAAGAAAGTGAAACTGAGGTCGCTGACCCGATCTAAGAGCTATATGATGTGATGTTCCAATGTATGACTTGCAATACGAGCTTAAAGAAACTTGCTTATGTTGGCGCGAGTAACAGCAGACTGACAAATTGTTGGAGTGTCTGTTGGCGTATTGAAAAACGAACGTCTTCTAATAACTCATGAATCAATCTTGATTACGTAAACATACCAAATAATTTAAGAAAAGGAATCTTAAAAACTCCAAACATTTAGGATCTTTAATAGGCGTGCGAAGCCAAGGCAGTTCATAAATTGCTGTTATCAAAGTTATGAACGTAAGATCTTTCATAGATATCAAAAAATGGCATGACCTCTTTTACAACAAACTATCTTTATGATCTTAGGTTGACGTGTAATCGTAAATTTTTTGTCGCAAGCTGGTGAATGGGAACCAAACAAGAGGCGAATTTGAAATAGCCAGCTACAGCAATCAGCGTGTTGCAACGCTGCGCAACGTCACGAAGCGTCTCGCTTGCGCGTGAGCAGTTATAATTCACTTTTCTATAACACCCAAGTAAATACCTTAATAGGTCCGTTAGTTCCAGCGACAGAACATAGAGAAGTCAAAGTTCTTTGTAGGGTGGCGAAGGATAGTGGCAGCGGTCGACGGATGAGTTTTAAAGGGCAGAGGTAAGTAGATAATAAAAGATACGAGAATAATACGGAACACGCAATCGATTGAAACCAATTTTTGGTACATTGGAAGTACACTGCAGAAGTCAATATTAACGTAGTGTCAAAATATATGCAACTAAGACTACGTTTTAAAAGTCTGTAGCGGTCACTCACAGGTGTTTCTTTGCTGAGATTTCTATGACCTTTAAACATTGAGTTAAGACGTCTAATTTGCATTTAATTTTCATTACTTGTGGTCTTAGTATGAGCGTCATGTGAAAGCTACTTTCGAATAGTTAGGTTGTCCAATTAATAACTTTTTTTGTATGTTAAATATTACTACAGAGATTTAGTCATACCTGTATACAATGAACATCGGAACTAGATATACGCGTAAAGTATGTAAAGTATTAATAAAAAGCATAAAAAATGTATGTAAAGACAACCACTGTATTTCAGCTTTTACCGGTACCTACCTACGAACGTAACGTGAAAGCTGCCAAATGATGAGCAGCATTTGAACAATACCTCATTTAAAACCTGCATTCCCACGTGGCAAACTACCTGTGTTTTAGTTGGATCAGTTCACAACTTTGGGAATTAAACTAACAACAGTATTCAGTTTAGCTTCATAGAAATTCAAAAATGTGCACATTTTCTTTGCTTTCACTGCACCTTCAAAACTTACCGCATGCAGAAACACACGTCGTAATAATTCAACCTTCGCTGTGTCGTCCAGATAGTTAAATAAAGTTTTACATAACTAATGACGATGATTGAGAAATTTTATGTTAAGTACATTAGTAAAATTTATATTCACAAAAATGTCCAGTTATTAAAATCAAAGCGAATTTAAAATTACTAAATCGAGGTGTCGAAAAAGGTTTGTCTAAATAATGCACACTCGAGTTATCCCCTACATAATAGCGGCGGCCTGCGAGTACCTAAGCATCATGATGAATTCAAAATATTGTAATCTCTCGCTCGGTCTCGATCCTATGGTACAAAGTATATTATTCATAAAACCTAACCTCATACAATTTGTATAGCCGGCCTTTGCTGTGGAGAAATTTAATTTGCACTTTTAAGCTCTCTCGGGGTAATAACAGCGCTGCGAGGGATATTTTCACTAAAGTGTGATTAAATTCTAACTTCATGGCTCACGTTTCTACCAGTTTTCTGTCTACGTGAGACGACGGAAAGTGTTTTAGGGAGTATGTCGTTTTGGGATGTTTGTGTCGTAATGCTACCGTAAAAATAGGCGCTACATTTTTAAAGTCTCGTTAATGGTTTTGTAAAAGAACTCCACACGGACATTTTCCTCATCACGGAAATTAGGAGTGCTAATACCTATATGATTTTCGCATATAAAGTTAAATTAACTACGCATGGGTAACACAAAGGACTCGGGGCATGCCCAAGCGCGTCCTGCTGGGATCAAGGGTCAATAATAATTGAGTGGGGCGATGTATTCTTCAAAGAGTTAATGCTGGCCCTCGATTGACGTTGATCGAAGCTCTTTCATACGGATACACTGACAAGAGGTACAAAGATGTTATTCAATTCACGGCTGAGTAGATACACGAGTGGCGTTATTGCGAGCAATGTACGTTGCTAAACTCTATAAACCGTTTTAGACAGAAAATTCTCAAGGTAAAAAAGGGATTACTTACAAAGACCTTTGACCGACAACTTTCAAAACTCATTATTAAAACGTTTCAGTTTGACATGAAACTTTTACAGTTCGCTGAAGTTATGCCCACAGAGGTTGTTTCGTATGTGCAAAGCTAAAGTTACAAAAAGCTCTACATTTACGCGTGTACATGTGAAATTGGCGCCTTGAGACGGGACATAAGCGAGATTTAGGCGGGTACCTTGTGAATATTGCAACAATGTAGTGTATAGGTAATCGCGTGTAGCTTTATCCTCGGCCGCTGTTGCAGATGCCCATTGCCCCACGCGATTAGCCACGGTCGGAGCAAACGCGTTTCGAATCTACCGTTACTATGTGAAAATGATCTTATGGCTTTAAAATTGTTTTGGCATTAGCCTATGATATTGTAATGGATATGCAAAAATAATGGCGCTTTGAAATCTGTCTATCAATCACACCTAGCTAGGAATTCTCTTGGATTGCCTCTGCTAAAACATCTGTGGCCCGAGGCGGCTAATAAGCGCAGATGCGTTGAATTGCGCAATAAGAGCTGCAGTCTATCATCACGAAAACTTGCCGGTCAGCGCCTTCTGACCTTTAAAATTCAGAAATTGGCTAGAAACGGCGCACCTTGCTTATCGGTGCATCGTCAAACAAGTGATTTGTAAGCCGCAGGTTACTGACCATTGTACAATTTTATGCATAATACACGATGACTTAGCATTACGATGCGTTACGAAATATGAATAAGAAGAACCTACGGTTAACCTACACGGCGATAAATGACGTCTACATGCCTAGATTTGAGTTTTAGCATATCATTTTAGAAATTTTGCAACCGTCGAAGATTAATGATCCATAAAACGAAATCCTACCTAACAAGGTCTGAAGTGAGAACTGCATTCTTCCTGCCTTCACCAGACCACCTTGAGTAAGTACGTCTCGCTTGTTCTTAAAGAAACATTCTTATATTTCGATAAACAGATATATCTTAAAGCTTGAATAATAAATGATTTTCATATTATCTTGTTAATGGTGTTGAAACGTTTGTCGGACAGAAAATTAATGATACATTTACGATTGTTTAGATATAGTAATTTTGTTGATATAAACCTAATTACGTACTCAAGGCTAAATTGCTAATGATACAATCATGAATTAGGTACCTAATCAGGAAAAGAAACAATCATTTTCACTCAATGATGTGGCATTCTCCAGTGGGTTCTGCGAGTTTTTGTATGCATCAATGGCTACTCCATTAAGACTGCCAAGTGCCAAGGGTGTAACCGAGGGGAAATCAAACAGAAGCCTGCAAACAGCACTTGAACAAATGTACCGTTTATTTACAAGGTTCTTAACGAACGCTTCGGAATTGAAAGAAAACGTTGGAAAGGTCGGGATGATTCCGTATGGATCCTCAGACCTTTTAAAATATTTGGTGTCTCAAATCGCTTATTTTGCGTATAAATATTCAAAAACGTATTCGCTGAAAGCAGAGATATGTGGGCTAATGAATATGTAAATATGATTTAGGCACCTAAGCTCTATCCTGATATGATGAGGTGAGAGGCCCAAACTGATTTTAGAAATTGGGAGACGAAAATTTAACTTTGAAGATAAAATACAGGGAATTATGATGATAAGCCACTGAAAATGCGAAGCGAACTAGTCAAAAGCGTGAGCATGTGATATTGACTGGGACAAATTTGAAAGAATGTTTTCAACAGAACGTGTCTTTTTGAATAAATTACATGGTACTTTGAAACCGACACCTGTACCCACAGTGACTCAGTTGGCATTGAATTCAGACTCGTTGCATTCTTGGTAAAGAAAAGTGTTGCGCGGCGCTTCTTAATGGTACGTGATATTTCTTTTTTATAGCTAGAATATATTCTGCAAATGTGTTTTAAAGCTAGATAAAGTAGTGTTTGCCGTAGATAGAGCTACGTATTAGTCCTGTTGTACTGGTTCGGCTTTCAACGAATACAAATTGTACTTGATCTTAGATATCCTGGCCCTCCGCCTCTCGCTCGTCGGCATCAATTGAAACGGTTCAAACTTGTTTTTTATCTACTCGGGTCTAGTTTATTGAATAAATCAACTTCCTTATCTTTTATTCAATTCTTAACTGTGGTATGGTTGGCCTTCATGACCTAATCAAAATATAACATAGGTTAGCTTTAGTGAAGAAAGTTGCTACTAACTTAGATTTCCCCTGAGGATTAATAGACCTAAACATTCAATATCTTCAAAGTTAAATTCAAAATCATTCATTGCATGTCACATTACAGGCATTATGATTCATTAAAACTAGGTCTACCTATACATATTATATAGTGACGCCCTGCTAGGGCACGGCAATAACGATAACAGAGGGCTTTTCTATTTGGAGTTTCCTTTGACTTCCACTCAAAAACAATACTTAAATAATAACTACTTAATGGGTTTGATTGCGCACTCAATATATCACAACATGCTATAGTTATATACTTACTAACTTATAAGTAGAGGCTAGTTCCGGATTCTCAACTCTTGTAATAATGGCCTCATACTTGGAAATCAATCGATTTTACCATTTCTACAATGTTTTTATGTCGCTGTATTACTAACGTTAGGCCGAATTACACCGACCTGTGTTAGACACTAACCCGGGGTTAACTTGACGTATTTAACCCCGGGAGCGCAACCCAGGTCGGTGCAAGTCGGGTTTAGTTTAACACAGCTTTGTCCTTAAGCGATTCCGACTTTCACGCTCATTTCATACGCCAAACAACAGGAACAACTAACTTTACTGTTATTAATATTGCGAAGATTTAAACAGGAACAGGCTGTTTGTAAAATTTCTGTGTAAGTAATTTCCTTTCCATCCGCTTAGGGGCTGAATTTACAGATACGGTGAAACACCTGTTCCTTTATTTCTCTTGAAGAATATTATTACTCATTCACTCAGTTTCATATTCGTAACTCAATTAAGCAACGGAATATTTTTAACAATCGAACATCATAATGATTTTTTTTTTCTATTAATGACAATTTCCTCTCCATCTAGCCAGTAACTTTTGAACCTATGAGGGTTCTAAATGGAATGTGAAATGGAGCTTGTAATACGTCCTTCAATACGATGGCGTTGCCAATTTAAACTCAGTTGTAAATTAGACTACGGCTGTTGCAGAACAGGCTCCACAAGCCTTTTACTCATGATTGGCTCAACTTTAATCACGGCGTTTCCGCGTTCCCGTTTAGGGCTGGCAACATTTCAAGGAACTACTTATCTGTTTTAAATTGGTTAATTTAGTGGGTTAAGAATTTTGATAATATGAAGTTTAAAGGTCGAAATCAATTTTTTTTTTGCAGTTTATAATGTAAAGGTTTGTTCACAGTTTAAGTTTTGATGCCATTGAGAGTCTTGTACTTTTGTAATATTAATATAGTACCTAAGTTAAGCTAACTCTGCACAGACGAATATTAGCTAATGTAAAACATGAAAGTGGTTTGGATTTGTTTTTCTTGAGGCAATTTAAATTTAAATAAATAGGTACTGGATACATGAGATGCCTTGTTTTGCTATTAGCGTCCTCTCAAACGCTCGAAAAACAACTCAGTAGTTAAATTTCAAAACTTACAGAATTAAAAGCCTGAGTTATATTCCGACATTAATATTTTATGAATGACATTATCTAAAACCCGGAAAGTAAGATTACACCATCGTTCCATTTAACCATATTGGCATGGTGACAGTTCTTGCGACACCGTTAGATCATTTAGATGTTTGTAATAGTTACCTTTGTTAAGATAGCAATGAGGGCAATGATATAAATAAGCAATAAAATAATACAATGCAAAAAATATGGCGTATCGTTTTACAGTTAATTAAAAACAGCTGAATATCAGTTCTGTCTACGTCGATGATTTGCTTTTGTTTCTTAGTTTTTTTTAATTTTTAATCCTTTGTAAAAAATACTAAATTACATGGTATGCTTTGGAGTCTCACTGAAACACCTAGCCTGGCATCAAAAGTAAATAAAGTAAATCTTCAAAAATATTTATATTAATTATTAGCATCTTACAACAAATAGTATCGCCCTCTAGAGGACTTCATCCATGTCAGTGGAATTTAACCTAATGTAATAAGATGCACCCCGGATTAGATTATGGCAGCGTGCAATATTATAATTAATTGCGTGCGTGTAATTAGTTAGTAATAGCCAGTAACAAGTGCATTTACCCCATTAGTTCAACAAAATTAATTGGACATTATGACTCAGTTACCTATGGAGATTGATTAGCAAGCACACTATACATCGCAAAAAAATGGCACATTAAAATCAAAATTTTTATTTGTGCGTTTTTTTCACTCTGCTGGCTATTATAAAAATATTGTGTTATTTAGCTTGTGCCCGCGCCTTCGCCCCTTCATAGAATTCACTATCCTTGTGGGAGTTTTTGTGCATTCCGTCTTTATTAATCTTCTAAATCACACAGGAAACCTTTATGAAAAGTTCAGCTTTTTAGGTTAAAGGCTATGAACTGAGTGTTGATAAGTCAGTTTTTTTTTTTTTATATGTATGTTCCCCGATTACTCGAAGACGGCTGGACCGATTTCAAAAAATATTTTTTTGTTCGAAAGGGTATACTTTCTAGTTGGTCCCATTGGCACCATGTCAGGATCTGATGATGGGATCCCAGGGAAATCGAGGGCAACCCTCAAATTTTATAGGGACGTATCATGTTTTTCATATATTTTCGAAAGCTATTCAAGTACTTGCGTCTGGTAGTCATCATCTCGTGTTGATGAGATGATGATGGAAGGTACGACTCCTTAACGGTTAGGAGTTGGCGGATATTATTTTAAATATTAACGTAACTAAAAATTGTGAAATAAAACACCTTTTAACAAATAGTAAAACCACCTTCAAAAAACCTCAGAAAAAAAATAAAATAATCCCCAAAAAGCCATGAGTTTTAGGCCTAGCAGAAATATGAAGTCGGTGGTCGGTCGGTCCAAGTATATTCCGCTAGCACCACACCGACTTCATATTTCTGCTAGGCTTAAAACTTATGGCTTTTTGGGGATTATTTTATGTTTTTTTTCTGAGGTTTTTTGAAGGCGGTTTTACTTTTTAAATATTAAAAAATACAGATCCCGCTATTCATTTACGTTCATAAAACTTAACGTGTAACAAGTTATTGGGTCTTGTCACCGCAGAATTTATTGTGCATATTATTTATTTAAGAACATGACTTCATTTTAATCCATGACACAATGGTGATAATGATAATCGTGATAGTCAATTCCGTGCACGATCACGGAAAGTACCTATTACAGATGCGTGCACAAGGAATATTTTATTACTTAAGTACGTCACTCTTCTAAACGTGTCCTTAAACGGCTACGATTTTAAGAAGTTCAATCAAATACTTTGACTTTACATAAAATCTAAATATTAAACGGATATAAGGGCCCTTGTTAAAATTGGTCTCTTGCATCCGACCTGACAACTCGATGGCACCGACCCAAATGTTTTCGAAGAATCAAAGCGCGAAGTTCAAAAGAAAACAGGAAGAAATTACATAATTGGACAATAAGGAGTGATACGCCCGTCTTATTATTTCTAATTATCATCATTATGTCCGTAAGGGGCGCTGGTAACTAATTGAATATCCGGCTCCTGCTGTTTCATATCCCTAGACAGGATGTGCAGTAAACGATGGACTGGTGTTCAAGATTATATTAGCTTTTAGGTATCCATAACAAGAACATTATTATTAAGTTTAGTAATTAGAGGAGGAAATCGGAAAACGTTGAGTAGTTAACCAAGTTAAACAAATCGGCATTTCCGTTTTTTGAACACACCTTGCCTATAAATTATTAATGCAAAATGTCTGCCTAGTTTTGGGGAGTCCTCGTATCTGTTTAGCACGTTTGCGTATTGAGTTCAACATATTTTTTAAAGCAATCAGTCTAAATTGTCTTTGAATAAGAACCATTTGAACTGCCACCGCAACCTGTAAAGTTACAGGATGAACTAGATCGCGTCACGTCACCCCAATTAAGGCCACTCAAAGTCATAACTCATGAATGTTGCGGACTATTTTCATACGTGAACCTCGGAACCAAAATCGTCTGCTTCATTTATTCATTTAAAACATTACCCAAAATAAAATTGTACCCCTATCCTCATAAAATTTTGTTACTTATGGAAATAAATGAAATAGGACGCTACCCTTAATTAATTTTCTTCAGAGGGAAATCTCACTATCAATTCTAGTAAAAAACGGTAAAACTGTCCTATTGTCCAATAACAGCTTCTATTCTATACAATGTGTTCCCCAATACCTAAAAAATATAGGGTTAGGGTTTGCATAATCTATGAAAAAAAAAGTTCATACAGTGATTCAAATATTATAAATGGACTGAACCATTTAACCCCCTTTCGGCTTTACGGATATTTTTGTAACACCTGTATTTATTTATTTTATACATTATTTCAAAATAGATTAATCTATCTGAATAACGATAACGATGCAACAATTAAACTAAACAATCCACAGATAGCTTCCGTATACGGCAGTCTAGCTTGCTTTATTAGCAATCATTTTATGGCTCACTTCGAATGTAAATGAATTATACTCCTAACATTCAGTAGCCAATATCGAATAGTTATTACTTATTAGAACACTAATCTTTACCGCAGCGTTAAGGTATGCCTTTCTAAAGAAAAGCTCAGCTGCTTTCTAACACGTAATCTTATCGTATGTGTACCCACGTAATTATGTAAACAGGAATCAGCAACTTACCTGAAAAGAGATAAAGAATATTTTAACATTACATATTCAGACTCGCAGTTAGAAAGATGACTACCAACATCAGAATCAAGTCTTTACGATCATGGAATACGATCTAAAGTACTTGATAGCGAACGTTCGCCGACGTCGTTTCGTTTCCCAGAAAGAACGAGGTAGCAACGCATATTTTGCCGCCGTTGCTTTGATATTGAGTCGGAACAATTACCCTCTGCTTACACACACGACGAATATTTCCGCCAAACAATGCAATATTACAAAACATCCAACAATGTAAAGTCAGTACGTCGATGACGACATGATGTACTTGTACTTGCCTATGCGGACTAGGTACGAGTACCTCTAGAATAAAATTGTTACCAATAAAGTTCCTAAAGTTATCAAAACCTTTAATCTTAGAACGCATAGAGTACGCCAACGCCAAGCCCTACAATATTTCCTTGGAATTCGCTTAGTGTAAAATACACTGTTTTATTTTCGGCTTATTCTATTAGGTACGCACTGGCGGTGATCAATAACATCTCGTAAAGAAGCAAACTTTTAATGGATTCATCAGAGTTTTGTCTAAAAACGGACGCGTGTGAACACTCAATTACCACTTGTCCGAAGCGGGTCTCAACTGCTATACATAATACATGTACCAAATTGATATGATCTTGATTTGGCAGACAACAACAAGTAATACGATAGGGATATTTGTTCGCTACATTTCCTATAATGCCATCAAGCGATGCATCGGCGCGCTTGTCAGGAATCCCATTGTTTCGGACAGCTTGTGCATTTTGAACACGGACATACGAAGGCCTGAGTTACTTTCTATCTATTGTATTCACTACAGCAAAAGGCAATTGTGGTCACTTGGCACGAGTGAACGGGTTGTCACAGATAGCAGTCCCATGTTGAACGTGAGTCACGGACATCTTGGTCATTAGGACGTCCGTCGAATTCGGAAAAGGCAGTCACTTAGGTGTACTATCAATATGTAAACAATAAACATATACGTACAGTTTTTGTTTAATTTGATACCGCTGACGCATTGTGAAGATTCTTATTTGACTATAGGCACAATTAAATGGGTCAAGGTTCAGGCGAAATCACTACAAAACGTCGGTTACACACGGTATAACCACATAGGACGCCGGTTGACGGTCGATGCCATCAACGCACCCGCGCCGAAGTCAAAACTTAACTGGCTGTTTAGAAAAAGAGCGATTGCCTCGTAAAAGTACGAAATTGTCCGACAATTACAACATTGAGGATGTTATTACACATTACTGCAGAACGTGTATCAGTTCGTCGGTTAGGCGCGAGACTGCGGGTGCGATGCGCGGGCGCACGCCTGGGCGCGTCGCGACACACACCGATCAATTTATGCAAATTGTCGAGGCGGGCTAGAACCAGTGGATGGCTAATTGACTTCCAACTATACCGGGAACGGACCGCGACCGTGCGATATGCACGTCGTTATTATGCATTGGATATCACTATGTTACACCAGCACGCCAAGTGTAGGGTGTGGTAATGGCCAATATGTAAAACGCCCGGGCAATGGCAGCACGCTGTCATCAAAAGTATTAGCTACTGGTTTAATTGTCAATATACGGCCATAAGCAATTAAATAATTAAGTAGGTTGTTAAATACCGGTTTCAGTTTTTCCTACAAGCAAGTGGAACAGGTGTATTTAGAACACAACAATATTATAATTTCTTATGCTGTCTCTTTTTAACCCCAGCGCAAAAAGAGGGTTGTTATAAAAAGCTAATGTAACTTGTTTTTAGATGATTTTTTAATTATGTATATTAAAAAATGCAAGTCTCCCGGTCGTTGCCAAATAGTCGTATTGTTTACTTGGTCTACTTACGACAAATATACAAATGTTATCTTATCGAGTAAAATAGCTAACTGTTAGGTGGTACGTATTGCATATTATTACTTAACGTTTAGTATTAATGCATTTGACGTCAATATCGTTTATTTCACTGACCATGCGTGCCAACTATGATCAAGAAATTGCAGTAACTGTAACTCTCACATCGTTGTGATTTAAAGCATAATTGGAAATATGTTAGGACATAAAATTGTTTTTTTTATTACGAACACAAATCACAATATTTAAGTAATTACGTAAACATACTTCCTGGGTAGGTAAAATAAAATGGACAATTTTCAAAAGTCAGTCCGATTCTGGTTTGGAGCAAATTTTTTAAAGCTTCAAGGGACATTTCAAAACTCGTTATACTGTATACTTTACTTATTTTATCGTTATTATTTTTATTTTTTTATTTATTGTATTAAGGTAAGGTATGTAAGTATTTTATCTACACACATATCATAAGTCCTCTATAATGCGTTCAGAAACCGTAGAAAATGACCAGCATTGCAGTACAACGTCGCCTCCGCCGCCAACCACCACGACCAGCAGGTCCAGCAGTAAAGTAATAGTCATTACTACATCGAATTCGATATAAGTCGAGTTCAGTCCGACATGTATACTTAATAATGTGATTTTTTTTTACAAAAAAAAAAACAGTTTACGAAACGTCAGCTCGGTATGTTTTCTATGATTTAAAAAAAACAATCAAATTCGTGACAGGTATGGGTATGATATATGCCTTCGGCTTCTGAACCCATCTTAGAGTACTTATAATATGTGTGTAGATAAAGTAATGTATGCAACTCCACATAATTAGGCCTTAGGACCCCCATTATGTAGCAGTTGCACAAACTACTATAATGTGCTTCAAAGCTGCTGTGTCAAAGGTTCGAGTGGACATGATGATCGCCAACCTTCGATAGAAGATGACACCACCAGGAGAAGAAGAATAGGTGTGCCTAACAACTTCAGTATAAAGCAGCGGTCAGCAACCTTTTGGCAGGCAAGGGCCACATAGTAGCAAATTGAAATAATATAATTGCATTGGTTCATAATATTGATAATAGGTTAGTAATGTGTGATATTAAAAATTCGAAAACATTTGATAGGCTAAAACGGTAACGGGCTACAAGGTACGAGGGCGGGATGATAAGTAACTAGCCTAATATAAAAATACTTAGGTTGGCGTCATAAAATTGATTTTATTTTTCAACATACTCTCCATGTACCTCTAAGCACTTGTTCCATCTTCGTTCTAAAGCTGTGATGCCCTCCATAAAATGACTTCTTTCAAGACCGGCAAAATACTCTTCTACGGCGGCAATAACTTCATCATTTGTGGCAAACTTCTGTCCACCCAAAAAAATTTTTAGCTTGGGGAAAAGGTGGAAGTCTGATGGTGCTAGATCAGGCGAATAAGGTGGGTGGGGCAGCAAATCATAGTTCAATTCGTTGATTTTTGCCATAGCCTTAACACAAGTGTGAACCCTTGCGTTGTCTTGATGGAAGATGATTTTTTTTTTCGCTAAACCTGGTCGTTTTTGCTGAATACATTGATAAAGCTTATCTAAAAGATTAGCGTAGTATTCTCCATTAATAGTTTGACCTTTGGGAAGGTAATCTATAAACAAAATTCCATTTGCATCCCAGAAGACAGAAGCCATCACTTTTCCAGCCGACTTTACAGCCATAGCTTTTTTAGGAGCCGAACACCCAGATTCAGTCCACTGTTTTGATTGAATTTTTGATTCTGGCGTGTAATGGTGAACCCATGTTTCATCTATTGTTATAAATCGACGTATAAAATCTGCTTTATTTCTCTGAAAACGATCCAAGCATGCCTTCGAGTTTTGCACCCGAACTCTTTTTTGATCGTGCGTAAGCAAACGCGGCACCCAACGGGCGGATAACTTTTTATATATAATTCGTCGCTTAAGATATGATGTACCCGTTCTTTCGAAATACCTGTAGTGTCAGCTATTTCAGATAGCTTCAATCGTCGATCTGCTAAAACTATATCATGTACTTTGGACACCATTTCCGGAGTCGTGACGATTTTTGGACGTCCGGGGCGGGCTTCATCTTGGACAATTGTAGGTACGGCCGCGTTTAAACTCAGCCACCCAGTTTTTTACTGTGGCGTAAGAAAGAGCACATTCACCCAAAACATTCTTCAACTCTTCATAAATATCAAGCCCCTTCATATCCTTCATATAAAGAAACTTAATCACCGCTCTTTGTTCAATTTTATCCATATTGAAAAACAACAGACACAATGTATTTTCAAATGCCAAAAAATCAATAAAATATTCAAGCCACCAAATTCAAATTTAGAAAAGAGATAGCCAGAGACATATCTTTAAAAATCAGAAAAAAAAAATTATTTAAAACTTTTAAAATACCTAAGGCTAGTTACTTATCATCCCGCCCTCGTATATGGCCGCGAGCTTATAAACATTAAAATTTGAATTTAACAATTCGTTATTTTTCTCAGGCACGGGCCCATTTTCACCAACCTTCAAACCCACGGTTAAACCTTCAACAGTGTGTATGAGTAAACGACCGATTAAAACTTAAGCGTCAGTTTAACGGTTGGTGAACACGAGTCTTCATAGATCATTCTTGAACGAGGATCAACTAAACATAGAGATGACGGTTCCGTACTTGGTTAATCGACACTTTCAGAACAAAATGTAGGTGATGGTGTATGTTCTGTATTAATTTGTGTATAATTATTTCCCTTTAAATTTAAGAGATAAGTTTTCCTTTGTACATGTAGCTGTTATCCTACAACTGTTTTATGTGAAATAAAGAGTTAAACATACATACAATCTCCCTATTAATATAGAGTTCAGTTCCCAAATTAAACTTATCAAAATAATTAATTACGGAAGCCATCCACACTGCGAAACGTTTCACAATAATGCCGGTTCGTTAATTTACTATCTGGGTTTAGTAATAACTTTATAGCACAGTTGTTTTTTGTTAATTATCAACGTGCGTAATTAAGCAAACTTTGCGTCACCTGCCACTGGAGGATCGAAGGAATAATTACATTACTTGACGCTTTTATCATTATCGTTATCATCAAGTATGTCATGGTCGTTCTCCGGAGATTTACTTTGTATATCATGAGGCAAATATACAAAGTTAAGAATATATAAGGACCAGCTTTTAGGGAATAGCTTATTTTATCAGGAGCCTAATTGGCTTCTACTTTATCCTTCCATTCGACTCTGGCAATTTCATATTCCCGTTGTATCAAAGGAAACTTCTCAATTTATGTGGATCGTCCCATTACCTATCTCGTTTTCTTAGGTCTGACCACTGCAAAGTTGCTCTTCTAATCTAGTAACTTGTAAACTGACTGTAGGTATCTGGCATGTTGAAGACTATTTTAATGAATAAGAGCCTATCCGTACAAAGCAGATATTTTAATAAAGCCGAAGAATGCCAGCTATTTTCAATATGCGGAAAAATTAATTAAAACCCTTCAATGAATTATTAATCAATTCACATCATTGGACATTGCAAGTCGAATTAATATGTTACAGCATTTTTATAATTATTCGCTATAATTGCTTCCTTTGTACTATTAGGCACATACCTGGATTATACTTCCTTTCTTTTGTCTCGACGGACGCTGTCTCGGTATGAGCTTACAATAAGAACATAAATTGACATGAAAGTACCCTGAGCCTCAATCATAGTAAAATAGCTCAACATGTTTCGGACTAATTACCCTACATTTGACAATAATAAATATGATCATGAAAACGAGGGTAGGTAGATATTAGCTGTGCGCAGCTGCCAGCTGCGCCTAAAACTCGCTCGAGTAGAGCCTATTTTTTTAGGTTTGGTAGGTAGAGATTGAAAGGCATAAGTTGGATGGAACGGAAAACCAATGAGGATGTACTATCAATGGTTACTGAGAGGAGAACGATCCTGAATACCATAGAGAATAGGCGCGGGAAAATGATCGGACATTTGATACGACACGACAATTTCTTTAAGACCATTTTAGAAGGAAAAATTTAAGGACAGAGAGGAAGAGGTCGGCCTAGGCGAAGCTACATGAACCAGATAAAGGAGAAGGCCGGTGTCGTGTCGTATCAGGAGGTCAAGGAGCTGGCTCATGGGAGAGATGATTGGAAGAAGCTCCACCGACAAGAGTGTGACTCTTAAGTTGGATGATGATGATGAGGTCTACCTCAGATTATTACCACAATAATAAACAAACAAACATTTGGAAAATACGACCAAGTGAAGTGCCAGCATCAGGGTGGTTATTATTGACACCTTCTAAAGAATTTGGTGAATACATCCACTTTCCCCATAAGATGTATCAAAGCGATCAAAGTCTATCAAAACGCAATAACTTTGACAATAGCAATTCGCATATTTTTGATCATCTAAACGGCACGTACTTGATGGTGATTGTACCGTGTGGTATGCAATTTGAATTGAGTGAGTAACTCCATACACACATTTCCTGTCACTCGCATTATAAAACCGTAGGCAAGGTCGAACGCAATTACAACGAATGGCAGGCGAACGCGCAATTACAAAGAATTAGGATGTGATCGTGATTTAAAATTAGCGTTAAGTTACGTACTTATTGTTAAGATTGAAAATATGCATGTAAACATTAATTTGACGACCGGATGGCCTAGTGGTTCGAGAACCTGGCACGAAGCTTGAGGTCTCGGGTTCGATTCCCGGTCGGGGCACATATCTGTATGATTAATACGAGCTTAGGTGCTTAATAATGTATTTATCTATAAAATTGTGTTTATCAAAATTCTAAATTTTATTCAGCAAAATACACAATTGAATGCTATTTTACACGTAATTTTTTTGAGTCTACCAGCGCTTTCGGAAGGACCATGATTGCCAAGAAGAACGCGCAGGAAGAAATTTCGCACGAAGTATTTTTTTTCTAAAAACAAATTATAAGAGCAGTAGCTCTTACAACTACATTACTACATTGAATTATACAAATAAAACTCACTGTAGTGAAATAAACGTATCACTCACGTATGTCAGTCGAGTATAGCCCGACATGTTTCACTGTATCATTAAAAAATAAAGAAAAAAAAACAGTATTTCGAAACAGTGTAAAAAATAATTAATAGAACAGTAAAACCAGAACAATTGACCAGGAGATGTCATAGGGTCTCCAGGTATCTACAAATTTCGGATTTACAAGGAGATGTATAAGGTCCGCATGTAAGTATATCCGTTGTCTAGTACCCATAACACAAGCCCTGCTTAATTTGGGACTAGGTCAATTGGTGTCAATAATTGTCCCACGATATTTATTTTTTATAAACAACCAACTATAACTAAAATGAACCTCTGCGTACCTACTAAAGATATTGATGTGCCTACCTAATAATGGTAAAAATTTTCATTGAAATTAGTCGCTCTTTCTTATGCGATGCACATTTCTTCTTCTTCACTAGAGTAATAACTATATAAATCAGGCTATTAATCTAATATTAGATAAATTTTATAAAAAAAACTGGCATCGGACGCATAGGTACCTAGTTTTAAACCGGTAAGGTGTAGTTTTAGGCCCAACCTCATTAACCACTGGATAATTTATGCAATCTGGACCGGACAGTTTTAAAATATTTAACCCACAAATAAATTGATTTAATGACTGTGACCTTGGGTAGTTAGCGATGTAAAAGTTAGCAATCTAAAACCAAATAAATCAGGTAAACCACAAAATGGCGTTTAACGAAAACGAAATGAGAAAACTGGCAATACCACGAGACGACCGCATTGAGAGAAAGGTGACTATGAAAGTGTTTGGTTTGACATCTCTCGGTGTCAAAGTGTTCATTTAAGTTAATCATGTTGATGTGCTATTGATGCATAAAGATCATAGTTACTTAATCGTTGGCTGCTAGAAACCTACCCCAATGCTATTCACTAAAACCAACATAAATAAATATCATGGGACAATTGACACCAACTGACCCAGTCCCAAACTAGGCAAAGCATGTACTTACTATGGGTACTAGACAGCGGATAAACATACTTATATAGATAAATACATACTTAATATCCAATATTAAACATCCAAGACCCGAGAGCCAGCATTCGTATTCATCATACAAATATCTGCCCCGACCGGGGACCGAACCCGGGACCTCAATCTTCATAGTCAGGGTCTATAACCACTAAGCTATCCGGTCGTCCACCTTATTTAGCACAAAATAATTTTAATCTCTAAAAAAACACTTTTCTCGGGACATAGGTATGGGCTTTCTAAATTATTTCTAAAAATTCTAAAAAATCCGGTAACCATCTGTTTTATGAACGTCCTATATAAAATTCACAGCATGTCCTATTTGTGTCCACTACCACATAATTCAAGTAGGACTTTAATCTAATTATTTAATTACCAACTCATTAACGTGTTAAAGCCGCCGAGCATCCCCAACATTATTTACCCTTGCATTAATTACAAGCTCCAAAAACAAATTAACATCTATTCGGATCACGAATTGAATAATCATGTAGTGTACACGTCGAATGTAACCCGATGAGATATAACATTTGTAGAAGCACTAATGAAGCCCTCGCTTGCACTTCAGCAATTACCGGGAACTCGACGCAGAAGGCAATAGGTATGAGTTGAATGCAAGTTTGCAATTTATTGCCGAAATAATATAGGAAATGTGGCAATATTGGCAACATAGTTTCCCTTTCGTTAGTGAAAAAAAAGTTGTGCAGTAAGACAGCTAAACGTGATACAATGATGAAGATTGATAAACATATAATTCAAACGTACATTGAAGTATGAAGGTAATTTTTGTAAAAAGACTGATAGTTTGTAATTGAATCTTAAAAAAACATATGCATCAAAAAGCGATTGTCTGCAATGGATTTATCAAAATTTAATCAAAATACACGTAACTAGGTTCATCTATGCAACTTAGCGTGGTTATTCTAAATCTAGTGGCTTAGGTAAATAATATTATATAGAAATAGAATCCACCGTAGAACTTGTAGCCGTGATCCAAACAAACGAGACGTAGTCGCTTTGGCGTTTATATCGATAAAGTCAAGATACCCACAGCAATGCAATGTCTATTTTTCCGACCTGACTCCATTGTACATCTGCATCGGACGCTTCGCTCCAAAAACGTCCAAGTCTAGGCGTTCCCCACTCCACTACCTCAGCGATGGAAATGAGGAACTTTCCGCACATTTCCACAGCCATTGTTAACGCGCACCGACAGATTTGAATATGGAATATCGCGGGAAGTATTCCTCCCGGTTTTATTTCCACTTGAGACGAGACTATTTTGTCCCTCTCGAGTTTATTACAAAAGAACGGGAACAATAAGCCCCGATGGATCGTAATATTTAGTAACTTTGTTGTTTTTAATCCCTATCACTTGGATAATAAATATCCACTTTTGACGCCGCCGGTCTGCCGTGCTAATGAATATTTCAAATAATTATCGGGTTAGTTAACCGGTTAGAGTAATTACTTGATAGATTTCAGATGTGCTTGAGCGGCTGAGAAGTTAACGAAGCGAAAACGCTGTCATTGTTTTTATTAATGGCCAGTAACATTTTCCTCCAAAGAGGTATAATACATTATGTATGGTATACATGAAGTACGTCATTCACAACAGCAAAACACTGCAATGTTTACTAAATGGACGGCGCTCATTATCTCGGAGTTAGTTCCGTCTGGCTTTATAGCAATTGACTAACAAAGTCCTTAATTCAGTCTCCAACTTTTAATGAGGATGGCCTCTTAAGTCCGATTGGTGTGTAATTTGGAAATGACGTGGCTAAATTAACTGTAGCATAATATGAAGTAGAATCTAAGCCAAAACCAGATGTGCCTATTTGGATCTAAACTTTAATAAACAAAAAGAAGTCCATAACATCAAACGCTACCTACAATCGTATGTTAGAGCCATCGAATGTCAAATCTAGACAAACTAAGGCAAGTGCTTGACACCTTAGTGCTAATAATTGGCATCCTGTCATTGTCACCTAGATTGTTAAGAATTAAGATTGAGGATGCCAATTCTGGGGCAGTAATTGGTAAATATTTTTTCCGTTTAAAATGGCTTAGCAAGAGAAAACTCAAACTCACATTTAATTAATATTTGTCACCTAGATTGTTAAGAATTAAGATTGAGGATGCCAATTCTGGGGCAGTAATTGGTAAATATTTTTTTCCGTTTAAAATGGCTTAGCAAGAGAAAACTCAAACTCACATTTAATTAATATTTGGCTTAGCCATTCAAATCGGATCTGTAGTGTATTATTTTTTTTTTACTTACGTAACGCTCTTCCTAGAAATCCGTGCGCGCGTGCGTAGTATCCTATTTCACTAACAACAAGGAACGAATTTAAGGCGCGATTGAAATGTACAATATTTTATATAAACTGCTTGGATGCTTGAATGTTATTTGTCGGCTTTTCATTTATAAAGCTGGTTATTCACCAGTGAGGTAACTAAGTGGTGAGTAAGGCAAAAATCCACCAACAAAATTACCTACTGAATTATCCTAACCTCGCGCAGCGCAAAGAACTATCCCATTGAGTGGATTTTTCCTCACGCCACTTAGGAAACTATATATCTATCTATCTTAAAACACAACCTTATATCCGTATATATCGTTAAAGGGGGTCTTGACTGCTATGTGGGTTTGCCTAGGATGTCCAAGATTATCTTCAAGGTCTGGAATGTCAGATGTCCGTCTTAATCCCGTCAAGTGGAAGGGGTGGCAGACGACCTATTTGTGAAGCGAGATATCGTACAGATCTTTTAAAACAACCTAGATGTTAAATTCAACATACAATGACAATGCAAAGAAAAATCCGTTAAGCAGCTGATTTTTCTTTGCATTGTCATTGTATGTTGAATTTCATTCTATGAATGTTTCATAAAAACAAAAACAAAAATAATCAATAAATCGATTATTTTCATTGATTCAGAAAATAGTTCCATCTCTTGCCACTAATGCGTAACTGTAGAAGTTCCGTAGTGGGTGAGCCGCTTGATTAAGCTACTCATAGATGGCGCTGAGGAGAGATCTTCCAAATAAAAATATGACACAAGGCATTGAAAAATTCGTTAGGTACACCAACGTTAAGTATAGCTTAATTGGTGGAGCGTGGTACGGATTACCGAGGTTGCTGGTTCAAGTCCAGCTGCTTAACGGATTTTTCTTTGCATTGTCATTGTATGTTGAATTTCATTCTATGAATGTTTCATAAAAACAAAAACAAAAATAATCAATAAATCGATTATTTTCATTTTAACCTAGATGTTATCTGACTGCCGCATTCTGAGGCAGGGACCATTAGCTCATTCCTCAGTAAATAGCTCTGATAACAGATGTAGCTAAGATAGAAATGGAATGGGCGTGTATCACATAGCGAAATACTTATAGGCTAAAACATCCACCAAATGGGTTTCTCAAAATATCCTGAAGAACTAATACTTAAATTGCATTTATAGTTTGAAGTAGGTAAGTTACGATTTCTATGTAGATAAAACTTGTGGGAAGCTGTTCAATTGAATAGGACAAACAACGAAAGGGATTAATTTTACCAACAGCGGAAAAAAATAAGGTTATGTTAAATAAATATGCGACTAATAAATAATTGATTTAAATGATCCATTGATGACTCTTAGCACAAAAGTAAGATTCGCCAAGATAAATACGTTGAATTCAGAGAAGTTTATTCGCGCTCGATCACAATGACATACCCGGCTTATTATCATACCAAAAGGTTTTACTGCGTTCCACGCGTTTTACGGTGGTGCTTATTTTGCATCTCGCATTCACGTGACAAAAAAATACTATGTTACGTTTTCTTCGTTCTTTCATGAACATAATTATGTAAGTAAGAATGCATACGACTAGTTTTAGAATGTTGCAAACATAATTGTGGGGCTATCAGCGATCCCTGTGCATTTTAACGATAGAACTTTAATTCTGTAAAAAGCTTTCAGCCCTAAACCTTTTATGGGTGCATTGACCCCGATGCTATCGGTAGAACGATGGTCCTACGTGACGATTTGTCACTCGCAGAGTGTTATAAACAGGGTTACCAGGATTGGACGGGCTGCTATCCAAAATTATTATTACTTCAAAGTTTGAAGGATATTCTTATTAGGAGGTTTTGACGGAGAAATGTGTTACATTTTTTAAAGGTAAACTAAATTACTATTATAACTGCTTTTATAAATGACTACATAATTTTGAAAGTTTAACAGTAAGCAAAAATACCCAACCTCGCCTACATTATTATTATGAAAGTTTTCTTATTTACACCAAATAAATAAAATAAAAAGTGGAAACAATCTTGACCTTATAGTATATCTCTCAAAAACATAATATTTGATTTTAATATACTATGGGGGTAATTTTGAAGTGGCACCCCTGATAACAGAACCATAGGGAACACCCCTCGTATGCATTTGTTCCCTATGACACGTATGATTACAGTTATCGTATTTAAGTACCACGGGGGTGAGGGTTGTAAAGAGTATGTTTTGATACCGCACACTAGTAAGCCGCTTTCAGCTTCGATATAACTTGTACGAACAAACTGGTAAGGTGCAACGATTACTGGCCAAGTTGTGGCGGATGAGTATAAAAACATGGATCCTGTAACACAAGAATTCCTAGCACATGATAAAGAGGCCGGCTTTAACTTTTTTATTTTCATCCCAGTTTTTAAACCGGAAAATTAGTCTCAAGAAATTTTAATAGAGACCTAAAAATAATTAAAAAATTAAGTTCCAAGGAAAGTACGGACGAGTATTTGGTAATATAAGCAAGGAATTAAAAAAAACATGCTGAAATGCAGTAGATTTGAAATGATTATAACGTCTAAGGACTTGCTGTGTACGTCAACTTATTATCACTATTATATGGCTTCAGATTCAGCACAACATCAGAACAACGTCACAGCAAGTCACGTATACTATGATTCTCAAAGCGAGAGCTTTCAAGTAGTATGTAAAATATCACAACAATGGAATTGATAAAATATACCTACCTAACTACTAAGAGACTCACCTTAAACATTGGTAGATACGTTTACGTAGATTGTACTCAATCGCCTTAAATAAGGCGTGTGAAAGTATTTCCAATTTGAATAAAAAAACCTGCGGAACAAAATAACAAGCTTCAATCACAATCGCGACAGAAAAAGCTTTGGCTCCAAATAAATCCAAAGCAGGGAACTTTGTAGGTAGATCACGTATGTTTCTAGGTTGGCCTAATCTAAAGTAAGTATCCGAACTAGAGATATCAATTCGAAGAAAATAGGGGTGAACGAGACCCGAAGCTTTGTAAAGGAACAAGTTTAGGAACGAACTCTAGTAAGTGTGTAGAGATGGTCGTATTTGTATATGCAGTTGGTATTGTGGGTGTTTTTTACGTATCATCTACTGTTATTTTACATGTCGAGAGATATCGGATTCTGTTAAAGCTTAGTTTGACTGATTGGTGAAGTAGGTGTCAAGGAATTTAATTTCCAATCCACCTAAGATTTAATATCGTATAGCAAACTGTCACCATAAGAGCTAGTTAGAACACGACGTTGCTTTGACATGTCGCGTTTGCGTTGACATTTTCGACCTTAATGCACAGCGAATGTCTAACAACATTTCAACGAAATGGGTAGGGAATTATAAATTCCATGACGGTAGTAGCGTTTTCTTTTACTGTAAACTAGCATCCGTGTTGGAATATATCGACTGCCCATTGATATCACGAAAAAATCGAATCAGTTAAGGCCAAAAAAGTATAGTTACAAACGAAGAGCTATTTTTTTGGAGGCAGTTTAAAAAGGCACAGTTTAGTTTAAAAAAAATTACAGTCAACGTCCCAATATAAAAACCCCATTTTATCTAATCGAAGCTGCACGAAATATGAGCCCCTGAGTCTACAATAAAAGAACACTTGTTTTCCTTACAAATCGGTAATTCAGTAGAGGGAAGAAATAATGACGGCAATTAAGTTTTATAAAAACAACAAAATTGTTGTTTTCGTGTTGAAATTTTTGTTTCACTATTTTTTTTTTTTTTTATACAACGAGGAAGGCAAGCGAGCAAGTGGGTCACCTGATGGTAAGTGATCACCACTGCCCATAGACACCCGCAACTCCGGAGGGTTTGCAGATGCGTTGCCAACCTAGAGGGCTAAGATGAAATGCCTCTTGTGCCCGTAATTACACCGGCTGTCTTACTCTCCACACCGGAACACAACAGTGCAAGCACTGCTGCTTAGCGGCAGGATTAACGAGTAAGATGGTGGTAGCGATCCGGACGGACCTCGCACAAGGTCCTACCACCCGCATTTCACTATTCCTTCTAGGCGTAAAAAAATAATACATTATAAATGTTGAACGATACAATTGAGTAGACTTTTTATAGACGCCTCAAAAAACATGATTAGATACAATAATAATTATAATAATTCAAGCTACAGCGCTTTCGCTCACGGCCCATAATTTTCATAAGCGTACGAGTTGGTCGAAATTACTATCACTTTATTTATGATTTTTCTTTTCTTATAGGTAAGTGAAAAGATGAAGATCCCAGAATTGCATAATTTCGTCAGGTTATTTAATTTGTTTAAGCAACACCCGTGCTATCTGGACAGAAAATGATTACTTGGGAACCATTTTAAGTATTAGATATTTATAACTGAGTCTGAAGGAGCGAGTCAAAATCATGAGATAACTTTATTAGGTTTCTAGTTCTATCATCGTTTTTGCACTTTCAAAATCTCGCGACCTGCTTCCTGTAATCTTTATTAATTGTACCTGCATAATTGGCTACGCATGTTTTCAAACGATTCAAAATTATTGGAATAGGTACTCGTATCAAGGTAAATGTCCCTCTGTGCCGACACTCTAATAGTTGGCACCTTCAATCTTAATACGTAGCAATAAGGGTGTTAATTATTGGAATTAACGTCTCGATTATTGAGACGTTTACCATACTTATTTTTTTATCATCCAGACGTGCATGTATAGGTATAAGATTTTTTTTTTTTTTTCAATTGAACAAAACACGATCAGTTTCAAAATGTTCGTTCAAAACAAAGCACAACCTAACGGACCACCGGCCCTAGACCAGTAATTGCAGTACTTAGTACCAGTTCTAGTACGTGGGAGATAGCGTCACGTCCCCCCGCTTCCTCTATAAATCAGCGTAAGTGTGCTGCGCGCGCGCGGATGCCGCGACATCTTAGTAGCCTGGCTGTGCAAGGAATGGGCGTCAAGCGAGTTGTAAGAGCTTGAGCATCCGGGTATCATGAGACAGTGTTACGCCAGAGTGGTATCCTTTAAAGGGATACGATTCCCGAATAATGTTACAAAGAAATACCAAGACTGCTATCGCTGCGCTCTGGCGACTTGCACTTTGACAAAACCCCTCTAAAAACAGTTAAAAGATCATATTTAAAAAAAAAGTGTTTACGAGATTCTATTTCCCTGCGAGTATGTTTAGGTCAGGCCTATTATTTCTTATCATCGTTTTGGTCATAGCGTCGCTCATTTGAAAACACACAATTAATTCTTATATCATCCTAAAGTACGTATACGCGTAAGGAAATATATCCCCAAGTACGTATAACTACGCGAATGCATGGAAGGGCCAATATCACCAATAAAGTGTTTGTGTGACGTGTTTGATCCCATATTATTTTTGAATCCCTCTAAAACCTAAACGGTCCGCTAAAAGCTAGAGTCTTGCACCACACTAGAGTGACAACACGTTTCTCGGACCCGTCCATGCCCCGTTGTGGAAAGTTGTGCAAAAACTAAAGTCACTCGTGTCCGTCTCGTCTTCTTTTTCACAGCCTCTCCTTTAAGGGCTCTGGAACATATATGAAGGTAACGATTGATGGACCTGTTAGTATGGATCGCTAAGACAAGCCAGTTCGTTTGTTATGTTAAGTCTCTTAAATTGAACTTCATTTGTGTATGGGTATAGATAGACCCGCGGTATGAGAAGCTCTTATGCACTTACATACATAAATTACTTAGGTATTGTTTTATGTGGAAAATGAAATTAAAGGTAAAACTAAAAGTACGCAAAGTCATGCGCTTCATACGCATACCCTGTAACCTCGTAGTTTAAAGTCACTTTTTGCTAAAACTGTACCGAAATACCGCATAATTGAAAATGCATAAAATAATAGGTCAATTAAAAGGAGAATTCACAATTTATTAATCAAACCTGCTAAGTTTGATTTCAAGTTTGGAACTAAATTAACTTTTCCGTACGGAATGCCGCAGGCAAAAGCTAGAACATAATTTAATACTGCGAAATGAGCGGCCATTGACCTGTCTTCTGCCCGGGCTAAGGGTCTCCTCGATAAGTCGGCATAACCGTTAATATTGATTTTTTTTTATACTATTTTTATACTTGTACTTTTTATTATTAACCGGCTTCAAAAAAAGGAGATGTTAAATCATTATTCGAAAGGGTATACTCCTGAGGTGGTCCCACTGTCACCAAATCATGATCTGATTATGGGATCTCAGAGAAATCGAGGGCAACCCTCAAATTTTATAGGCACGTATCATGTGTTTCATATATTTTCTAAGGCTATTCAAGTAATTGCGTCCGGTAGTCATCATCTTATGTTGATGAGCTGATGATTTAAGGTACAACTCCTTAACGGTTAGGAGTTGGAGGATAATTCTGAAAATGTTATATCAACGTAAAATTGTGAAGTAAAAATCTTTTAACAAAAAAGTAAAACCGCCTTCAAAAAAAACCTTATAAAAAAAACGTTAAATAATCCTTAAAAATAATGATAAATAAATAAAATAAAATGCGTTTATTTCGGACAACAGAAACTAAAGCCTAAAGTTTTATGGCCTAGCACTGAGCAGCAGAAATATGAAGTCGGTACTTCAATCAAAGAATATTCCGCTCGCACCGCACCGACTTCATATTTCTGCTAGTTAGTGCTAGGCCATAAAACTTTAGGCTTCAGTTTCTGTTGTCCGAAATAAATGCATTTTATTTTATTTTATTTATTATTATTTTAGAGGATTATTTAACGTTTTTTTTCTAAGGTTTTTTTTAAGGCGGTTTTACTTTTTTTTAGCTTACGAACTCATAAGCTCTAGGTACATTTTACACGATAATACTTCTTGTCAACGATGATAATGTGTTTGATACTTGAAACTAATTAAAGTTTGAGCCGGGAAAAAACCGTTTTATATTATTACGTTGCGTAGGTACCTAGTAATTTATTATTTTTCCGTGTGTACTGGCATCAGATGCTGAATTAATCAGAATCCGAATAGCTTTCAGTTGTATTACAGTTTTTGACTGCCGTCAAATTTGCCCGTTTCGTTTGTTACAACTCGGTCGCAAGTACCCATATTTTTTTTAAACTTTGACAAAGTTCCCAAAAAGCTACAATTGGCGGTTTTAATCCTGCTATAGTACCCCGCCGCTATGAAGTCATCCATGACACATTGCACAGCTATGAAGTTTCAGATTATTGAAGGAGAAAAGGTCTACACTTGCTTGTTGCGTGCGACAAACAAGAAAGTCTAGCATTTTTCGCCTATGTTAACGTTGACAATAATCAGAAACTTCATATGACAGCTGTGCAATGTGTCAGGATTGACATCATAACGGCGGGGCACCATAGCACAGAGTACGTTAGTTAGTTACTACGTAAACTATAGTCTTTCTCCCAGTGTACCGCAGCATATTCAGCTCTTTATATCGATGTTACGAGGGATCACGCTTGTGGGCTCATAGATAAACTGTCTCAATTCAGCCACTTCCTGAGCGCCCCAGTCGCCCACACGAGAATTATTGGTTTTAATAAAATAATGCGAAGGCCGCATGCGGGTAGGGAGCTGACTGATATTGATATCACGGTTATATTGCCGAGCAGGTTTCGAATGTTGAGAACGCGTTCCAAAGGTTCTCCAATGGTGTTTTTTTGTTGACAGGGTGATTAGATTTTAAAGCACTGCGAATTTTTTATATTAAAAACATAGCATTTTTTGCTTGTTCTGTAGTTAAGATTTCTAAAAGCGATCATCCTGCCTAAATTTTGCCTAAAAACAATTAAATTTTAGAAGGACGTACGACATGGGCAAACAAATTAGGTACCGAAAAACCCAGCGATTATATTATTTACTTGAAAATAACTAAGAATGTAAGGAGATAAATACTTAAGTAATACTTAGAAATCACCGATAGACGAGTTTTTTTTAAGTCACTCTAAATATATTGATTTCGTAACGCCCTTAGAAATTATTAAAATACCTATGACACGTCCCTTTTTAAATAATGACACAGAAAATGCAGGTAAACCGTGTAATTATTGTAGATAACGCACGTTCCACCGCGTAAGGCTTGTTTACACTAAGTGCCTAATCATCTTCCCAACGTTTACTTAGGTAGGTATTAGGTATAGGTACGGAATTGGTATGCGGCCTTAGCCTGTTTTAATAAAAAAAAACAATAGTGGACTACCCATTTTAGTTATTTACACTTAGTTTAAAATAACAAAATACAACATCTTACTTTTTTCTTTAGTTATTATATTAGGCAGGCCGTTAAGTTTATGGCTTACACTGTCATAAAAAGCTGCCAGTAATTTGCCTGTTTCCCGAGACAATTACGTGACCACTAATTAAAGGGATAGAGGGCAGTTAAACTTCTTTAACGGATGCGCTTAACTTAATTGGTACCATTGCCACACTTGACCTCAAGCTATTTCTTATTTATTCAGGATAAAACTCAATAACGCTGGCTGAACCGAACAACCTCAAAACTTTAATGCAAACGTTAATTAAAAAAAACATACGGTTGACTCTTTCCTCTCGTCATTTTTTCTAACTTGCTGCACTCACAAAAATAACACTGGCCGATAAAAACACTGAGCACAAATCACAGGCGTTCGAAATTTAAATTCAAATTAAAAAAGTTTCGGCGGCAACCTGTCACATGAGCATTATTCTTGCGGGTCCGTGTCGCCTCTCTCCGAGATCTCGACTCGATCCGAACGACGCAGGCGCCCTACTTCGAACTAACCATAACCAGTCGTTTATGTGAGACGGAGACCACACGTTATCGTCTTCCACTGATAGAAAGAGATAACATGAGCTGAACTAAACACCATTGTTTAAAATAGTTTTGAAGTGTCAAATTATTCACACTTCTGCTGCAAATGTGCAATTAGTATTATATGATAAAAAATTGATTGGTTTGGTTTAAACTAATTTATGTTTCAGCGCGCTCTACCACTCGCTTGCCGCGCCACCTGTCGGCAACTAACTGCACCGAGAAACTATACTAATAGCAATGATTCGAAAGCACGACGCGTCCGTCATTGGGCATACAGTTTAGTTCCACAACTAGAGTATAGATGGAGCACCATTGAGTTTTACCAAAGTTATGAACAAAGTTTTAACTTCCAAAATACATACCTATTAATCTGTAACATTGTAATTAAAATATGCAATGTATAAAACAATAATTCCTACTCCTGGGCGCTGGTACCATTAGATTGAATAACCTTAACCTAAAGCAAGCTCTATATTTATGCATATTACCGACTCTACGTATCGCAATTTACTTAGCTTATGCGTCTAGTTTTCACCATATTGCTTTTCAAAAAATCGCTGGTAAACCTCAAATTCATTAGCACAAGTTTGGAAATACTCGAGTGTTCAAAGTGGAGATTCGTACATACCCGCAGCAGCCACTTTGCTGAAGAGGTGTTAAATTTACCTAACTATTTCATCTACTGATGCTACAAGATTCCATCATAAATTAATTATTATCAATGTAGTACTAACACAATTAAATGAACATACGCGCCTACCTAATTTGTAGGTATATAATGTATAATATAAATATTTAGGTCAGTATTTCTTCTAGTGATAAAACTAAGCGAGGTCAATATTCAGTTTAATGTTTGAATGCGTTTATTAATATTAAGAACTGGGATTAACGTCTTTCGCAGGCCGCTCTGTTTCACCCATCACTTGCGTAGTTCCTGTAGGTAGAGCGACATATCCCGACTGTCCATCCCACTTAACATAGTAATGTTTATCGTATGTTGCAAATACAAACATACTAGCTATTCGGAACTTCTTTGTTCCATTTAATTTCTAACCACACCGCTCCAGGTGTTTTCAGTTCAATTTTCAGTTTTCTAACGCTCTGAAGCCTGTCCGATTTTCGTTCAGAAAAATGGCCAAAGAGCTCGCTAGAGTAGTCTGGTTGTTAACTTTTCTATGTTTTCAAGATTGCAATCTTCTTGGCAATCATGGTCTTTCCGAAAGCGCTGGTAGACTAAAAAAAATGTCATGTAAAAGAGCATTCAACTGCCTATTTGCTGAATAAAATTTTGAATTTTTGAATTTTTGCCGTGGCTTACGAAAAAAAAAAACAAAAATAAGATTTTCTCCGAAAATCTTTGACGAACCACTCCGTCAGATACGTATGAATTAGATATTTAGGACCCTCGTCTCGAGTCTGTCAAGTCGGTATCGTAGGAAACTGCATTTGGAGGAAAACTACTCAGAGACGAATGGAGGAAATAGAATCTTGGAAGTGATCCTGCAGGGGAAATATTTAATTAAATTTGCTGTCAATACTGCTCCATACTGATTTTAAATCCTCACTTTAAAGTTATGAGGTCGTATAGTACTTATTAGCACCATTTCAGAAAAAGGAATAATACGAAATCGGTATTTTTATTTTGATATTTTTTTCAAAGAAGTTTGACTGATAAAAGAACTCTTTAAGGCTGTACTTTTATTGATTCAATCTTATTTCAAAGAACTCTCTAGCGCCTAATATGTTTTTCTACTTAGTCAAACTTTGCTGTTGCTGTGTTCCAATACAATTCAACAAGAATGTACAAACTACAAATATCGAAACCCAGAAGGTACATTTCGCTCTAATTGTTCCAACTGGCTTCATGAACTCACTAAGCAAGCGTTAAAGTTCAAAAGTCATCACTCCTTCCATCTATCTAGAAACTTTTGCTACAACCGATTTTCATTTTAATGAGCAAGAAATTGAGTTTGTGTGCTAGAATATAGGACCATCAATAGTAGGTTCGGAGCGTGGGCGATGAAAACCCCATTAAATATTCAAGGCTTAGTTCAGAGAAAGGTTTACGAACTTTGTTCAGTTCCGACCCTGGTGTACACAAATAGGTGCTTCCTAGTGGGTAATGTATAATCATCATGTGTACCTGAACAAATTAAAACAATTTCTTATTGACGAAAGTAGTTAAACTAACACCCTCTTTAGTAACAAGATTCGGGTTCGAGTGAATTCGTATATTTGATATCTCTTTCTTTGACATAAGAAGCGCCATTGACAGCCAAAGTATTTCTAAATCCCGAATACTATTCTAAATGCTCACGGACTTTAAATAGGTATATTTCACGTTTTTATCAATGACTTTGGCATATTGAGCGATAGTCACTTGAACTCTTTAGGCCTTTGATAATATCATACACTTATACCGCTTAACGTGTCAATAATATTCTAGATAATATTAATTCACTTACATTTTCAGCTTTTTCCCGTCGGTCTGCCCCGAGATAGTGGCAGGAGGCGGCGGCAAGTCGTCCATTGGCACTTCTTCGTTCGGCGGCGACGGCGGCGACTTGTCGAACTCCGCGATTGGTGCCAGCTCCGGCATCGGAGACACCGAGTTGCTGTCCATCGCAGACAACTTTATAGGAGACACTTTGGCTTCTTTTAAAACCCCTTGTTAGCCCCCGGACACCGGAGGAACAGAACGCTTACACAGAGCGAGCACAACACTCGAAGTTCACACAATCCCCAAGTTTTCTAATAAGATGTCAACTTTCGGGATTAGCTCCTGAGCACGGGACCTGGAAACGATTAAGTTGTTTATTAAGTATTCTTATCCAATTTTGCGCGTTCCGTACTCTGAATCAATTTGAGTTGTATTTGTTTTTATGGGAGTTGTTGATTTGCCATAGTTATGTGCTGTTCGTCCGGACTCCCCTTTAAACTGACCTCGATTATGGCGCGAATGTTTGTCTGTGTCGGAAGCACGGGAGGCCAATGTCCTGCACCCTACCATTACGTTTCCTATCCGCTTGACGTGACACACGGAAGGGTCCAACAGGCGAACCCAAATACACGAATCACGAAAGTATATATCACAGAAATTAATCAAAACACCATCGTATTACACACCTGAAAGTTCAACTCATTGTAAACAGAAATCAATTCAGTAATTTGATTAAAGTTGTTATTACTTGTAGATGTTGTGGAGTTAATTAAGCTTAACTATGGGAACGCTTCGATAAGCATCGATTGAATGGCAGCCATTGAAGCGTTTAATATAGCAATCAAAAGTTAAGCTTATCTTATAACAATAAACGTATTAGGTTAATAGATTGTTAAAGTCAGTAGGTAAAGCACTTTAGTATACCTACATACATGCAGTAGAAAAAAGAATGGTATCACTACTAATGTCTTATTCCTTCAAGTCGTGTTCTTTTTGCTACCGTGTGCCTTGTATTGCACACATTCGCTATTTAGGTAGTACCATAATTCACAAATAATGTTTGTGTCATAATTCAGGCACAGTGATGCAATTACCCATTCTACCCATTCCCATTCAAGTAAAAATCTTGCTTGTTCAGGCAGCTACGAGGTACCTATCAATCAGTCAGACTAGCATTAATTAGGATAAACAGTGAGAGTTCAGGCGGTGGCGGGTTTATTCAAATTTCACACGCGTCGCGTGCAACAGACACCCAATTACAGGCTTCTCGTTTATATTCATCTACCGTGGATCTACTTTGTACCAGACTGGTCTAGAAGCTATATAACGATAGCTGTGGGTCGCTAATCATGGAGGTGAAGACTTTTACTCTTTCTAGCTACGTTCGTTTGACATTGACGGATTAGTGTTATAGAAGACAATGAAAAGAAGAGAAAGTAGAGGGGAAAAGAAATAGCAATGACGCTAGCATGTCTATTATCGCTGTTAAAGTGCCTAAATTTAGCAGGAAAATTGTGCATGTAGCGTTCGATATGTAGAGCTATTCTTTAAGTCTTGATCTGGACGCTGCATCGCACGCGCCAAATGCATTTTGTCGTTCGTCGTTTAACAAAATGTCTTAGCAAAAAACAAAAATATTACATTATAAAAAGGACTTCACAAATAGGTACTATTTTAAGATAAGTAGTGCAGCCGGGGATAAACCAATATCCAACTCAAGCTACAGCTGTTTTGTAATTTCTGTTTCATGTATCAAATAGGTACTTTTATAGAGCTAGTTTTTCACTTTTTAAATGACTTCAAACGAGGAGGAGATTTTCTCAATTCGATTGATTGTTGTTTTTAATGTAATTATTTTTATAGTCGGGTTTTTTGTCTTTGAAGTAATTTTGTTTTATTTAAGTACTACCAACTTAGCTTGCGCCCGCGACTTCGCTTCCGTGACAGAACTTTCATATCCCGTGGGTATATCGCAAAATCCCTCCCTATCCCATGTCCAATTATGTTTTATGACCGTACCTTACTTTACAAATAACGTTTTTAAATACATGGATACGTACACCGATAAAAACAGAAAAAAGACGTTTGTCCTATAGATTAGTACTAATGTAAGTATGTGTGCTCATAAATCGTTTCTAGGCTCTGAAATTTCAAGTTTAGAGATTTATTTAGAGAAAAGTAAGTTATTTCGTAAAACATGACTTAAGAGTGCGCACAAATACACACATGGAGTTTTCGAGTTTACCTAAGTACCTACCTAATACGTTTTAAGGTGCCGTTAGAGCAGAGGGTCGAGCACGACTTTACGAATGCTGCGTAACGTAAAGTCAAATAGTAAACATTGTCGAGTTTGTATGACGTTTGGAACAGCGCCCGCCCGTGAGCGTATTTGGAACTAAAATTTAGTATGGGATTTCTCGATCTCGATACGATAACCGTAACGTTACGCAGCATTCGTAAAGTCGTGCTCGACCCTCAGGGACGGCCAGGGCTGAGCTATAAAACCGGGAGTGACGAGAATTACCCAAGTAAAAGTCCATTTTGCTATTTTATCCTTTAGACAAAATGGCGGATTATGTGGCGAACGTACTGAAGTTACCTACTAACATTACGGAAGAGATAAGTGAGGAGGTAAAAAATACTTACAAACATTTTTCTTACAGATTTGCATGCTGTATGTATACAGCTGGAAAAGATGGAACGTTTTCTAACATAACACTAAGACATGTAACTAACCCTTTTTCAAATAATTTATTGAATCAGGCGTTACTTTGCGGAGGTCCATATTTATGAACTAAAAAACAATTACTTTGCTCACCCGCGACCACTAATGACAAATAGTTATATCTGTGCGGCAAATGTATGTTTCCATGCAACACCTCCACCTCCACTGCTACACGAATCAACACATGCCACACAGACCCAACTATCACCACCACCACTATACTAAACGCTGACGCGTTTCGGCACTCTCCACGAGGCCATTTACGAAGCACAACAACAACCGCTCAACATGCCACCACTTCCACTACTGACATATGTAAACCATGTACTGAACTTAGTTAATGACAAAACCAACGTACCCACTAATATTTTATAAATTCCAAACTACCCTTTTATGTAAGTCCTAAACTACCCTTTTTTAAGAAATGAATTCCAAACTACCCTTTTTATTTTTATTTTTAATCTACGCCAGGTACCCCGTTATTTTTAACCGAGTACGGTAAAAAGAGAAGTCATGTTCTCATTATTACTATGACACATTATTAAAATTAGAACCAAGTCGTAACAAAGGCGAAGAAACCAAATTAACTTGTTCATTAATAATAGACCCCATGTTGTTGTACCTAATTATTTCCAATTGTTCTAAAACCGATAGCCGCAAACCCTTATCACAATAATGTAAAATTTCGTACGTATCTGAGTCTAACAACGAATGATTCGTTTCTAATAAATGCTTGGCAAAGTTTGATTTCTCTGGATGATCATGCCTATATGACGAGACATGCTCTTTAAATCTAGTATCAAAGCTTCGACCGGTTTGTCCAATGTATACTTGACTACAGTCGCCACAAGTGAGTTTATATACGCCCGCTTTATCCACCTTTTCTTTGTTATTACAAAGTCTAGAACGTAAAGAATTAGTAGTCTTAAAGGCAACATTGATGTTATTTGATTTTAAAATATTATAAATCTTGTCAGACAACCGGCCAACATAAGTAATACTAGATCTAAATTTGTTAGTAGGCTGAGATGGCAACGCAGAGTAAAGCATGCTATTCACTATCCGTCCCTGCTTCTTTTGAACCAGACTATTAACCATTGCTGTACTATAACCATTTGTTGTTGCTATCTGATATATAGTATGTAACTCAGAATCATAATGCTCTTTCGACAGAGGTACAGTTAGTAGTCTATGTACATAACAATGGAAAGCAGCCAGTTTATGCTGCCATGGGTGAGTAGAATTTGCAGGTATGACAGTATCTGTGTACGTAGGCTTACGGTAAATTTGAAACTGGTGCCTATTATTTACTCTTGTAATAGTTAAATCCAGAAAATTTAATGAACGATTTTCCTCTAATTCTCGTTTGAACTTTATTTTTGGATGTTTGTTATTGAGAGCACTAATAAACAAATCTAGCTGCCTCATACTCCCCTTCCAACATAAAATTAAATCATCAACATACCTATAATAATATACTAAATTGCTGTTCCCCACTATATATTGTTTTTCAAAGTTATCCATAAAAACGTCAGCCATTAAAGGACTAAGAGGTGACCCCATTGCTAAACCATCACTCTGCAAATAATATTGACCATTAAATCTGAAATAATTTTGTTTCATGCATAAAGTTACTAATTCTATTAACTCACAAACCTCCCCCGGATGTAAACGCTTCCTTTCTAAGTGACATCTAAGAATATTTAAGGTTTCACTATATGGTACGTTGGTAAACAAACTATCGACATCTAAAGAAAGTAATGTTGAGTTTGGCGGTATATTAATGTCTTTAATTTTATTTACTAAATCTGAACTATTCTTTAAACTATATATTGGCTTAAAAGATGATTTTTCCCGAACAATGCTATGCTATGCTCTGTTTGCCTCGTGGAGAGTGCCGAAACGCGTCAGCGTTTAGTATAGTGGTGGTGGTGATAGTTGGGTCTGTGTGGCATGTGTTGATTCGTGTAGCAGTGGAGGTGGAGGTGTTGCATGGAAACATACATTTGCCGCACAGATATAACTATTTGTCATTAGTGGTCGCGGGTGAGCAAAGTAATTGTTTTTTAGTTCATAAATATGGACCTCCGCAAAGTAACGCCTGATTCAATAAATTATTTAAAATCGGCAAGCGTAGCCGTACAGGCACGTTTATATATCAAGTTAACAAAACAACACCGTTTAGCTGTTCAAAACATTTGGTTTAATCAACGTTGTAAGCATTTAAATGTTGTACCAAATTATATAAATTTACATAGCAATAACACTAGTAGGGCCGCTACGATAGCAATAAATAAGGCTCGCAAGATTTGGTTAAATGAGGAGTCTCGTCATTGGTTTTGTGTTAGAGATAATTTAAAATTACATCTAGAGTACTACATTCGGAACTGGTATTTAAATTGCATAATATTGAGTTTGATACTTTGGACCAAAAGGCGAGATATTTTGCTTCGGTGCAGGCACATAAAAAGTATGTTACCCAAACTAATAAATTGCGTAGGCTTACGCGAAATGGAACTCCGTCTCTTTTGAACAACAATAATAGTGAGTCAAGTAACGGTAACGGTTTCTACCCTCGAGTTAAAAATCTCACTAATGTCGAATTTGTAGAAGGTGAAGTGCAGTTATTGGAAAAAGGTTTGAAATATAACTTACCCTCTAAATTTAGTCAGAAATTAGTGGAGGGTTTGGCGGTAGATTCTGAGGTTGCGATTGTTTGTAATCGCGGTGACTTTGATACTAAGGTTTTGGTTGCTAATTCATT